>CM040766.1:9359940-9674940 GCA_022829085.1 Abramis brama
AGTCTCCCTCCTCACCACAGACGCGCTGAATCTGATATCCACCACTGACATAGAAAAATGGCTGTCTTCCAACAGTGACACAAGAGCAGTATACAGGAGTGCTATTGCTAAATGTTCGGCACTCTGGACCAAAGCGAGCAGATCAGCATATGCATCAGAAACTGTGGAAAAATTCAGCAGGAGAAAGCTGCTGGTTCCCACGACGACCAGATGGAACTCTTTTTATGAGGCTTTGTGCAGGGTCATGGACATCCCCATCGCTGACCTGCACAACTTGTGCACCCAGCTGGGCATCAGGTGCATTACTGACAGGGAGTACCAGTTTATTAAAGAGTACTGCGTGATTCTCAAACCGCTGGCCATGGCCCTGGATATTCTTCAAGGGGAGGAAAACTGTTTTTATGGAACGATCTTGCCGACACTGGAGGCCCTGATGGCAAAAACACTGGATTTAAAAGACAGTCTCTCCCGGATGACATCTGGCCTGCCTGATGTTATAGTTGAGGTAAAATTGTTTGTTCGTCTGTTTTTTGTTTTTGCTCATTTCTTACCAAGCTTTACTAAAATATTGCTAAGATTTACACTGCATGTTTTAAACTAATTTCGATATGCCTGCCTGTATCTTGCAGGCCATAAAGACACGCTTTGCATCCACGCTGGACAGCAAGGAGGCCCTGCTGGCTGCAGTGACCATTCCTAAATTCAAACTGCGCTGGATAAAAGATGAGACTAGAAAAGACGCCGCCAAGGTGCTGCTTGCTGCCGAGTGCCGTGCGCTGGGGCATCAGCTGCTTGAGGAACTGCCACCTGCACCCGTCAGCAGAGGAGATGCCGTCGAGATCGACTTCTTTGCATTTACAGAGGACAGACAGGTCTCAGAGACGGTGGACACTGAAATTGCTGAGTATTTTAAGTCAGGTGTCGAGATCGATATGTTGAACAAGTTCCCCAGGATCAAGACAGTGTTTCTGCGCTTCAATACCCCACCACCCTCCAGCGCACCCGTGGAGAGGCTTTTCAGCCTCGGGAGTCTCGTTCTTACTCCCAGGAGAAATCGACTGTCGAACAAACGTTTCGAAAATCTGCTTCTGCTACGTTTTAATCACTACTTTGAAGAGTAAATGTAAGAGGACTGTGTTAAAGCGAATTTAGGCTTGTGACACTTTAATAATAATTAGTTTGGCTATTAAGCGATTTGTCATTTGCCTGTGTGGCAGTGAAGGATTTAATTCGGTTTGTAATCATTTTTGTTTGACAGGCAGCTGTTAATTTCTGTTAGATCGTTGACTGGTTGTTCATTTCTAAATGGATTTAAATCTGCAAGCCTGTTTACCTCAGGTTGTGTTTACAAGTAAGCACACTTGATGCACTTTGATAACTGCATTAGAGTTAAAGAAAAAATCAGGAGTTATCTTGTATAATGCTCATATACAGTAGCCTAGGCTACCCGGGCTGGGTAGGTGCGAATTTTGATTAATATGTTCTGTGATAATAAATAAATAAAACGCCATGTGGAATAGCCTATTGCTGACTGTCTTTTCTGTTATTGTTATCCTGCAGTGTTAATTTAGTCGGATGACTGACGTTATTCATTGTCAGGAGTCACGACTTCTAGGTGCATTTAAAGGGGCCGGGGGCTGTGTCTGTCATGTGTGAGCCGCTGCAAACGGCTTTTAATTTTTGGTAACGCATGAGTACTCTAACGCGTTACTTTTATGAATAGATAACGCTGTAACATAACTGATTACTTTGAATTGATGGTAACGTTGTAACCTAATTAACTACTTTCCAAAGTAACTATACCCAACAATGCTTCTTATTCCTTCTTAAACAGGCAGTTTGATTTGGTTTATCCATAAATGTTAATGAATGCATTAACTATCAAACATGCACTAACATGTAGTTAAGGCTGCCGTTATTCATGCGTGAATCCATAATGACTCCAGTCGTAGTTCAGGATAACTCTTCAGTGGTTCATGATTAGTTCATGCTTTCAATTATCATTAGTTCATGTAGAATTAAGTATTAATCCAGGTATTAGTACATGATTATTCATATACCCTTATTGTAAAGTGTGACCGTTTTTTCCTCACTTAAAGCAAACAACACACTCTCCAGAATAAACTATTAGTCTTTATCAGAGAGCTGTTCAAATCACTGACACACTCTTGTAGAACTGAAATAATCTTGACTGTTTTTCTACCCCCTCTTTCCACTACAAGGACCATTTGGACTTCCCAAAGACACAGATAGTGATCAAGGCCTAAAATGTGTGTATTTTAGGGGTCGATGAATTGTCACACCTTTAGTATGGTGGGGGCAGTTCGAATTAACTGATTGGTCAGTTTAAACATCTCACAGTTGGGTTAAAGTCACATGGTCAGGAAAGGATAAAAGAAGATTGAAACTGTTGCTCTGTCTCTTTTTATGCTCTGGCTCTTGGGGCTCTCTCTCTTTATCTTAAATTATACATTTATCTCTGTAAAGCTGATTTGAGGCAATCTACATTGTTAAAAGCGCTATATAAATGAAGATGACTTGACTTGACTTCCTCTTTTCTTTGTCTCTCTCTCTCTCTCTCTCTCTCTCCCTCTACTTCCTCTTTTCTTTGTCTCTCTCTCTCTCTCTCTCTCTCTCTCTCTCTCTCTCTCTCCCTCTACTTCCTCTTTTCTTTGTCTCTCTCTCTCTCTCTCTCTCTCTCTCTCTCAGGAAACATTTACATGCTGGGTAAGATTAATGGTATAAGTTATCATCATCTCATAAATCTATTTTGTAACTATTTTAGGTATAACTATAACCATATTTTGTCATTAAACCTTTTCAATTACAAATAATGTGCTAAACAGTTTTGATTTGGTATTGACTTTGAAGTGCTACCTATTGCAATACAATATCGTCACTCTCTATAGCAATGCTCTCCCGCATATTAATCTATTGTAACTGTGCTTATTTCCGTCGTTGGTATAAGTAGCAGTGGGTGGAATAGACAAGAAATGTACAGTTTTCTACCATCTTGCTGACAACTTTTCTTTAGTCATTCGGCAGTCTTGCAGCTTGAACCTCTGCAGGAAATCCACCCTTACACTCTTAATATGAAGATAATTCTTCATCATCAGATGTTTGAGTGACACTATGTCCAGTATAAGGAATAATACAGTATGATCTGTGTGTATCAATACACAACTCTGAGATCACAACGTGAATGTGTGCAAGAATAAACTTAGCATGTTCAAATGAACTCTTTCCAGACTAATTCCACTAAATGTCTTTAGAGAAAATACAGATTTCTTTACCTGTGAGAAGTGAAGAGAGAATGATCAGTCCCAGCAGACACAGATCACACTTATCAGCCATTTTGTGTTTCTGTCAGTCTTTCTCTTCATTATATATAGTACAGCTCTTCCTTTAAACATCATCAGCTCCTCCTCTGGTTGGTTACTTCCTCTGATCTCTTCATCTGAGTGTTTAGTCCTGACTCTATGATACAGCTGAAGAAGCGATCAGAAAGTGAGCTGAACTGTACAGTTGCGTCCAGAAACCAACCGAGTCCATAAAGAAGTATTATGTTTGACACTGAACAAAGTGGTTTGAATGAACAGATCCACACAAATCAATACAAACATATATTTTCCCTATCATTAGCTATGTTTCCATCACCTTTTTTTCAAACGCCAAATTTCGAATGAAAATTCCTTTAAAGGGGTGGTTGATTATGATTTCACTTTTCTAACTTTAGTTAGTGTGTAATGTTGCTGTTTGAGCATAAACAACATCTGCAAAGTTACAACGCTCAAAATTCAAAGCAAAGGGAAATATTTTCTTTTAAGAAATTGCTTTTTAAGGACTACAACAAATGGCTGGTAGAGACTACACCACATTCCTCCCGGGTTAGTGACATCATCAACACTAGAATTTACATAAACTCTGTGATTTATAGATTATCATGACAGAATATGCTAATCAATGACTAGAAGATAACTACACATAAGATACATAAATTCATCAACTAACCATTCAGAAATGTCCTGTTGCTTCTACATGTTGTCACTTCTTCTTGAGTCTCTCCATCTTTGTACGATTAGTAGTGGTGAGATATTAGTGGTGGTGAGATATTAGTGGTGGTGAGATGAAGCCTCATGAAGCATTGAAGCTTTTCAGTCCAGTGGTTTACAAAAGAGTTCATTTCTCGAGGCTTCATTTACTCACAATACCACCTGGTGGTCAAAGAGTGTAAAACAACAGATACATTACAGATGACCTGATGTGATCTGTGATACACTGTATTTTGCGCCAGTTAAGGCTTAGAAATAACGGTGAAAAAATAAAATAAATTTCCACATAGACTAATTTATATGAATATATGAATATACTTGAATATATTTATATGAATATACTATTTATATGAATATAATGTGTATTTTCTGGTGGTATATAATAAACGTATTTGGCTTGAAATGAACGGGGCTATTAAATGTGTATAAATCAATTCTTTGGTCATAAAAGGCAGAAGTGGCAATATTATTATTTTAAACTGGAAAGTGGCTGGGTTTAAACCATGGGTTTATATATCTCTCAAAATGTTGCTTCCTGAACCAGTCAGGCTTCGGACGTCATCAGTGACATCATAGGTCTAAAGCGATACAAGCCTCCATACGCGCTTCACTGAAAGCTTTCGGATTTCTTGACACGCGCTCCGAAGCCTCGGCACAGAACGTAACATCCCTATTGAACATAAAAGGCTAAAGATTTTTGAAAATTTCAGTGCATGACTGTGTGAGGTAATCGAAGCTGGCGAATGAGCTGTTGTAGCTCCGCCATCTGTGCCGGGAGCAGCAGCTCATTTGCATTTAAAGGGACACACACATAACCGGTGTGTTTTTGCTCACCCTCAAAAAGTGACAATTTTAACATGCTATATAAAATATCTGTGTGATTATTTGTCAGAGAACACAATTTCAACATAATAAAATATAGTTATTTTTAAGTGACCCAATACAGTGTCCTCAGGGTCATTTTTATGCAACACAGGTTCATTGGAAAAACGTTCCTGTGGCAACAGTTTCGCAAAACGCAAAATACGTACCAATACGTACATATCACTGCAGTTTCTAAAAGAAACGAACAATAGAGGCAGTAAAACAGCAAGCACTTTTAATAGTTTTCATACAAGATTATGGATTAATAAAGGCTTATTTTCACGTTACTTCTGGCACAATTATGTTCTGACCTCAAAAACACTTTTTACCATAGTGCATGATTTGTAAACAAATTAATATAATATAGATTATAAGTTTGCTTCACTTAACTAGCTCCATATGTTCGTAATACACATGCAACTCTCAGTAATTTATTTATTTGCCAAAAGACGGTAATTTTCTTAAAATATGACATTTCAACTGAGAACTGTGATGATACATACAAACTTCGACATAAACGTTGCTATATCTCTTTTACCTGACATTCATATAGAACATTATACATTTCTATTATTCAAATAAGTTAAATGGTTATTAGGCTGCATAGATTAGGTCAGCCGGAACCGGGGACACTTCCTATAACACCTGATGTACTCTTTACATCATACGAAGAATGGCATCTACGCTAATGTTAGTCTTTCTGTTTATTCCGAGGTTTACTGAAGTCAGCCGGATCCGGGCCGTATCCAGATCAGATGGTGGACCTGCGCCTGCACACGTCCACGACGCATCCCTGAAGTGCCAGCCTCATCAGCCCTGTGAAGGCCTCATCGACACGACAGCCATCAGCACTGATCCTCAACAAACTCGTCTCCATACCGGCATGACTCCGATCTTCAACCAGATGAGCTGGATAATATTCTGAATGTTCTGATCCAATCTGACTTCTGACCTGTAATGCTGCCTGGATCATAATCATACACTGTTCTCTCGTTGGCCAGAGGAGAACTGAGCGACTGAGCCTGGGTTCTCCCATGGTTTAGTCTCCATTCTGTCACTGATGGAGTTTTGGTTCCTTGCCAATGTTGCCTTGGCTTTTGGCTTGCTTAGTTGGGGACATTTAATATTCAACAATATTATTGATCTGCCTTACTTACTAGAAATAAACTTTGTTGTATTATTTTCATGGTATCACTGTGAAGCTGCTTTGATACAATCTGTATTGTAAAAAGCACTATATAAATAAAGGTGACTTGACTAGCAACACTGGACATCAACCACACGGCATACGCTAATAACTTTTCATATACCGTCTACAATTGTCTTCTTTTATGTATAACAGTTCTATCTAATAACATATTAGACAGGACTGTTAGACAGATCGTAAACTAATGAACAGGGAGAATGCAAGCACTGTTTGTTTGCTCGGGCTCTGGCGTTCTCGGCGCCGTCAAAATAAAGTTCCACCGTGCCGTCAAAATAAAAGTCACAAGTGCAGCTTACGTCACTCCAGAGTTCCTACTGGCGGTGCGAATACAACCAGAATTTTTTTTTTCTAAAGGTGGTTAGTTCCTAGATCTACCCGGTGGGAAACCCCCTATACTGGACCCCTCACACCCAGGCCTCTTCCTCTTTGAACTGTTGTCGTCTGGTCGGCTCTACTGAGCTCTGAGCACCAGAACGGCCCGGCACAGGAACAGTTTCTTCCCTCCGGCAATCCGCCTCATGAACAGCTAATGCCTCCACTTAGCAATAAACATGTGCAATACTTAAACACTATTTATACATTTATTTATTTAACACACCATACTTAGGGTGACCAAACGTCCTGTTTTCACGTCCTGTCCTGGCCCTCCTGTCTGTTTTTTAAAAAGTGATGAAAATGTCCTGGTTTTCATTATTTTTCATTGGGCCATTAAGCGTGTACTTTAAATACACGCTTGCCTTTGCACACAAAACATATGAAACCGGCTTTGGCTTCACCCCCTCTTTGTTATAATCAGTGCGTTCTTCAATCCGCAGCGGCAAGCAGAGAGCACGTCAGACTCAGAATCGTCAGAATACAGAGGCCTGTGTGTGTGTGTGTGTGTATGTGTTCATCGCAGCCTCATTGGTCTGTCACTGCTTGTCAATGTCAGAATATTTGAAATGACCAATCAAATCAAAGTAGGCGGACTTTACGTTCACAGAATTTTAGCAGCGTGACGCTTCTGACGCTTCAGTTTACGGTCAAATGCGAGGTAAGATGTAAGTAGCTAACAGCGAAAAAAAAAAAAAAAAAAGCCCAAATGTAAATTCACAGATGATTTACAGAGAAAATTCCTGTGTTTTCGTTTCGGTCGGGATCCGTGTAAAGCAGAATGTCAGTGTCAAGGAGAAGCCCACATAAAGAAAGTATAGGCTAAGAGAACATCATCAGGAGGATTGAAATTGTTTTTTTTACTGAAATAGTGTAGTAGATTTTTTTATTTATTTTAGTAGTAGATTTTTAACCTGTGGCCATGAAAAGAAATAGTGTCATGTTTTTTTTTTTATAGTATTCTATTGTTGCGGGCCAAACATTGAATGGAAAGGATGTATTACTTTATATATTAAAGTACAATAACATAGTTGCAAGGTTGTGAATGCATTTGTCAAGTATTTTTTGATGCATTCTCCCCCAAACCACGCCCCCACCCATCAACCACGCCCCCGTCCTGTTTTCTGAAAACTAAAATATGGTCACCCTACCAAACTTATTTACTTTACATTTCATTGCATTTGTACATACATACCATCAATCGTCTATTTCTGTATATTGAGTATTTAAAAAAAAAAAAACATTTTTGTATATTGTTATTTCCTATTTACTTATTCCATTTTTTTTTTTTGTACAACATACCTGGCAAAAAAGCTCTTTCTGATTCTGAAATATTAGATATAATGGGAGTTTAATTGAGTCTAATGGGCTTCTGTCTGTTTAAATGTGAATTATTGTCATTTGGAGTTTGTAGAGAAATAAAGTAATAAATTGTTGTGTAAGAAAACACTTCACTTGCTAATGTAAAGTCAGTCCTCAGTCCCTGTAAGCAGCGAGACTTCAGAGCAGCTCTTCTGGCATCTAGAGGTCATATTGAGCAACTGACTCAAACCTCAATGACAATCGACGTTAATAAAAACGGCAGAGGTCACAGAGCAAACAGCATTGAGTCTTGTGTTTCGAAGGGGCTCATATTTGGGCTTCTTACCTCGTCAGGTGTGACAGAGAGCTTGTCCAGTTTAATACTCTCTGCTGGTCTCCTGTCAGCCGGAGCTGAGCCGTGTGTGGCAGTGATGGCACAGCATGATCACGGCAAACAACAGGAGGGCCGGTTGTTGGTGTGAGGAGTGTGTGTCAGATCAATCCAGTGATCATCTGATCCAAATCAGGACAATTAAGTGCACTATAATGCAGTTGATTTGACTGATTTACAATTTACTTCATTTGAAATGAATATGTTTCATCTGTTATGACTTGCCATTTCAAAGATTAATAAAAAAAAATAATAAAAAAAACAGTTTAAAATATTGAATTGATTATATGATTTAACCATAATCATGCAATAATTCATTAATTTTGTTTATCATGGGGCATAATTTTATTAATAGGCTTTCATGAAATATACAATATTTTATTCATGTGCTGTAATCCAAATATTCGGGATGTGATGCTTTGTGTTAGGAACTGTTGTAGAGTAAGATTTAAAAGTTAATGTGAATATTTATGACAGTCTAAAAAATGCTATTTATTCTGACTTGGTAACTTATATAATGCATTTAACGCCAAATAATAAAAAAGTAGACACTTTAAGTGTAAATTGCAGGTTAAATTTTTCACAAAGATAATGCAATGTGTTTATTAAACATAAAGATAAGAACCGCCCACCATTGTTTTTATACCAAAATGCTGAATATAATATGAAAATTTGGCACTTTTAACAGTGGTTTTAAGCACTCCCGCTCCCTTCCACTAGATGGGGCGTGACGTCATAAGAGGAACTCACTAGTAGAGTTACCGGCATAGTCATAGCTATAGATGCCTTACATAACTACAGAAAAGTTGGTTGTATGTTTTATTTGATAAAAAAAATTATGGATAAAATAACTCAATTGTAAACATACTCGTGTGTGCTGACTTCAAGGGGACCGTGATCCTGCCTGAAATGAGAATTAGCTATTCGCAAAACAAACGGGTTCAGGCACGTCAGATCAGCCGGTCGCAGGTTCCACTCCAAAACGCGTTCACCTCACGGCAGCACATACTCTCCACCACTGATTCAATTGGGTGGCATAGCCCACACAAACACAGTGATGGGGACATCGATCTCTCTTTTTCTTTTCTGACAATAAACATCGTTAATTAAATCGTGAGAAATTGATAAAGCGTGGATTGAGGAAGGGTATTACATGACGTTTGAGGCATCGATGAGACTAGCGATTGGTGCCTGTGCAGTGTGTGCATCTCTACAGCTCTGATTTGGACTGACACCATGTAAGTAAATAATGTCTTCAGTCGTTGTCCCTCCTTGCTATTCTACATGACGGCAAGATTTTGAAAAGACTGGCTAGTTCCCTTATATTATCCGGGTTAAGTTTGCACCAGGCTAGCCTAGACTAGCTCTAACATAGCTAACGTAGCTACTCACCAGGACACCTGGCCAACCCTCCACTCATTCTCCTCACACCAATTTCCTCCCCTCTCTCACGCCTGACCGGTTAAAAATTGTAGGGCTGTGGTCCATAAAGAATTTGATGGTTTCCCATATCCTCAGTCGTTCTCCAAATAGCCATAATACAGTAAGAATCTACCAGAGTATGGGTTGCGAGTGCCTCTTATGACGTCATCACCCAGTTACTGCAAAAACACGCTACCTTTGAAGAAACCCCAATAAATGTTATTTTAACGCATTTTAAGACAGAAATAATTAAATATATACATATAGAGCACTTTAATTTACACATTTAATTGGCTGTGGTGGTTAACCTGCAATTTACAGTTTAAGCAGCAAAGAAGAAGCTGTTGTTTGTGCAAGTGTGACGCTCGTGACTGAACTGTTGAAAATGATCAATCTTTAATTCTCAGACACTGTAAAACTGTGATGTAAAAAAAAACGCCAAATTCTAACACAGTAACATACCATTTTCCATTAAAACAGTAATATACCATAGAAAATAATGCATTCTGGGTAACATTTGTTGTTTTTGATAAAGTAGTCTACTGCAATATAACTGAATTATCAGTGTTCAGAATCAACACTCAGAGGCTGTGTCCCAAACACACCCTATACCCTCATTCACTATTCCCTACACTATTACTGATATAGTCCACAGGACAGAGTGAATCCAGACACTGATGAACACCTGCTGTTAACAAGCAGAATCACTGAAGGAAAGAGAAACACAAGAACTACAACTGACTGAAGATAAAATACATTAAATCTGTGAAGATCTCAGCAGAGGAGGATTAAACAACTCCACAAACAGCATTACCAGCTTCACTTATTACTAAGCAGACTGACTTTATTTCTGTCAGACGTCTACAGAAGCTCTCATTGAGAATTATCAGAGGTTTATATGATGACCTTTTATTGAAAATGATGGATTCATTGTGGTGAACAGTGTTTGCTGTGAAAATGTCAAAGGTCAAAGAACCCTATAACTATCATTCCTTCTTTGGTTGATTGTGTGTTTTTAACGCACATTTGTCAAGAAAATCTGAGAGAAAATACAGTCAGGTGATGTTGGTCATGTGTTGATAGGGACATAATCAACCTTAATTTTCCCTGAAAGGTCTACAGCAAACAAGCTAAAGAACACAGAAATAAGTTTTTATAAGGTGTCGACACAAAGGTCGTGTGTAGCAAGACAAAGGTGGTGTGTCATCATGAGAGGGTATGTTATAGAGCAGGGGTGCCCAATCCTGCTCCTGCCGATCGACGGTCCTGCACAGTTCATCTCCAACCCTAATCAAACACACCTGAAGCAACTGTCACCAGGTGACCACATGTTGTGGGGCGGAACTAAAATTTCCGAGGTTTGTTTCCCATAAGGAGGAGGCATTAAAAGACGGACCAAAACAAAGCCGGGATTTACACGCGATCACTGACTATGGACAGGTGTGAGGAAAGTGTGGGGTTTAGTGATTGGCTAACAAGACTCGACAATCTGTTTTTAAGCTTGTAACTTACAGTCTTTGAGAAACGGAGTGTGGGGTGAGACAGACTCGCGGCGTGCTCTGGATTCTTGGCCAAGGGGTAGTGCTCGTTGGACACGCTGGAGACGCAACGGTGGAGTTTGTAATAAAGAGAGGACAACGAGCACGAGTGACTTGGAAGCCGGACTGCCTGGTGCTGTGGATTACCGAATCTGACGAGGCAAGAGAGAGATCGGCTGGGCTACAATAAGCTAAGTAAACACTCCTACTTAAAGCGACTGGATTGAGTTGTAGAACGCTGGAAATATGCTGTCAGTATATGCTTGCCTATCCTCCGTCTCTCCCTCCTCGTTATTGTGAGCAAAGTTTTGTCAATGAGTATAAGTCCAGTTTGGACTGATCGCTTGTGTCGTAGCCAACGACGTACCGGCCTCACTGTACTATTCTATTGACTTCCATACTGGATGTGCATACTGCTGTCTTGCTAGTGCTGTAGCCAACGACTTACCAGCCTCATTGTACTGTTCTATCGACTTCCATACTGGATGTGCATACTGCTGTCTTGCTAGTGCTGTAGCCAACGACTTACCAGCCTCATTGTACTATTCTATCGACTTCCATACTGGATGTGCATTACTGCTGTCTTGCTAGTGCTGTAGCCAACGATCCACCAGCCTCACTGTACTATTCTATTGACTTCCATACTGGATGTGCATACTGCTGTCTTGCTAGTGCTGTAGCCAACGACTCACCAGCCTCATTGTACTATTCTATCGACTTCCATACTGGATGTGCATACTGCTGTCTTGCTAGTGCTGTAGTCAACGACGTACCAGCCTCATTGTACTATTCTATTGACTTCCATACTGGATGTGCATTACTGCTGTCTTGCTAGTGCTGTAGC
The DNA here is from genome assembly GCA_022829085.1 of Abramis brama. Taxonomy (NCBI): domain Eukaryota; kingdom Metazoa; phylum Chordata; class Actinopteri; order Cypriniformes; family Leuciscidae; genus Abramis; species Abramis brama. Next base: position 9,371,933 of record CM040766.1, read on the forward strand.
CAACGACTTACCAGCCTCATTGTACTATTCTACACTGTGCTTCGTTATCGTCAGTCTGCATTTCAGCTTAAGGATCCCAGCCCTCCGCTCCAGCCACGCAACTGTAAACCTACCATCCAGTTCATCTTCTTCCTGGCATGTAAATAATGGAATAGCCCATCTCAGTGTCGCCGACGCCGCCTGCCTGTCACTGTTCTGAGTCGACTGTCTGCTGATTAGTGGTGTGAAGATTGTGGTGAGACCTCACTTGAGCCTTGGTGTGTTGCGGTGTTTTCTTCTGTTTCAAAGAGTATTCTACGTTTGCTGTGGATTTCCCCCAGGCTTCGTTGACGGGGCCGTGATGGACTGAGCGGCCAGCTGAGGGCTAGGGAGCAAGCCGGTGACACCGTACTGCCAGTTATCTGCTGTGGGAGGAACTAATCCAGCTGGGTGGCAGCACCCTCTAAGTGGGGGAGCGTGGAGGAACTTCAGACTAAAAGCCGGGCTTAGAGACACGTTGTGGAGAAAGGCAGTTGTTCTGCTTCCAGAGACATACCGTAGCAGAAGACGGTTGGCCTGTTTCAAGAGACATTTTAACTATTGAAACTTCAATAAATTCTTTGTTTTAAACTCACTTGACAAGCCTCTGAACTTTATTGGTGGGTGTGGTTTGCTCCTCGGGGTGGTAGGTTGAAAAGAAAAAAATAAAATAAATAAATAAATAATACCCCCTTTTACTTGCTCACACAACCAATTAAGGTCTTCAGGATCACTTGAAAATTAAAGGCAGGTGTGTTTGATTAGGGTTGGAGATGAACTGTGCAGGACAGTCGATCGGCAGGAGTGGGATTGGGCACCCCCGTTATAGAGGTAGGGCTGTAGTACTCGAGTCCGGTCTTGGACTCGAGTCCGGACTCGAGACCGCTTTTCTATGGTCTCGGACTTGTCTCGGACTCGCTGGTATTCGGACTCGGACTTGTCTCGGTCTCGGCCACTGGTCTTGCCAAATATGGCTTTTGGTCTCGACCGAGTCCAGGTTTCTTTATTATGTTCCCAGTAATCACACATACGTCGCCGCGATATTAAAACAATATATTATTGGAGGGAAAGTGAAACACTGGCCACCTAATAACTATGGGCATTTCGGCTCTTTTTCGTGAGCTGGCTCGTTTCACTCAGCTCACTGAAAGATAGTTTAAATAAACTCGCTGAAAGTCCACCGCTAGTGCAACGTGAATATTCATATTTTTAATTGTCCATAACACCCCGAAAACTAGTCTGCTTGCCTTGCACATCTAATTAATGGGCAAAGTTTTCCAACTTTTTTTCTTACCTTTCTTTCTTTGCCTCCACGAGTGGTAGGCGCAATGACTGGCTGTTTTAAAATATAGCTAATATCGAAACAAAATAACCCAGCTCATAACTTGCAGGTTTGCTTATTGGCTAACTTTTTTCATTTGATTGCTTCAGCCGCCACCCGCCCGAATTTAATTAAAATATTATTTTTCGTCACGTCATCCGCCCGATCCGCGGTTTATCCGCATCTCTTGTGTGTGTGCGTGTGTGTGTGTGTGTCTGTGAGTTGTCTCGGTCCTCCCTCATGCAGTTTAATTGGTTGACAGGAACAGAATGTAAGGCTGATCAGACAGTCGAAACGAATGTGTAGTGCTCCTTTAGGCCTGTATAATTATAATTTTTTTGTTGTTCTTTGAATTAGTCAATTATTTTAAATAAAATTAAAATTATTCATTATTTCATTATTACATAATGATTTAATTTCTATAGGCTAGCCTATATTTTTTAGCAGACTTTTTTTTCCTTGTCCTGGACTCGGTCTTGACTCGGACTCGAACCTTTTTGGACTCGGTCTTGACTCGGACTCGAACCTCTTTGGACTCGGTCTTGACTCGGACTTCGAACCTTTTTGGACTCGGTCTTGACTCGGACTCGAACCTCTTTGGACTCGGTCTTGACTTGGACTCGACTAGTCCTGGTCTTGGACTTGTCTTGGACTCGACAAAGGTGGTCTTGACTACAGCCCTATATAGAGGCAAGGTGTGTGCCATCTAGGTGGTTGCAGCAATGGGGACTACAAACCAAGATGGCCACCTGGTCCCGGACTACAGTTACCAGGGACACAGCTGTTGTGAGTGAAGGAGAAAAGCTGTTAATGAGCTGAGGACAGAGAGACTGGCTGTGTTTTTGTTAGAGAGCATAAAGAGAAGCTTTGCTTATTACACATACTGTACATTTCAGCCTCAATTCAGTGTTTTTTTCCCACCATTAATCATATTAAACAACAGAATACGGCCATTCAGCGGCTTCTTAACAAATAATTAGTTTAACAAAAATGTAAAGAATAAAAACAATTTATTAATTCCATTATTAAAATTTTCTGTGAACCTTAGATGATTCATATACATTTGTATGCCTGATAAGTTTTCATACATAACATTTTGTGCAGTTTGTCAGTTTGTCTAAAACCAGTATGATCAAACTAACACACATGAGTTTCTGCCTAATTGTTGTCTTTTGTCCTCTTTGTGTTCTGGCTTTGAGTTCTAGCGCTTTCAGGACTATTTTAATAACCTTTGGTCTAGTTTTAATTTAGTAATGTGGAACTAGTGTGACTACATATTTTCAGTAGTATTTTCAGAGCGATGAACTCACTGTTGAGGTTTGGAAGAGTTTATTAGTTTATTAGAGAAACACATGTGGTTAATGAAGAAAGAAAGAAGAGGAACTGACATCTTAACTCACACAGAACTGGTCATCTCTGAACCCAGTTTGGACTGAACCTGGTAAAACAAAAATAACTTATTTAATGGATAATACAAGTATTTGTCTGGTACCTTTTATTGGATTCTGAATAAGACAAAACAAGAGAAGATTAACTTCCATATATTGCAGATCCTTTATGTATTCCTTAACATGATTTTAATGGCAATTTACGGAAGTTAATTTACTCTTGCAATATCCATAAGGTTATTAATGCGATATGTACAAATAACTGTTTTTATGTACTTATGGGACTGAATAATAAGTACATTTTAAAATGTTTGTCTTATTCAGCATCAAATAAAAGGTACCAGACAAATACTTGTGTTTATCCATTAAATAAGTTATTTTTGTTTGACCAGGTTCAGTCCAAACTGGGTTCAGAGATGATCAGTTCTGTGTGGGTTAAGATGTCAGTTCCTCTTCTTTCTTTCTTCATTAACCGTGTTTCTCTAATAACATGTGGTTAAACTAACAGAGTTCTCACACTCAGCAGAAACACCAAACCTCAACAGTGAGTTCACCACTCTGAAAATACTACTGAAAATACGTAATCACACTAGTTCCACATTGCTAAATTAAAACTAGACCAAAGGTTATTAAAATAGTTCTGGAAGTGCTAGAACTCAAAGCCAGAACACAAAGAGGACAAAAGACAACAATCTGTTACAGTTTGTTTGTTTGTTAACATGTAAAAGACATTCAAAGTATTAACAATGAATGAACCCATGAGGATTGAGTTATATTAGATTGATATTCCTCTGCTCATGTGGGTTTTGTATAATTATTTGACTGATTTGTTCTTGTTCACAGAGGCATAAAGTTGACTGCAGTTCTCCTGAGCTCCAGCTTTTGCTCCTCTGATGGAAGCATAAGTCACTTTATCATCACAGCGAACCTGAATGAACATCACAGTTGTTTCAACCTTCAATTATTACAGCATGTTGTTTGAGCTCAATTCATGAAGAACTGCATATAATCACACAAATCAAGAAGAATTTGTATAAATTACAAACTATCATATTGAGAGAAGCTGGACAACATCGAGGAAGTGTTCGCTCACCTTGTTCTTTTTGCATCGTTTTTTACTGTACGCAGCGACTTCAGTATAAGTCACATCATCTGTCTGCTCCTAAACATCAATGGAAATATGGAAAAAAATCAAGCTATTAAATGCCATCCATCAATGATATAAATGCCAAAACGCATAAAGTTTTACATTTTTGTTTGAAAATGGTGTCGTGTGAACAATTACAACAAACTGCCAAAACATGAGGGAAAGAAAAAGTAGGCAGTGACTTGTTGTCTCGCTGTCCTATCAGACAATGACTTTGCAGGCTTTTACTTCTGAGGCAGTGTTACGGTTTAATGATCTACAGAAAAATAGAGCGAGCTTTGGTGAAATCTAAGTGAATATTTAATGACACCAATAGTAATTTCTCACTAGAAATGGCATCATAAGTGAAAAACATTGATAAAAAATGTACATTTACACACAAACTGACGACCAGCCTCAACTTTCAGACGCCATCTTTATTTTTCTAGCTCAACTGTCACAGAATGGAAAGCACAGGATTGTGGGATATCAAAGGCAGTGAAGGATAGATCTGTGTTGCCTTCAAAACTCGATCAGATGAAGGAATCTCAGGAGACAGAAGTCAAACTATTATTGCATTCAGACGTGTCTTGATGCTTCACGACCTGGTAATGTGTCCTCCGAGGTAGCACTTACTAACAGAAACTAACATTGCGTGTAATTGGAAACAAGGAGGCGGGACAAGAGGAACACATGGCCAACACAAAGACACATGTGCTCAAACACAACACAAACAAAGACAGATTAAACTAAGACAAGACTGACAGAACTGTCTGCTGAGAACCCTGACATTTTATAATCTGAGTAATAAGAGTGTCATATTTCAGGGTCAGTCCTTATGAACATTAATAACTCATGGATCAACCTGCAATACTTACCACAGAGTCACCAGTCCCTCTTCTGTTGCCTGAAACATAATGTCACGGGAAAGTTTATGATCAAACACACACACAGTCTCTAATGCAGATGACAATCAGTTTTTAAAAGAGTCTAGAAGAATCTAGTGCTGTAGAATAGAAACATTATTTTTGTTAACTCATTGATTTCTCTTCACTTTTAGAGAAATAAATTTGTCTAAATTACATATTTATTTTATCAGATGTTTTTGTCTGTTGTTACAAAATATGAAAAACTCACCTGCTCTTTTTTTACGAATCACCCAGAGAATAAGAGCCAGAAGGAGAAGAGCGAATGAAGCGGCAACAACAATCACAATCACAACCACTGAGAGAGAGAGTATAGAGAGACACATTCAGCAGGACTATATTACTGTGTTTAACCAAATACATAAAAATGGCATATTTAATAGCATAATTATCCTTATTTATCATGTAAATTGATGCTTGTGATGATGATTTTATAGAAATTGATCTCTGGGCTTCTTCGGTCAAAAATGACCGAAAACTTGTACGTTTTGAATTGTTTAATTTTTTTGCTACATCGGAGGGTGATGAAACTTGGTGACTTTTGTTGTATTAGCTATGAACACACAAAAAAATCATGGACATGATTCGGATATGTTAAAGGGTCGTAAAAAAAATAGTCACACTTGGCTTCCTCTGGGTCAAAAATGACCACCATAGGAAATGAATGTGAAATACGAAAAAATACGAAAACTCAGAGAAACTTTTGGTGGTACAAACTACAGATCACCCACTGTGCTGAAAAAAAGTGTACAGCAATGAAGGGGTGACACTCTAAAACATCAAGAGCGCAAATAAGACACCCCCCCCCCCCCACACACACAAACACACACACACACACACACACAGAGAAATGAACTGGTAAGACTGAAACAGCAAATTTTGCTCCAAATTATATAAAAACGATATAATCATAATAACTCCAAAACTATAGCAAGGAGAGTCAAAAGGTAGGTATCGTTTGAAAGAACTCTTTTTACATTTTTTGAAAATATAAATTACATTACATTACATTACATTTGGACATTGTCCTGCCGAGAAACAGCGGATAAAAGACAATATATATATATATAATTTTTATTATGATTTTGCATATCTTTCTTATTTGTCATGGAATAACTCAGGAAGGAAATAAGGTAGGAGGAAAATTCTTTTTTAGTGAAGTCCCCCTACATGTGAGCTGCATCTGGATAAAAAAAATTATAATTTTTGGATAAAGGAATCAAAAGTTACAGCATTTGGAAAAGAGATAGCCTTTTTGTACGGTCTTTGATGCCCCCTCATGGGCAATTGTTTCTCCATGAAGAATATCTTGTCATAAAAGCAATAGATTATGTTAATTTTGGGCTCATTTTAATTGTAATAATATGCTGTAAAAAATGAAGTACCATTTTCAATGATCTGTGAATGTTTCATGAGCTGTATGATGTTTTTGACACATTGCAGTACATTATTTTATAGATTATGAAAAAAAAGAAATTCTATTTATCAGCATATAACTCAGCAATACTTAAGAGTTTTTCAAAGTGGATACATTCACTGTAAAGTTCAGACTCTAAGCTTTCAAATGACATCAACTTTGTGTTAATCAAGGCAAAAATTTTTTAAAATATGGTAATGAATATTTTCGCAGCTAGGTGGCGCCTGCTGGCGGTACACTCGGTTTTAGAGGGATTACTCAGCACTCGTTAGGAGTTAATACATGTGATTAGATGCATTAAAAAGCTGATCCTAAGCTTTAAAATGATATATATTTTGTGTTGTTCCATTCAGTGGTTGCTTAGTAAATTTCCGAATGGGAATCAAAAAAATAAATAAATAAATAAAAAAGCTATAGGCAGCCTATAGGCGGTTACAGGACATTACACACATTTATATATTTTTTACAGCCACTAGATGGCGCTCACTTGAATTTTCTTTTTTTTTAGGCCTGCACTCTATTTTGATGTGAAATGTTGCATTTATTGAAAAAAATAATAATAATAAAAAAAAAATATATATATATATATATATATATTAATTCTAATGGAAAAAATAGCTCATAAAAATTATATAATTAATGCAAAGTATCATAAAAATCTTTAGAAATTCTAAATAATAATCAAAAAATATTATTGAACAAAAATATATTTAATTGGTTTTCCTTAAAAAAAAAAAAAAAAGTTACATTTTAAGGCTTCGGTCTTTTTTGACCGAGAGGAAGGTAAGTGTAACCCATTTACGAAGAAGCCCAGAGGGTTAAAAGCCATCTGTACACTAACAGACTGTACCTCATACAGTATGTTCACTAAATGAATGTGCCCATACACAAAATAAATGTATTTGAAATATATTTTCAGAATATATTTTTGGAATATATGCAAATATTTGAAATTGGCCCAATAAATATATTTTAGTTAAATATATGTAAATATATTTTGAAATTTAAAAAGTCAACATTTTCACAAACAAACAGCACATTTTCAATTTATTTTTTAGATAGACCACTTCAGCTGTGGATGTGGGAGAGCTCTACTTCACCCACCCACATTTTTCCTACTGGTCGGGGATCGAACCAGCAACCCTTCGGTTACAAGCCTGAAGCCCTAACCAGTAGGCCACAGCTGCCCCTTTGCTGACTATATTGGCCTAAAATGACAATTTTATGTAGGAAATAACACACAAAATGCAGAGTTTTTTTCCCCCTATTTTTACAGAATTGAATACAGTTATTTAATAGTGTATGTATGCAGTGTTAGACACTGAGTTCTATCTATTGTTTAAGTGCACTTCACTGTTGGAGTGTCACTGCTATACTTGTGAAAGTATAGGAAAGATGTCAATAAAACACAACAATAAATCTAATAATTGCACTTAGTGTTAGGTACGTGCCACCTAATATGGCCCAATAGTCCTAGGAAAGCAACTATCTGTCATTTTACATCGCAGTCATTTAAAAGTACAGTATTTATTCTAGCTGTGTGTCATAATAAAGTAGTGAAATATGGTAGCCTGCTGTTGTGTATAGGGGAAAAGGTAGAGGAATTACTATGATCAAAATACATTTTCGACCCTTCTTTAGCAAGCTAAACATTTTATGACCATATATTTTGTCATATATTTTACATTACATGTTATAAATATATTTCACACTTAACATCATATTTTTTTGTTATATTTCAGAATATATTTCAAAATGATAAATATAAGTGGACATAGTCAACGTATTTGGAATATATGCCACATATATTTTTGACACTATAAAATATATTTACATATATTTCTTTTGTGTATGGGTGACATGATTGTTTATGATTGTCTGAATGAGAATTATGTGTCTGACATTTAATGACAGTTACTTTTTACATTACGGTATTAGTTTTCATGTTTAAGATTGTTGGTGATGTACAAGAGAATGGAATTAGAAAGTGATGTTGATTACAAATTAAACATGGCTTGAGTCAAAATCTGTGATCAGCTGCTCGAACAACGAGTCGGTCAAATGAGGATGATGTTCACACACACCTGGATTCAGAGAGTTTTCTGTGGTATCTGGAGTCAGTGTTGTTGCTGTAGTTGATGTTACAACTGTTAAAAACAAAATGGAAATAGAAATATGTCATATTTTAATGCATGAACACAATGTCAAGGCATTTATTTTACAGACTGCTATATGGGTAATAAATCCTCACTATGGGCCCATTCACACACCCGCGCAATACAGCGCCAGGCGTGTTTTGTTTTTATGATTTTATTAATTTATCATGTGAGTGGCGTGAGTTACACTAGCTGTATATTATGATTATTTTGCATCAGACAACAGACTGTACAAGACCGGTCATATGTATCAAAACTCACTGACAAATCTGACTAAAGAGCTTTTTTTGATGATAATATGTGTGATGATAAAGCAGTCTGTGAGAGCCAGTGCAAACCACTGAAGCGAGAGACTGATGATGTGTGACAGTGATCATGTGATCATGAACCTTGTGTAGAAGCTGCTGCTGTAGTTCGGCTTGATGTCTTCTCAGAGTTTGAGCTTCTGACTGGAGTCAGTGTTGTTGAAGCGACTGGAGCTGCAGAAGATGAATGTTCAGACGCATCAGGACATTAACATCATATTTTCATATTGATCATGACATGCAGTTTGTGTTCAATCATCACAGCTTACAGTGGCAGTAGTTGAGACGAGAGATGTTACTGTATCATTTATTCCTGGTTTATATGAGAGTGAAACATTGTGAACTGCTTCCCATAAACCTTCAGCTTTCCTGAATCAATGACATTATTAAGCCTTATAATTTCTCAAACTGACCTCCTACATGGGTCATACTAGGCTTTAATAGATGTATGCAATATTTCATGTATGACCCATGTAGGAGGTCAATATTGGGAATTATAAGGATTTTTATGCAGTTTATGACTTTGACCACTAATATTTTACAATTGCCAAACGTATGAAGCCATCAGAAAGAGTAGAGCCAGTGTGTGAAAGCTTTCACAAATCTGTCTGAAAAGAGTGTTTTCTCACCTGAATACTTGACAGTGTATCTGACTGAGGTCTGGAGTTGATTTCTGTGAGTAAGCTGACATCTCCACTCTCTGTTGTTATCTTCATTCAGGAGTGTTGTAGTCAGAGTGATGATGAAACAGTGATACTGATCTGATGATGATGATGATGATGATAATATCTGATATCTGGAGTCTGTCTTCAGATCAACACCAGCCTGATTCAACCACAGCAGCTCAATTCCCTCAGAACGAACCAAATAATCACAGGAGAGTCCAGTATCTGAATACAACTGACAGGAGAGAGTCACAGAGCGGCCTGGACTGATCTCAGTCTGTGAGGATGATGAAGATGATGATGATGATGGAGACACTGAAACTGAACACAAGACACAAATCACAGACTCTTCAATCATCATCTGAGTTTAAAGGGAGAACCTTTTAAAATTGACCACATAATCATAAACTTACCATGAAGAACATGCAGAAAAACACGTGCATCAGGTCCTTGTTGTCTGTCATTCACAAATTGTTGGCAGGTGTATAATCCATAATCTTCTTCTGTGACGTTCTTGATGTTCAGAGAGCAGTCAGACTCCAGACTCAGTCTCTCTTGTCTCTCTGTGTCTTTCTTCTTTATCCCTAATTCAATCAGTCCAACTGTCCCTGAATGTCTGACTCTGCTGTAGATCCATGTAGTTTTAGATTTGCAGTCAGAAAGAGCATTATTACAGGACAGACGCACGTTTTCACCAGAACTGATGAACACATGAGTCTCATCCACTCCACTGATACCTGAAACACAGTATATCTCAGTGATCATTATGATATTAATAAATGAAACCATAAAACATAAACCATACCAGCATAAAAAGCAGAAGATTGAAATCATACAGTCTTTTTCCGGTGTTTGATAGTTAATGCATTCATTAACATTTATGGATAAACCAAATCAAACGCCTCTTTAAGAAGGAATAAGAAATACTCTGACTTTGAAACAAATGTAAATAATGTAATATCATCATATCTTGAACTCTTGATTTCAGAGCTGTCAAAGGACACCAGAAACAAAATTGTAGACCTGCACCAGGCTGGGAAGACTGAATCTGCAATAGGTAAGCAGCTTGGTGTGAAGAAATCAACTGTGGGAGCAATTATTAGAAAATGGAAGACATACAAGACCACTGATAATGTCCCTCGATCTGGGGCTCCACGCAAGATCTCACCCCGTGGGGTCAAAATGATCACAAGAATGGTGAGCAAAAATCCCAGAACCACATGGGGGGGCCTAGTGAATGACCTGCAGAGAGCTGGGACCAAAGTAACAAAGGCTACCATCAGTAACACACTACGCCACCAGGGACTCAAATCCTGCAGTGCCAGACGTGTCCCCCTGCTTAAGCCAGTACATGTCCAGGCCCGTCTGAAGTTTGCTAGAGAGCATTTGGATGATCCAGAAGAGGATTGGGAGAATGTTATATGGTCAGATGAAACCAAAATAGAACTTTTTGGTAAAAACTCAACTCGCCGTGTTTGGAGGAGAAAGAACACCACACCTACTGTGAAGCATGGGGGTGGAAACATCATGCTTTGGGGCTGTTTTTCTGCAAAGGGACCAGGACGACTGATCCGTGTAAAGGAAAGAATGAATGGGGCCATGTATCGTGAGATTTTGAGTGAAAACCTCCTTCCATCAGCAAGGGCATTGAAGATGAAACGTGGCTGGGACTTTCAGCATGACAATGATCCCAAACACACCGCCCGGGCAACGAAGGAGTGGCTTCCCAAGGCCAGTAAGATCGGTGTGATGTTGCTCGAACACCTGCCAGACTGTTTTCTTTCCGTGACCGCTGAACTGAGACGCACTATCACAGCCAGTGATGGCATGGAAGGCAATGAGTGTGTCCACTTGATCATCAGAGAGTAACTTGCGAATGTCATGTACTGGAAAATACTTTGGATCCTTTGATGTCCCGGCTTTCATGTAGAGATGGGTACATCCAATTCTGTCATGATGTGCTAGAAGTAGAAGAAGCACGTCTGTGTCACGCGCTGACACGACTTTTGTGTCCATAGGAGCCTGGATGCGGTGCAAAATCAGTCATGTATCAGCCTCCTCATGGTCAGCACTCAGAGAGGAGATTTCAAGTTCTGGATCTGATGACTTGACAGTCGAGCGAGATCTGCTTTGTTCTCTTCTAGTGCCATGAAGCTCGACCAGTCTGCTGAAAGTGGAACAAAGTCATTCACGATCTCTCTGCATACTGGTCGACTGTTTACGCTTCTTTTTTTTGTGCCTGTTTTGATAAATTCGTCATGGTACCTGTCGAAGACTACATCAACCCTCTGGTACTTCTCTGCCATCTTCAACACTGTGTCAGCAAACTTGTTGGCATAGGTGCCGAATGTTGTGATGTCAGGCTACCCTGGTAATCCAGAGTTCTTGCGAGAGCAGAAGCTGAATTTGCTCAGCGAGTTACTCTGGTGTCGAGCAAAGGAGCTCATTAAATATGCCCCTCGATCTGAGCTGCACCAATCACAGCGGGTTATCTGATATAGGCGAGCTAAACAGATGACGACAGTGATGTGACGTCGAAGTCCTTAGTAAACATTGCAAGATGGCTATGGATGAACACCAGTTGTTTGAAACGGCTTTGGCCGCTACAATGAACGAGACTTGGCTTTTTCTCTAAAAGAGGAACAGAAGACGGCGCTCGAATCGTTCCTTTGCAAGAAGCAGATTAGTTGGTGGAATGTAGACTGCCGTTAGTTGCGGCCAGAGATGGCAGGATGGGCATGAGTTCATGCTGGAGAATATTTTCCAAGTCTACCTTGCAACCTACTCTGTAAGCTGTGATGAGCCTTTGTAGAATCTGCCTGTCCACTTTGATGATGTTTTGCTTGTTCTTGGAAAGTTCCACGACTTCATACAAAGAGGCAAATGTTTTGGCTTTGTTCTTTCGAATGGGTGACTTCAGATCCAAGTGCTGGTCACTATCTGGAGGTTCACACAGACGTTTGTCCACAAATACTTTCATTTGTGCCTGTCCAAGGTGTTCTGCACCAAGCAGAGATTGTTGAAACTGGGATGTGACCACGTCCTTGTTGATTTATGTTCTTGAGTGTGTCCCCACCATATTGAAACACACTGTGCTCTTTTAATGATAGACATATTCTGCTTTCATCCACATCATCTCTTTCCATTCTACTCTTTGTGCACTCTGTGTGTGTGTACTCATCGTCTTCATCATCGTCGCATGGAATGTATAGACGCATTCAACTGCAGAAAACTTGACAACACTTGCCAGAACAATGAAAAGGACTGCGAATAAGCTGTCACTGTAACTTCTACTGGGATATAGTTCAATGAATATCACCATGACCCATGGATCTTCCTGCTTTTGGATCTTAATTGATTGACAACTTCTTTATCACTAATGACCACCTTTTTCTCTATACTTGTGTGATTTTCAAGCTGATTATTGAAACTTATTATTGATCTAAATCAAGGTAAGGTAAATGATAAGAAAAGTACAAAGTAAGTAAATGTAGGTACAAAGGACATTTTTGAGCCTGATAATATCAACAATAATAGTAATAATAATAATAATTATAATTATAATTTTACCTGTAATTATTCATAGTTAAAAACAACTATTTTTGCAATATCTAAGCAGTTTATTCACATTACATCTCAAATCTGAATATGGCATTGAATTGGCCATGTAGGAAAATGTACACAAGCACATTTATTTCATGTTTCTACCTTGTTTAGTCAAAAAGATATACTGAAAAATAGATTTCAGCCTGGCGGTGGCGGCCATTTTGAATCTCAATTTTGAGGCATTTTGGAGCTTCATATACAGCAGATTTGGATTCAGCACCCCTTAATACCCCTAGAAATGTTGTATAATATAAATAATCACAAAATGCCTCCAGCACTTTAAATAAGCACATTTTCAGAAATTCTGCCTAGACTAGTATGTTTGGGCTTTATTTTGAGTCTATATATGTTTAATGATGTAAATAAATAATAAAAGAACTACAAATAACCTTTATCTTTTCTTTTTTTTTTTTTTTTGTACTGGTGGTGTAAAGGAATAAAAATATCCTCCTAGTGAATGTTTAATCATATTTTATTAAATTATTTGTTAATGCATTATTTTGTCATGACTTTACTTGCCCAGTCAACACTTTAATCTCACAGTGATCTCACCATGTGGGCACAACGTCATCAATGTGAGTCACAGTGAGCTAAAAGTGTAACTCTAAAAGTGTAACTCTCAGCGCACTCTCTGTGGCCACAATATGAGCTCATCCCAGATAGAAATGTTGTTGTTCTATCAATGTTGTTATGTTCTTGTAATGGTTTCTGTAGATCATTTTATTTTTGATACCAGAATGTTCTCCTAAAGGAAGGATAACATTCTCTAAAACATTTTAAACATGTTTAGTCCTAACACTGATAGAACATTATCCCTTAACATTCTAATAACGTTTTAGCGGGAAGTTTCCCAGCAGACACAGGACTGAACCTCTTAAAAGAGATTTAGATGTCGAAGTTTGTTTGAAAGTAATAGTTTGGTTTGGTCGCCGTTATGGTGATCAGTGTTTGCTTTAGTTGGGCTCTTTGGCCTTGACTATTTGATGTTAATGTTTCTCTGGCTGCTATAAGTGCTTGTTATAGGAAGAGAAAATGTGATCAAGTATGCTGGCTACTTGTTGATCATAATGACGGTCTGATTTCACCCAGGGACTAAATCTTAAAGCCTCCTGTCCACTATCTAGCCGGGATCATTTAGATGCAGCCTTGGCACTTCTCCAGGTGAGGTCGCTGTTACTGAAGCTTCGAGTAATGAACCCATTTTCAAAACAATTCTTCTAAGTGGTTCATTGCTTCACCAAAGCTTAATTTGCCCATCACTACCACCAGTGTTTTAATCAGAAAATATGGAGTATTTATTATAAAAACAAAACATGATTGGATTTAAACGTCTTCAACGAGACAAGCACAAACCTCAAGAATCAACGTGTGAATCTCAATAACGGTGACATGCTTCATGCAGCAATGCATTCTGGGTGCATCATACAAAACTAATCAGTGGCTCCCAGAATGCATTGTGCCATGAAGCACGTCACCGTTATTGAGATTCACGCGCCAATTCTTGAGGTTTGAGTGTGTCTAAGTGAAACAGTAGATCAAAATATTTAGTGTTTTTATACACATTTTTTTATTACAAATTTTTTTGGATGTCATCCTATAGAAACATTACTATAATCAATTATATGAAATTAATTACACACATGACAGTTTAGAAGAGATCAGCTGATCAGAACACAACATGAGGATTATATTGTTATCATCATCATCAAGTAGATGACATCATCTGATCACATTTTCTCTCACTTGCCATAACACACAGTTCCAGCGGCCAGAGAAAAACTAACATTAAAACACCAAGAGTCAAACTGACCAACTAAAGCAAACACTGATCACCATAATGGTGACATCAAACCAAACTATTAATTTCAATAAATCATCATCATCTAAACCTCAGTTAAACTCAATATGTTTGAGACACAACAAGTATTCAGCCCAGTTAAGTTGTTGTGTGACTTTTCCAGAAGTCAGAGAACGGAGGTGCAGTCAGGGTACTTCTTATTCCTCCTTAAAGAGGCACTTTGATTTGGTTTATTCATAAATGTTAATAAATGCATTAACTATCATACATGTACTAACATGTAGTTAAAGGGATAGTTCACCCAAAAATGAAAATGTTGTCATCAATTACTCTTCCTCAAGTTGTTCCAAACCTGTATGACTTTCTTTCTTCTGCTGAACACAAAAGAAGATATTTTGAAGAAAGTCGGTAACCAAACGACTGATGGACCGCATTGACTTCCATAGTAGCAAAAAAAAAAAATACTATGGAAGTCAATGGGGACCAGCAACTGTTTCATTACCAACCTTCTTTAAAATATCTTCTTTTGTGTTCAGCAGAAGAAAGAAAGTCATACAGGTTTGGAACAACTTGAGGAAGAGTGATGACAGCATTTTCATTTTTGGGAAGAACACCAATGAACACAACTCTGAGATCACAACGTGAATGTGTGCAAGAATAAACTAAGCATGTTCAAATTAACTCTTTCCAGACTAATTCCACTAAATGTCTTTAGAGAAAATACAGATTTCTTTACCTGTGAGAAGTGAAGAGAGAATGATCAGTCCCAGCAGACACAGATCACACTTATCAGCCATTTTGTGTTTCTGTCAGTCTTTCTCTTCATTATATATAGTTACAGCTCTTCCTTTAAACATCATCAGCTCCTCCTCTGGTTGGTAACTTCCTCAGTGTAGTTTTATGTGTCTATTTTTTTTTTTTTCATGTACACTTTTTTTTCCCATCACATCACTAACACATTGTGTTGCTATATGTGTGTGTACCATGAAGCTTTTATTAGGCTACTAAGTTTGTGCTTGTGAAACCACAAATTCACAACCTCCAGAAGTGTTGATGCGTCAAGATCACACTTCATCTATATATACACAGCAAAAACTCCAGTGTTAAATTAACTCTCCTGGGAATTTATCTTAGACCACACTCAAAAGTGTTAAAATAAGGGTATATTAAAAGTCAAGGGCCCAACTAAAGCAAACACTGATCACCATAACGGTGTGATTTTCTCCTTCAGTGATTCTGCTTGTTAACATCAGGTGACTTCAATAATTGTCAATCATCACTCAATTAATCACTGAATAATTAATTATAACTTAATTATATCTTAATTATAACTTTAACACTGATTCACTGTTATTTTAACTCTCTTAGGGGCGTGTTTACACAACACCGTTTTCAGCGTTACACTTTTTACGTTCATTTACACGACAATGGTGTTTTGGGGCCTGATAACGCAAATGTTTGAAAACGGGTTTCAAAGTGCAAGTTTTTGAAAACGGTCTCCTCGTAAATAATCAAAATGTGAATCTCTGAAGTCGATGGTCATGCACATGCGTGTTCAGTCTATAGTGTTTCATCGCCATCTGATGGCGTGGCAGCAGAATAGAGGGTTTTTAGTCGTTTTTCGCGGATCCGTGTAAATGGGGATTGTTATAGGGATTGAGTCCTATAATTCCAAGGATTTCTTAAAGTTTTCTGATAAAAAATTAATCTTTCATAAAGAGTGTTTAATTGTGTTAGAGAGACTTAGAGAGTACTTTATACAGTACAGACTGATTCAGAGCAGCTTCACTGGGATAAACAGAAAAATAATGATGTAAACAGATTCTCCTGACTCCTGTAAAGACAATAGAGTCATTATTCAGATCAATTCAGTTCAGTGGTGATTTGCTTCAATGACTGTGTAAGGTTCATCAATTATGAAATGATTCGGCAACTCTTCCCCTCATTCTTCAGCACCGAAACAGGGCTGAATAAACGGGACTAAGTGAGCTCACGCCGGTCTATTTCCCGCATGTCTCACTATCTCTGTAGCAGGAAAACTCCAAAAACAGTGAGAGCGAGCACAACGCTGACTACGCTCAGCTGAGGACAGTCAGTGTGATGTTCTCCGCTGTAATTATCAGTTGAGTCTCATTAGAGCGTCTTTCGTAGCCGTTTATTCTTAAAGTGAAGTGAAAGTTTATTCTTAAAGTGTCTACGCCACATCTGCGTGTCTCACTCTCCTGCTGAAGCAAGCACAGTGCTTAAGGGTCTGCAACTGAAAAAGATGTCTCTCCCCTGTGGCTATCAGGGACAATTATTGAGCATATCACTCTCTAAAGACCATCTTTAGTCAGTGGTTGTTTTACAGCCCCGCGCCAATGTGCGTGTCACTTGCCAGGGCTGTGCCTACGCAAGCCGCATTCATCAAGGATGAACACTCATGGCAAAGCGAAAGTCTCGCCTCGTCTCTACTCTCGCGTTCTGCAGCTCAGCAGCGACCCAGGCCCCGAAGCAAAGCCGTAAGCAGCGCCTCCGCCCAGCCAAACACTAGTTCTATGAACGCCAGTCCCCGACCCAACATGGAGAGCAGCCGTCTGAACTAATTCAGCCCTTAGCCACCCGGGCCGAGAAAAGCTATCCTTGGTGTGAGCTTACTGGCGAAAATGCTGTCAGGCTTCTATGGACGTTACTTCCTCGTTCCCAAGAAGGATGGCGGCATCAGGCCAATCCCAGACCTCAGACATCTGAACTACGCACTCACGAAATGGCTGTTCAAGATGCTAACTTTGAATCGTTCTTGTGGTTTGCATTCGAAGGGGTTGCATACCAGTATACAGTCCTACCATTGGACTGTCTCTGGCACCACGCACATTCAAGAAGTGCATGGGTGCAAATGTTTTTCCCCTGAGACAGAAGGGAATGCACATCCTCAACTACCTCGATGACTGGCTCATTTTAGCCCAGTCAGAGGCGAAATTAAACTCTCTCATGGCCTCGACATCGACAGTCCTTCTGCTGGGTCTGCTGCATTGCGCCCCCTGCAGGACTGGCTGAAACCCCAACATTCTATAGTATTCCTGCTAGAAAAGTTGTTTGTCCATGATAAACCTGTGATATTACTCGCATACTAGTCATAATCTGAAGATATACTGTAGTACACATGCAAGAAAAGGCTTTAGTACAAACTAGGGTAAAAGCACAATAACACAAAGAATGAAATGGCAACTATATATGTAGACAATACTTTTATTAGTTTAAATTAGTAACAAATGTGTACATGTCAAGACTGCTAGGTTTTCGCTCATTTGAGAGTTTGTTGCGAGTCCACATCAGGGAATAGTACAGCGTAGCTGAATGCCACTGCATAGTATACTAGAGGAATCATTGGTAATGGGTCATTGAATTACTGAAAAATTCATTTTCAATAATTCTACAGTTTAGAGAAATTTCTTTACTCCATAAACATTTTTCAGGTTTATGTGTTTTTTGTCCCTAAAATGATTTTCTAATATTGTACAATACTGGTTCCCGACAATTCCTAACCCTCACTGATATACAATTAGTTAAAACAAATATTTAATGCAATCTGCAATTTTGGGCCGAAATGTAGGCTGAGATGTGAGAAGTGAAATCAGCAAGTGATTTATTTTTGTGTGTGATAAAAGTCATGAATTTAGAGAGCATGCTAAAATACCATGTAACAACTTTACAAAACAACTTTAATGTGCAAAAGTTCTACCACTGGACCATTAAAGTACACATTTAAAATACACTTTGGAGGGGAATTAAAAAATTATACAGTTTATTTTATTAAAACAGTGTTGGATGTCCTATTGTAGAAATATTACTATAATCAGTTGTATGACATTAATAACACACATGACAGTTTAGAAGAGGTCAGCTGATCAGAGCACTACATGATGATTATATCGTTATCTAGGGCTGGGTGATATGGGCAAAAAATCATATCTCTATATTTTTTGGTTAAATGGCGATATATGATATATATCTCGGTACTTTCTACGTTTTTCTATTTGGATAAAGAAAATCTGTATTTATTTTTTAAAAAGTTCACATCCTGCCCAATGATACAAACAATGTTGATATTGAAGGATATGGAAACAAATAGTGAATGTAATGTAGGCTATGCAATATATTATGTGCAAAAAGGTGGTTCAAATCACATTACATTCTAACATTGTAGCATTACAATCTAAAAGTAAAAATAATGCTTTTGTTTTTAAATTGATTAAAGGCTAAACTAAAAATGAAAATAAAAACAAAAGCACAAACTAATTTTATTAGCCTGCATTTGATTACCCCATTATAATGGGCACTTTCATAAAAATCTACTTGTAGGTTTAAAATTCCACATATGGCACATTTATTATCTCCAACAACAAATATTTTAGCAATATGTATATTTTAGTCAGAATGTTTGCGCTACTATTCTAATGTGCTCCGTCTGTTCGTTTGCATGCACACGGCGGCGCTCCGAAGCTTGAATTTTAGCGGAGATTCACTTGCAGAAGGTACCATTCTTGTTTAAATAAACTCCTGATGTACTTACAAACTTTACAATGCCTTGTTTTATGAGTACAAAACCTATTTGTACTACTGTAGAAGTTTAGCACCATTCTGGGCATTATTAGTGGGGCAATTTACGAGATACAACCTTGGATCCATTAGCGTCTGCACTAAGCCATTCGGCTGATATCTCTAAATAAGCTCTAACTTTAATAATGTTCGACCAAGGGAAAAAAGGCTTCTGGGGGGTGTTTGACTCGAGGTCTTGGTGCAAAGGACCCTAGGTTGATTTTACTCCAAACCATCCCTTTAAGGGGTAATATATATATATATATATATATATATATATATATATATATATATATTACAAATGCAAAAAGAGGGAATGTAAAAATAAACGTTAAACATTTTTATCTATATATGTAGAAAAGAAAGTCTCTAAGAGCCATCTGAAATTTTCCTCTAGAATGATCGTTTTTATCAAGCTTGAATGTTTATGTTCAGTTATTTCACTTTATTGGCAATGAAAATTACCTATTAATTGTCATTGAAGTGAAATATACGAGATATACCTAAATATATAAGCTTGATAAAAATGCTAATTTTAGCAGAAAATTTCAGATGGCACTTAGAGGCTTGTGCATCTGAAGTCTTCATATAAAGTCACTAAATAGTTGCAAAATATATACAAAAAATATTATAATGAAGAAAACACAAACAAACACAACAATAACAAACAAACAACCCTTACAATTGCCTTAAATTTATGATATTAAAACTATATCAATAGACATGTGAGACTAAAGCATTAAAGAACACCCCCTCCCCCCCTCCCCAACCCCCCCAATCCGCCCGGCCCACCTTTCATCTCATATCTGGAGCCGGGCCTCCTGTGACTCACATTGTGATCATATGGAGAGATCACTGTGAGATCAACGTGTTGAAGATAAATCTGGCCTTTTATTTGTAAAAAAAAAAACAACCACATTTTAATCTAAACTCGGTGTCACTATTTCTTCAGGGTGATCAGAGTTTTTTCTTTGTTTTCTGAGAAGAAGAAAATAAAACGATGAACAATCCTCTGTAAGTTTTTGCTATTGTAAATATTGCTGCAGATTTGCTCAAAACTCACCAGTATTTTATTGTAATATTGCAGGCATCTCTATTTCCTCTGGGTGCTTCGAGTCCTTCCTCCCTGCAAAATAAAAGCATTGACTGACCTCTCGTATGTGTTTTTATCATGATTGCAGATTGTTCCAGATCAGATGAGTGTGAATCATCAGATTGTGTGCGGCTCAAAACTCACCAGCTCTTCTTGCACAGATGATCTGAAGAAGAATCACAGTAGGAGCAGCAAACACTGCGATCTCAACAATAATCACAATCACTGCAGGAAACATGAGAGGAAGAAGAGAAACTGTACATGACTGAAGTCAAGGGTATTCAACTATCAACAGTTATTGATGAAGCTTTTACAGACTGACTGATAGTTTAATGTTATAAAGCTGTCAGTATAAATGAACGTGTCGTACCTCTGTATAATGATCCAGCAGTCACACTGACTTCAGTTTCTCCTGGATCTGTGGATCACGTCTGTTAGTTCAGTTCAACACATAATGCCACATATACACAACATCATCATCACATAATACTTGAGCTTCATATCACAGAAATGATGAATATGTGCACGAGTCTGTCATCATTATCTTCTTACTTCAATCTCAAGGTGTCAGGAGGAGAAAGACTATCGCCATTGACCAAAAATAAATCTATTTGATGCTTTATTCATTCATAGATATTTATGTTATAACTTATAAGTGAGTTTCTAGCACACTTGCATTTCTAAGTTTGCAGAAACATTGAAATGTTGAATATCTATTTACTGACGGCATCTAAAACATACAACGTTTCCTGTATGAAAACATTAAAATGCACAAATATTGAGGAATCCTTCGAGGTTGATGTGTGTGACAGTGATCATGTGATCATGAACTGTGTGTAGAAGCTGCTGAAGTTCGTTCACACACACCTTGATTCAGAGAGATTACTGTGGTGTCTGGAGTCAGTGTTGATGCTGTAGTTGATGTTACAACTGTTAAAAACAAGATGGAAACAGAAATATGATTACACAATGTACACAAGGCATTTCTTTTACACACTGCTGTAGTCTAGAGCAGCTTCGTATCAGTGTGACGCTCCTGGGATGATATACTAACATGGGATGAGTTGTGTTTAATAAATCCTCACTATGATTTTATTAATTTATCATGTGAGTGGCGTGAGTTACACTAGCTGTATATTATGATTATTTTGCATCAGACAACAGACTGTACAAGACCGGTCATATGTATCAAAACTCACTGACAAATCTGACTAAAGAGCTTTGATGATAATATGTGTGATGATAAAGCAGTCTGTGAGAGCCAGTGCAAACCACTGAAGCGAGAGACTGATGATGTGTGACAGTGATCATGTGATCATGAACCTTGTGTAGAAGCTGCTGCTGTAGTTCGGCTTGATGTCTTCTCAGAGTTTGAGCTTCTGACTGGAGTCAGTGTTGTTGAAGCGACTGGAGCTGCAGAAGATGAATGTTCAGACGCATCAGGACATTAACATCATATTTTCATATTGATCATGACATGCAGTTTGTGTTCAATCATCACAGCTTACAGTGGCAGTAGTTGAGAAGAGAGATGTTACTGTATCATTTATTCCTGGTTTATATGAGAGTGAAACACAGTGAGCTGCTTCCCATAAACCTTCAGCTTTCCTGAATCAATGACATTATGAAGCCTTAGAATTCCTCAAACTGCAAACAAATCCTTATAATTCCCAATATTGACCTCCCTCATGGGTCATACATGAAATATTGCATAAATCAGAAGAGTCAATTTTAGCCTAGTATGACCCATAGGAGGTCAATACTGAGAATTATAAGGATTTTTATGCAGTTTATGACTTTGACCACTAATATTTTACAATTGCCAAACGTATGAAGCCATCAGAAAGAGTAGAGCCAGTGTGTGAAAGTTTTGACAAATCTGTCAGAAAAGAGTGTTTTCTCACCTGAATACTTGACAGTGTATCTGACTGAGGTCTGGAGTTGATTTCTGTGAGTAAGAAGACATCTCCACTCTCTGTTGTTATCATCATTCAGGAGTGTTGTAGTCAGAGTGATGATGAAACAGTGATCTTGAGCTGATGATAATAATATCTGATATCTGGAGTCTGTCTTCAGATCAACACCAGCCTGATTCACCCACAACAGCTCAAATCCCTCAGAACGAACCCAATAATCACAGGAGAATCCAGTATCTGAATACAACTGACAGGAGAGAGTCACAGAGCGGCCTGGACTGATCTCAGTCTGTGAGGATGAAGATGATGATGAAGATGGAGACACTGAAACTGAACACAAGACACAAATCACAGACTCTTCAATCATCATCTGAGTTTAAAGGGAGAATCTGCCCTTTTTAAATTGACCACATAATCATAAACTTACCATGAAGAACATGCAGATAAACACGTGCATCAGTTCCTTGTTTCTGTCCATTCACATATTGTCTGCAGATGTATAATCCATCTTCTTCTTCTGTGACGTTCTTGATGTTCAGAGAGCAGTCAGACTCCAGACTCAGTCTCTCATGTCTCTCTGTGTCTTTCTTCTTTATCCCTAAAGTAATCAGTGAAACTGCTGCTGAATGATTGTTAGAGTAGGTCCATGTAGTTGATTTGCAGTCAGAAAGAGCATTATTACAGGGCAGACGCACATTTTCACCAGAACTGATGAACTCATGATCCTCCACTCCACTGATACCTGAAACACAGTATAACTCAGTGATCATTATGATATTAATATATATATAAATGCATAAAAAGCAGAAGATTTAACTCATACAGTCTTTTCCCGGTGTTTGATAGTTAATGCATTAATTAACATTTATGGATAAACCAAATCAAACGCCTCTTTAAGAAACAATAAGAAATACTCTGACTCTGAAACAAATGTAAATAATGTAATATCATAATAGATTGAAGTTTTGATTTCAGCTTTGTCATAAACATTACTGGACGGCACAGGATTAGTTGATCCTCCTCTTCAACCGTAGAAAATACACTAATAACTGACCTTAAAAGCTCTTTATCTGTTCTGTGTTTCTCTCTCTCCTTCAAACTCACCCTACTGTGACTTATGCACAGCTAAATACAAAATAACAATTCAAAACCCACAAAGAATATTTGTGGAACAGTTCCCAAAGGAAGGAGCAAAACTCAGGGAAGGTTTGCTGGGATCAGTAGTTCACTCTCCATCCAGACACAGTCGTGATGATACTGTACTTCTGTTCTCTGACCAGGCCCGGTTCTACGGGGGTGCTTGAGGGTGCTAAGCACCCTCAAATAAAAGTGAAAGCACCCTCAGATTAAAAATTATTAATAGCACACATAAACGAGATTTTGCCGAAAATAAAACACAGACGGATTTCACACTCTTGCCTATAATAGGATAGCCTACACAAAATAAATAAATTAATAAAATTAAACAAATATATATATATTAAATAAATTATTTCGTTATGTTTTCATGTTTAATGCATTAGTTGTCCTTTCGTGATCGCGATACGCAAAAGGTGAAGCTGTCTCTTTAATTGCCCACTTTGCTTGCGTGCGTGCTTCCCGCTCAGAAATTTTGTTAGCTGACTTTCTGAGACGGGGCGGTAACACTTTACGGTAAGGGTACATGAATTATCATGAATTCATGTATAAATTCATGCATGAAATATGCATTCATTCATGCATTAATATCTCATGAATCATCAGGAACTAACATGAGTTCAACGTTTTTCATTCATGACTTCATGGATGAACAACACCTTAATTAAAACATTAACTAAGATGAGTACATCATCATGAATTATGATTTATTACACATGATCATGATGTTTTCTTTGTTCACACAAAAAATTGGTCTTTACCACCCATTGTGGATACAGCTATGGTTATGGTACATGAATCATGATGAATTCATGCATAAAAAAGTATTAATTCATGCATGCAAGACTACTCTTCGAATTATTAAAGGAATGTACAAAAATCCACATTATCTAATGCATGCATACAGGCTAGAACAGTATATCAATTAATGTGAGAACTTTTTTTCTGAATTATGATCGGAGTTTCCAAGCATGTTCATGTTTTCTCATAGCCTGCAGGTAAATGGACAGAGCCCAAAATTGGCCAATCACAGCACATATTATACGAATTCTGTTGGCGTTCAAATACTAGTCATCATTAACTAAGCATTATTTATCAATGACTTCATCATGTGTGTGGCCCCTCAACTAAAGTGGTGACTTGGTGCTTTGAAACACTGATGAACAATGTGTTTTCATTATGATCTGAGTTATCCAGCATGTTCATGTCTTCTTCATAGCCTGCAGGTAAATGGACAGACCCCCAAATTGGCCAATCACAGCACATAACATACGAATTCTGTTGGCATTCAAATACAGTAGTCATCATTAACTAAGCATTATTTATCAGTGACTTCCTCATGTGTGTGGCCCCTCAACTAAAGTGGTGACTTGGTGCTTTGAAACACTGATGAACAATGTGGCATAACTGTGAAATGACATGAATATGAACATTCAAGTTCAAGTCTTTGCAAACAATGTACTGTGGACACAAATGGACTTTGATCTTAACTGTACTGCTTTATTCTTAAACGGTATAAACCAGTTAAAAACCATAAAGCTGTTTAAAAAAAAATGTTTCACAAACAGCTTGATCTCTTTTTGGGTAAAGAGTCACCTTTAAGCTACTGATGTGACTCCTCCATATCATGAAATTGTAAAACAGCTTTATGGTTTTGTAAAGAGTTTTCAGATATACAGGCACTTAAAATAAAGTTCATGGTGTAGGCTATGTACTGAATTCCTTCTCAGCTCTTTCCAGCTTTTGATTTAACTGGTTTATACCGTTTGGTTTCAGAATAAAGCAGTAAAGTTACATAACATTATTACGATTTTACAGCTAAAAAATGTACGTTAAACTATTTACGAATATTTCATATTATAAAGATATCTGTATAATTTATCTTTTACCATTTTATAGATTATAAATGTAAGATCCCTTAAACCTACTCCCACACCTAAACATACCCATTTTATAGACAATATTAAAAGGATAAAACGTAATGGACAGATATGTGTAGGGAAATGGCAGTTTTATTAACAATGTAGCATTAAAAGATAGTTTGAGCAACTAATCCTACCCCTACCCCTAAACCTAACCATTTCTTAAAACTACGTAACTACAATTATAAATTAAAACAACAGACAGACAATCACAATCATTTATTTATTGAGAAAATGTCAAAACCGGTACCAAAAGTCGTTCACATGACGATGTGTCGCAGTCCTCTCTGGCAGTAACGTTATATAATAGTTTTGTATGAGGTAACGTTACGGAGCAGAATTTAAGTTATTAATCCATGAAAATGTTGATTCGGTTTCGGTTCGCTGTTCGCTTCGCTCTGTGAAGGCGCGCGCGCTTCTCCATTTCAAATGTAGTACACAACTTAAACACGGCATGTCGCAATCTGTGACGAAGCATGCGAGAGCCAATGAGCGTTTGATATCACTGCCGTAAAACATGTCGTAACGCTTCGGGCGCAATTTTTGAATTTGAATTCACCACGAGCGCGGGATTTGACGTTGGTCTCTGAGAGAAATGGAGATGAAGATCACTGGATAAAGGGCTGCATTTGGATCTGTTTCTTGCAAACAACGTATGGATTATAAAGATTTGATCACATTAAGCTAATAAAATTGATTTCTTTTGTGAATTTATGTTGTGTTTTAGTGTATTATGAGTCAAAACATTAATGCCACGATTTGAATATGCATAAGTTAAATAGGAATACGCGCCCAAATTTGCACGTCGTTGTTTGTATAAGTTGTTTATAAGTAAATAAATTACGTTTTTGTGCTGTCCACTGTCAGTATTATACGTTTCTGTGTGTATAAAACGTAAATAAATGTATGTATGGTAGAACTACACTTTACGTAAAAATACACACGTATTCTCATGAGATCACGTTGCAAGTTAAGATCAAAGTCCATTTGTGTCCACAGTACATTGTTTGCAAAGGCTTGAACTTTCATGTTCATATTCATGTCATTTCACAGTTATGCCACATTGTTCATCAGTGTTTCAAAGCACCAAGTCACCACTTTAGTTGAGGGGCCACACACATGAGGAAGTCACTGATAAATAATGCTTAGTTAATGATGACTACTGTATTTGAATGCCAACAGAATTCGTATGTTATGTGCTGTGATTGGCCAATTTGGGGGTCTGTCCATTTACCTGCAGGCTATGAAGAAGACATGAACATGCTGGATAACTCAGATCATAATGAAAACACATTGTTCATCAGTGTTTCAAAGCACCAAGTCACCACTTTAGTTGAGGGGCCACACACATGATGAAGTCATTGATAAATAATGCTTAGTTAATGATGACTAGTATTTGAACGCCAACAGAATTCGTATAATATGTGCTGTGATTGGCCAATTTTGGGCTCTGTCCATTTACCTGCAGGCTATGAGAAAACATGAACATGCTTGGAAACTCCGATCATAATTCAGAAAAAAAGTTCTCACATTAATTGATATACTGTTCTAGCCTGTATGCATGCATTAGATAATGTGGATTTTTGTACATTCCTTTAATAATTCGAAGAGTAGTCTTGCATGCATGAATTAATACTTTTTTATGCATGAATTCATCATGATTCATGTACCATAACCATAGCTGTATCCACAATGGGTGGTAAAGACCAATTTTTTTGTGTGAACAAAGAAAACATCATGATCATGTGTAATAAATCATAATTCATGATGATGTACTCATCTTAGTTAATGTTTTAATTAAGGTGTTGTTCATCCATGAAGTCATGAATGAAAAACGTTGAACTCATGTTAGTTCCTGATGATTCATGAGATATTAATGCATGAATGAATGCATATTTCATGCATGAATTTATACATGAATTCATGATAATTCATGTACCCTTACTGTAAAGTGTTACCGACGGGGCTTTAGGTAACGTTATGTGTGTTGTGTAACGTTAAGCTAGCGCAGCTTCTTGGTCTTTTGCTGTCAATTGTTTTGAACTGCTTGTCGTTGTTATTGGAGTTGTCATAAAGAATATAGCAGCAATACCTTGGTGTAATAACGTTACTGCAGCAGTGCTTTATCAATATGTTTATGCATAACGCTAACAATGAATGACTGATTGGGTGTTGATGTGTTGTCATGGTTGTCAATGTCATATTGTACAGACCCGGCATTCAGCGCTAGTGCATTATGGGTAATTGTTTGTTGGGAGTTGATTTATGCGTTATTACAGCAATATGGTTGGGGTTTGTGTTAGTAAAGTTACGTGTGTTTATGTTCAAGTTAGGTTGGATGTTCTTGGTACATTTTCTGCCTTGTTATGTAAAAATGTGTCTCTCACTGTCATGGAGAGAGACGTGTGTAAGGCAGTGACTTTTGGCCATTCTAGGAGTGTTTATTTGAAGTTGAAGCCGGTTACAGCAAGGGTATCACCACAGTGTAAGTAGGCTATGTGTGGCATGTTTTAATGTTTTGCAAAGTGAAGATTGCTGCTTGTTTACATGCTATTCTATAATTTACTGCCAGATCGTATATTGTTTAACATAACAGCAATTACAGTAGTATTGTTGTATACAACATCCCCAATTTTGAGATACTATGTTTCAGACTGATGACTGAGCTATTTCCTACGATTATGTAAGCAGCACCCTCACTATATTCAGAAGCACCCTCAGTGATTTGGTTCTAGAACCGGGCCTGTCTCTGACCACACAACATCACTTCACTGAGCTGAACACTCGTTGTGTGTTTGATAGTAAGTTTATGATCAATCATGAGCTGAGTTTGGGAAGTAGTTAACAGTGAATTTGATCATGATTATGGCCCTCTCAAGTAAAGTCATGACAAGATAATGCATTAACAAATCATTTAATTCAATATGATTAGACACGCTAAGATAATATTTGTAATATTTTACACCACCAGTACAACAAAACAAACAAAACAAAAGCTAAAAGTTATTTGTAGTTCTTTTATTATTTATTGACATCATTAAACATAGACTCAGCAGTGAACATCAGGGGTGTGAAGTAACGAATTACAAATACTCACGTTACTGTAATTAAGTAGTTTTTTTTTTCCAGAAATTATACTTTTTTGAGTAGTTTAAAAATTGTGTAATTTTATTTTTACTTAAGTATATTTTAAGTGATGTATCGGTACTTTAACTCCGCTACTTTCCTTCTGTTTGTGGTCGTTACTCCCCAGTTAACAATTTTTGGTTCCCAGAACGTTATTTTCAGGTTCCCAGAACAAACATTCTAACGTTCCCTGTTAGTTAGCTAGGAAAGTTTTCTTTACGTTAATAGAACGTTCCCTATAGGTTAGGGGGAACGTTGCCGAAAGGTTCTCGGAAGGTTATAAAAAATAAATAAAAAACTTTTATTTATATAATTTCTATATTATAATCTATGATATAAGTATAACATAAATTATAAATCTAAATTAGGTTGTAAAGTGAGTTGAAAATACGTCTTTTTCAGGCCTAATTTCAACAGTGAGTTCATGATTATATTTAATATTCATAATAAAACAATTCATAAAAGATTTGCAGACCATTTATTGACACATCAGATACATCTTTCACATAAAAAACACTTTCCTGATCACATCTTAAGCCTGTATTTGATCAAGCATACCCTAAAAAGTTATATTGTGAAATATTACTACAATAAAAATAACTTTTCATAAATATACATGTAAATATATAGTAATGTGTAATTTATTCATGTGATGCAAGCTGAATTTTCAGCATCATTACTCCAGTCTTCAGTGTCACATGATCCTTCAGAAATCATTATAATATGATGACTTGATTCTCAAAAAAAGTGTATTATCATCAGTTGTACGGCTTCATATCTTTGTGGAAACTACGATACAGTTTTCAGTATTCTTTGAATAGAACTTTCAAAAGAGCATTTATTTGAAACATTTTTTTTTAAACAATTTTAAAGTTTTTACTGTGACTTATCCAATTTTTATTTTCTGTATGAACATTTTTTCAAAACAATAAATCTTAAAAATATTGAAAATGTTTATAAAACAGAACAATAACCAATTATAACCACATTAGAAAACAGTAAAGGGATAGTTCACACAAAAATGTAAATTCTGTCATTAATTACTGACCCTCATGTCGCTCCAAACCCATAAGACTTCTGTGGAGAACACAAATGAAGATATTTTTAACAGATGCCTTGTGTGCGCAAACAATTACGTCTTTATTCACAAATGATGTATCTCCGACGCATGTTGTACCATGAGATGGCCGGCTGATGAACCCTGATGAATCGTGGTGTCCGTGAACACGTGTCAGAGACGTATATTTTGTGAATAAAGATGCAATGGGTTTTTTTGCGCACACACAGCATTCACTTCACTTCATAAAGTTGAGGTTAAACCACTGGAGTCATATTGATTATTGTTATAATGTCTTTCCTACCTTTCTGAAGCTTGAAAGTTGTAGTTGCATAAACTGTGAAATGGAGGGACAGAAAGCTCTCAGATTTCATTAAAAAGATCTACATTTGTGTTTCAAAGATGAACAAAAGTCTTACAGGTTTGCAACGACATGAAGGTGAGTGATGAAAATGTTTGGTAATGTTTGACGCATTAGGTAAATCAGTTCCTCAGGGGCACCAGTAGATCTCTTCCTGATCTCTGATCTGCTCCTTCCACCGTCCCAATCCTGGATTATTGAGTCACGACAGAAGTTTCCACTTTGAATGCTTTAGCCTGGCTGTGTTTTCTCCAGCATCTAAAGTGAGAAAGAAAACAATAACCAAAATGTAAATGTAAAAAAACAATGGTTGTCCAAAATGTGAAGTATTTGGAGTTTTCTTGAGTTTTCCCTCTACATATTTGTGCAAGATTTCAGTCATAGATAAATTGTAAATGTTAGCTTGATTAGACATTACCTGTCTAGCGACGTATGTTTATGCTGAAATATAATATTGGTTTGTGTTTTAAAATCAGCTATCACATGTCATTTTGTAGCGAACTGTCTCGTGTGATTAAAGTTTTGAGCTTCAGAACTTCCGATAACAGTGAGTTTTTAGGGAGCGAATGTTTCAGTGTTTCACTGTAAGGATTTTGTGATAAAGACGGCCCTTAACCACTGACTACTGAGCTAGAGACCTGAGTGATATGCACCCAGAGTTTAGCACCTTGATTAGCTTGTTCAGGTGTGCTGGACTAGGTTGGAGTAAACCTCTGCATGAAAGTGGACCTTGAGAGACAATGTTGAGATCTCCTGCATTATGTTCTGAACTTACAACACTGGTGTCCAGACCAAAGTCCTGCAGAGTTTCTGGTGATCCTGGATCAGCTGCTCAGGTCTGCTTAATTGGGTTTGGAGCTAAACTCTGTGATCAGGACTAGATGGCAAACAATACTGTAAAGGGGAGAAGACAAACAATATTATTATGTTATAAATAATTTGTTCTGTGTTCATCTGTTTACCTGTACAAAGTATGCATCATGAATAAGCGGTATATTGAATTTGGTCTTTTAATAACACTGTTTTACTACATTAATACTAACTACAAACCTGATAAAATGACTGGGCGATGGAGGAAAGCCTTATTTTGCCCTCCAGGTGGGCGTAATGGTGTGACGTCACGTGATAACTATGAATTAACCATACAGTGCGTACTTTTAGGTTAAATAAATTAGCTTATTTCCATTCATCCATTGACCAATTGTCAGCAAAATCTTTACAAAACTACAAAATCTCTCATCTACACATAAGATGTGATTAAAAGCCCAAAATTACAGCTCAAGTTTATAGTTTACCTAAATTAGCATTACCTTTAAGTTAGTTAGCCTAACAGTTGAGATGCTAACGGACTTTTTCGAAGACACTAAACCATTTCTATAAAGTAAATATTCAACGGAAGGGAGTCATTTACATCAAATAAAGTCTCAGAAACATTTGTATGTACTATTTGTGTAATTTTATGGACTAAACTTACCTTAAAGTAGTTAAAACAACAGTGAAAGATTGTCAGCTGAGCTGCTGCCTCGTTTCCATGGTAACGCCCTCTGCTCCAGTTCAAATGCGGCTCGAATGTTCAGCGCGCGCGCCCATTAAAACACGTAGAAGTCAAGCAGCATTACATAAATTTAGAATTGATGGAGTGAATTATTTGATAATCAGCTAAAATATCCTGAAACTTGATACATTATTAAGTGGATAGGCCTGTGGCCATCGCAAACTGTAAATTGAATGAGAATATGAAAGCATTGAAAATGTAAAACAATGTTTGAAGTCATTTATATATGCTACATTATAATATAATATAGGCCTACCTTTAGAAATGATAAACGTGGTGTAGAAACAAAATAGCAAAAACTACATGATATAATTATGAACATATTTTCTCATACACAAATTTACAGTAACACGAGGACCAATTGATAAGCTTCATGTTCTTAACGAAGTATTTTTTAAATGTATTTCAAATATACAAAATGTATTTCAATATATTTAACAGTGCTTCACATATACAGTATGTGAATATATTAATATGCAGTTATTAATAGGCTATAAGTGCTGTTGTTTCAGTGTTTAAACTACTGTGATGTTTAATGTTTTTATGGATGCATTATAGGCATATTTAATGTAGTAATTGTTAACAAAATGTTTAGAAATAGGTGTAGGCTAATTCAGCACAAGCATTTTTCAACGTTCCTAGAACGTTCTTATTTGGTTCCCAAAAAAATAACCAAATGGGAACCATATGGGAACGTTAAGGGAACGTTCTGTGTTTACTGGGTCATTACATGCTTGTTTTAAATTTATTTTTATCCATCAACATGATTGGATCGAGTAATCAGTCTCGTGACTGTCATCAAATCAAATTAAGCACAGAAAACTTTGACCGCCCATACTATTCCTGCTGTTACTCGTGACTGCTGTGGAAGTGCATTCTTCAACAATTCAATCCAGATATCAGCGTCTTCCTCTAATATGCTAAGGTACATTTCACATTTCTGCTTAATATGATATAGGCTGGGCTATCTACAGTGCAGGGCCTAACATTTGGTGTGAGGTTGGGGGTATTGCGTGACGAGTTCATAATGTGGCGAATTCCCGCTCCCATGTTTGCATTTCATACATTTCATACAATCCGTCTTCATTTGGCAAGTGCACTTGCGCAAAAACATTTTTCATGTTCAACTTTTGTTTGTTTTTTTGTGTGTGGATGCTGCTGATAAAACAGCTTCGCCGAGACTACAAAGAGACATGCATGTGTATGTGTGTGTGTGTGTGTTTGTTTCTTTTGTAAAAGTTTCCCAGATATAACTTCCCTATTTAATGCACAATTTTCCTTACAAATTATATTATCAGCATTACAATGTGAGTAAATGTAGCCGAGCAAATGTAAGGGATGATGCCCCCCTTCCTAGAACAATGTGCATTTACGTTTAGAATGTAACATATTTAATAGCATGGAATTACAGTGTAATTAATGTTAGGTAATCTGATAATATTAGTGATTCTCATTTATCAAAACACTAAAATTGGTACCGTTTTGGAGAGAAATTGGGTATTTTTTTAATCTCTCTATTTAACCCATCTCATGGTGTGTGATGCTGATCTATCATATGAGTTTCTAAAGGTTTTTGAATTCTTTGCACAGTTATGAATATTGATATTTTATGTGCAACAATAGCATGCTCGGGCTCAGTGGCCTTTCGCCTAATTTTAAATGCTTTTTTTTTTTTTCAAAATAATATGATTTAAATGGTGATGAGTTTACTGATTTGATGCATTTAAAAAAAAAGATGGATGACAAATATTCTTCAATCTTTCTGACAAAGAACAAAATATAATGTGAGTTACAGTATGTGCAATTTTTTTTTTTTTATTAATTGTAGTGCACATTGTTTATTATAAAGGGGTAGAATCCGCAGCTCAGTACTCAATACTCACTACTCATGAGTACTTTTAAATAAGCTACTTTTTTACTCTTACTCAAGTAGTTTTTTGGACAAGTACTTTTTACTCTACTCACACTACATTTTCTGGAATGTAATGGTACTTTTACTTGAGTATGTTTTTTCAGTACTCTTTCCACCACTGATTGTCACGATTAGCCGCACTCCCTGGGTGATTACAGACCTCTGGGCGAAGTCTTGTTTTGCTGCTGTGAACATTTCCTAGTGTTTTTCCATGCGTTTACCTGCCTGTTGTAACCTTGTCTGTTCCTGATCTCCTGCCTGGTTCCTGTATCCTGTTTGTTTGCTGCCTGCCCTGATATCCTGCCTGTTTATTGACCACGATTTGCCTGATCTTCTCTGCTGTGTTTGCTGGTGTATGACCCTTGCCTGGTGACTACTGTTTAATAAAGACAAGCTGCACTTGGATCTGAATGACTCCTATGCTTCGTAACGCTTATATACGTTTATTTTCCTTATCTTAATAAAACGTTTACTTGAATTTTGTACTCTTTTGTATCTTTTGGTCTGACGACTGGGCGTGGGAGTCATGTGTAAGTATTTTTGTCACGATTTAGCCTAGATGGATCGTAATAGCTGCGTTCCAGTCCACTTTTAGACACGCACTTGCGAACTTCCCAAAGCACTTCCCCTCGGGGGAATCCCTGCCGCCATTTTGAAGTGCGTTCCACTTCGTGAAGTGGACGAGGGAAGTTTCTATGGACAGACCCTCATTCCCTCGATTTTGACCAAGGGAGCGAGTCTACTTCATATGTACACTTCAAGCACCTATATGTCCCACAATGCAGTACGACTGTGACGTCACCACATATCTCCTCTAATCACCACCGCAACAAACAACTCTATGATGTATTAATTATATATTTTTTTATTTACAACAACCCAAACACACCTATATACATTTGGATGCTGCATTAAACAAATTCTTAAAGAAAAAAAAAAAATGTAAATAATAAAACTCCACAGCTGATTCCAAGTGATCAAGGGCTTAGAACGTTCCTGTTCAGTCCACCGCAGTTTCCGCCAGTAGTGGGCACTCATGCAACGTAAGCAATGACGTACATCCGAGTGAACGAGACGGAGGGCAGTTAGCGAGTGAAGGGCATGACAATTTTGGACTGGAACGCAGCCTAGGAAAAGATGTTGATGTCATTTTCACGCAGCTGACACGCAACAGAAACGCCACGCTCACGCCACGCAGCCAGTGTGTCGCCGGCCTAACACGCCGAGAGCACCTTTACTGCGCCACTAATAAGTGTCTTACCAGAAACAAACCCTACATACTGTAGTTCCAGGAAGAAAAGTAGTTATGACTAAATATTTATGAATAATTAAAATCAGAAAACGGTTTAGATCAAATTAAATTTATTAGTGCTAGTTATTAGTCTATTTTCCATGTTTAATTAGAGTATAGATCTATTAAATTAATGGCAAAAT
Source organism: Abramis brama (assembly GCA_022829085.1). Classification (NCBI taxonomy): domain Eukaryota; kingdom Metazoa; phylum Chordata; class Actinopteri; order Cypriniformes; family Leuciscidae; genus Abramis; species Abramis brama. The sequence continues at coordinate 9,406,750 of CM040766.1, forward strand.
AATCTTACACCATTCTAATTATTTGTCATGAATAGGTGCTCTCGGCATGTTAGTTGTGTTGTTTTATGGCAATTCTGGCATTTTAATCTAATATATATGTTGACTGCTTTGGTAAACCGAACTGATAATTATAGTCATGTTTGCATGAGTTTTAAATTGGGAATTTTCCAAGAAGTGATGTACAGTAATTAACTGTATTGTTTTGTTTTTTAATTGTATATGCTTCAGTTAACTTGTGTACGTGGCATATTTGATTGTAAATGTGCCTCGTGTGTGTCTTTACAGGGATGTTTGGGCTTTATTTTGAGTCTATATGTTTAATGATGTAAATAATTAATAAAAGAACTACAAATAACCTTTTTCTTTTTTTCTTTTTTTGTACTGGTGGTGTAAAGGAATACAAATATTCTCCTAGTGCATGTTTAATCATATTTTATTAAATTATTTGTTAATGCATTATTTTGTCATGCCTTTACTTGCCCAGTCAACACTTTAATCTCACAGTGATCTCACCATGTGGTCACAACGTCATCAATGTGAGTCACAGTGAGCTAAAAGTGTAACTCTAAAAGTGTAACTCACAGCGCACTCTCTGTGGCCACAATATGAGCTCATCCCAGATAGACATGTTGTTGTTCTATCAATGTTGTTATGTTCTTGTAATGGTTTCTGTAGATCATTTTATTTTTGTTAACAGAATGTTCTCCTAAAGGAAGGATAACACTCTCTAAAACATTTTAAACATGTTTAGTCCTAACATTGATAGAACATTATCCCCTAACAATCTTATAAAGTTTTAGCAGGAAGTTTCCCAGCAGACACAGGACTGAACCTCTTAAAAGAGGTTTAGATGTCGAAGTTTGTTTGAAAGTAATAGTTTGGTTTGGTCGCCGTTATGGTGATCAGTGTTTGCTTTAGTTGGGCTCTTTGGCCTTGACTATTTGATGTTAGTTTTTCTCTGGCTGCTATAAGTGTTTATTATAGCAGATGCAATGCATTCTGGGTGCATCATACAAAACTAATCAGTGGCTCCCAGAATGCATTGCAGCATGAAGCATGTCACCGTTATTGAGATTCACACGTTGATTCTTGAGGTTTGAGTGTGTCTAAGTGAATCAGTAGATCAAAAATATTTAGTGTTTTTTATACACTTTTTTTTATTACAAAAATGTTGGATGTCATCCTATAATAAACATTACTATAATCAATTATACGAACACATTTGAAAGTCTAGAAGAGATCAGCTGATCAGAACACAACATCATGATTAGATTAGATTAGATTTCTTTATTTGTCATTGTACAATTTCACATACAACAAAATGTGTAGACTCTCCAACATATACAGGTAAGAGTAGTTGAATACATATTGCAATCAAGGCCATATTACTCATAAATAAATAAAGTGCTCGTATGCTTCACATAAGTTATTTTGTGTGTCAAGAATGTGTTGTTGTGATGGTTTGGGATGTATTTTCAGTTCATGGTTCATTATTGTGATAGCTTTGGGATAGAAGCTGTTCATGAGTCTCGTTGTGCGTGATTTGATAGACCTGTAGCGTTTTCCGGATGTCAGTAGTTCAAATAAGTGATAAACTGCCCAACTAAAACAAACACCGATCACCATAATGATGATCAAACCAAACTATTATTATTAATAAATCATCAACATCTAAAGCTGTTAATCTCAATAAGGACTTTTGTACACATATGAGAGAAGTAAATCTGGTTTGTAATAAGTGAAGCTGGTAATGGAGCTGTTTGTGGAGTTGTTTAATGAAGTTTCCAAAATATGACGTCTGAGCGATGTTGGAGTCCATGTCCAATAACATTTCTATCTGGGATGAGCTCATATTGTGATCATATTCTAACACAACAAGTATTCAGCCCAGTTCAGTTGTTCTGTGACTTTTCCAGAAGTCAGAGAACAGAGGTGCAGTCAGGGTACTTCTTATTCCTTCTTAACCCTCTGGGGACCACAAACGCGCCCGCGCATTTTGCTCGTTTTTTTTTTTTTTTTAGCAATGAAAATAAACACTAAATGCTCTGTTAATTTTGATCTTTCATTTTCGTGTAATACATCAATCGATCCTGTTCAGTTTCTATTTTTTTTTCTGTATACTCACAATAAAAATAAAGTGTTTTGCTTTTTGACAAATAAAGAAAAATTAACATGATGCGATTTCTGCCTTCTCTCTGTCAGTAAACTCCCATTTGAAACGCGTTCGAAAATGATCTATAACTCCGCGAAAATTCAGTCAAACAGGCAAACAGACCCACGGGCATAAAGCTTGAGATCGCATCTTTTAAATGAAGTCATTTATATAAAAAACAAATATTCTCAGCTTCTGTAATCTGTATAAAAAGAGAGCGACTCCTGTCGAGCTCATTAGGAGCTCATTCACAGTAATGTGACCACTCCCCGGAGAGCGCGTGCTATTCAAACGCAAATTCTGAGAACTATTTCAGAGCTGTGAAACGCCCACATCAGCTGTAAACAAAGCGCGTCGCGACTCCTCGCGAGTGAGACATTATAGCCTACCTTATGGAGAAAAGATTCCTCAGAACAGTGCTGATGAGGAGCAATATCTCCTGAAATGAGGAGCAGATTCCGCTGAGGAGTGAGGTAGGCTGTTTTCTTTTCTCACGTGTGGAATAACGTTAGTGTAGGCCTATGTAAACCGCAAAAAGATGAATCGCATTTCTATAATATGACTCGCCTTTCTGTGAGATGAATGAAGGGGACATATTTGTAAAGACTGTTTAGCCTAAATATGAATCGCGCGTCTGTGTGTGAAAGAATAAACTGCTTTGCTATAGCCTACTGAGATGAGTAAAAATCGACTGGAATATGTTGAAATAAAATGTATTTGTATAAGCAACGTATTAAACTGCAAAAAAAATACTATTTTTGTCAAAAATAAATTCATAGACTAAGATGTTAGATGTTCCAATGTTGGCTATATTCAAACTAATGAATACATATGATAAAATGTAGGCCTATAATCTTTTTTTTTTTTTTTTTAACAAAGAAAGAGTACACTTGAAATATTGTTGAAATTGTAATTATTGTTGTAATTGTAACATTTTTAATAAAATAGCAAAACATATTTACAAGAGAGATGTAAGCGAAATCTTAAATGGTCAATATAAGTCTTCTTCTAAATACATCTTTTGTCCTTGCATTGTGGCTCAGTCAGTTTCACACCTGAGTGAATGGCTAATTATGCAGAGTGGGTGGGATCCTTGTAATCTAAGGTGTAAACTACTCCTCCCCCTCGCATATTGGCTTTCCAAGCAAAACCTGTTTTACACCATTTAAATCAATGTATTTTTTTTTGTGAACGATAAAGCAAGACTATTTTTACATCATTTTGAAGCTAGAACTCAAAGGGACAACATCCATTAGTCAAAAGTCTTGTGGACACATATTTAATATGTGTTTTGTGGTCTTAATTCAGCAACTTTCATTTAAATTTTTTCCAATAACCACGCATAAACATTATTCTCTTAAAAATACAAACATCTACATACACGTTGCTCGCATATTATGGTAGCCCTGTTTGTGCTATATAGAGTGAATTTACACCTTTGCCATTAACATGTTTATAAATAACTGAAAAAGCACAAATGTCAAGGCATGTCAGAACATCTCAAGGACCCCAAAAACAGCTTGGTCCCCAGAGGGTTAAAGAGGCAGTTTGTTAATGAAAGCATTAATTATCATACATGTACTAACATGTAGTTAAGGCTGACGTTATTCATGCGTGAATCCATAATGACTCCATCGTAGTTCAGGATAACTCTTCAGTGGTTCATGATTAGTTCATGCTTTCAATTATCATTAGTTCATGTAGAATTAAGTATTAATCCAGGTATTAGTACATGATTATTCATATACCCTTATTGTAAAGTGTTACCGTTTTTTCCTCACTTAAAGCAAGCAACACACTCTCCAGAATAAACTATTAGTCTTTATCAGAGAGCTGTTCAAATCACTGACACACTCTTAATATGAAGATAATTCTTCATCATCAGATGTTTGAGTGACACTATGTCCAGTATCAGGAATAATACAGTATGATCTGTGTGTATCAATACACAACTCTGAGATCACAACGTGAATGTGTGCAAGAATAAACTGAGCATGTTCAAATGAACTCTTTCCAGACTAATTCCACTAAATGTCTTTAGAGAAAATACAGATTTCTTTACCTGTGAGAAGTGAAGAGAGAATGATCAGTCCCAGCAGACACAGATCACACTTATCAGCCATTTTGTGTTTCTCTCAGTCTTTCTCTTCATTATATATAGTTACAGCTCTTCCTTTAAACATCATCAGCTCCTCCTCTGGTTGGTAACTTCCTCAGAGTAATTTTTATGTGTCTATTTTTTTTTTTCATTTACACTTTTTTTCCCCATCACATCACGTACACATTGTGTTGCGATATGTGTGTGTACCATGAGGCTTTTATTAGGCTACTAAGTTTGTGCTTGTGAAACCACAAATTCACAACCTCCAGAAGTGTTGATGCGTCAAGATCACACTTCATCTATATATACACAGCAAAAACTCCAGTGTTAAATTAACTCTCCTGGGAATTTATTTCAGACCACACTCAAAAGTGTTAAAATAAGGGTATATTAAAAGTCAAGGGCCCAACTAAAGCAAACACTGATCACCATAACGGTGTGATTTTCTCCGTCAGTGATTCTGCTTGTTAACATCAGGTGACTTCAATAATTGTCAATCATCACTCAATTAATCACTGAATAATTAATTATAACTTAATTATATCTTAATTATAACTTTAACACTGATTCACTGTTATTTTAACTCTCTTAGGGGCTGTTTACACAACACCGTTTTCAACGTTACACTTTTTACGTTCATTTAAACGACAATGGTGTTTTGGGGCCTGATAACGCAAATGTTTGAAAACGGGTTTCAAAGTGCAACTTTTTGAAAATGGTCTCCTCGTAAATAATCAAAATGTGAATCTCTGAAGTCGATGAGGTCATGCACATGCGTGTTCAGTCTATAGTGTTTCATCGCCATCTGATGGCCTGGCAGCAGAATAGAGGGTTTTTAGTCGTTTTTCGCGGATCCGTGTAAATGGGGATTGTTTTGACAACGGTGTCGTGTCGGAGTCCTATAATTCCAAGGATTTCTTAAAGTTTTCTGATAAAAAAGAAATCTTTCATAAAGAGTGTTTTATTGTGTTAGAGAGACTTAGAGAGTACTTTATACAGTACAGACTGATTCAGAGCAGCTTCACTGGGATAAACAGGAAAATAATGATGTAAACAGATTCTCCTGACTCCTGTAAAGACAATAGAGTCATTATTCAGATCAGTTCAGTTCAGTGGTGATTTGCTTCAATGACTGTGTAAGGTTCATCAATTATGAAATGATTCGGCAACTCTTCCCCTCATTCTTCAGCACCGAAACAGGGCTGAATAAACGGGACTAAGTGAGCTCACGCCGGTCTATTTCCCGCGCGTCTCACTATCTCTGTAGCAGGAAAACTCCAAAAACAGTGAGAGCGAGCACAACGCTGACTACGCTCAGCTGAGCACAGAGCTAAGTGTGATGTTCTCCGCTGTGATTATCAGTTGAGACTCATTAGAACGTCTTTCGCCGCCGTTTATTCTTAAAGTGGCGCACCTCTGAGTGTGTCTATGCTAGGGGTTTCACAACTACTGATTTTTGCTAGTCGACTAGTTTTGCATAATAGTCGACGACTAGTCGACTAGTTGTTAAATTATTTATTCATTAAATTGACGCATTAACGCATTGAGCATTGTTAAGGAAGACACAGAGGAAGGAGTTCTGGTGAATCATTGGAAATGTATTTTTGAAATTCAGAAATAACATAATAAATAAATTCATCAGTTATTCTTTTCATCAACATGTGTTAATACAAAAACAGCAGCATTCATTTAAAACATTCTTGTAATTAAAACATTCTTGTTATGAACCGCGCCACACCACGCGCATCAGCGAACGTTGCAGATAAACATTGCCACATGGCTAGCCTCAGACAATAACATTGTCAACATCACAACTCTGAGTTTTGCATATAGTTTTAACTACATTTTTCTACCATTGGACTGTCTCTGGCACCACGCACATTCAAGAAGTGTATGGGTGCAAATGTTTTTCCCCTGAGACAGAAGGGAATGCACATCCTCAACTACCTCGATGACTGGCTCATTTTAGCCCAGTCAGAGGCAGAATTAAACTCTCTCAGATCTGTGCTCATCAGCCATTTGGAATGCCTAGGACTCAGAATCAACGCAACCAAGAGCTCACTGCTCCACAGTCAGAGAACCTCTTCCTGGGTGCAGTAATAGACTCAGCCGAATTAAGGTTTGGCTGACACCCAAGACCACCTCAGACCATTCAACGGCTTTTGACTTCGTTCAGAGTAGGGGCCCGTCGCCCTCTCAGAACCTTCAAAGGATGCTAGGCCTCATGGCCTCGACATCGACAGTCCTTCTGCTGGGTCTGCTGCATTGCGCCCCCTGCAGTTCTGGCTGAAACCCCAACATTCTATAGTATTCCTGCTAGAAAAGTTGTTTGTCCATGATAAACCTGTGATATTACTCGCATACTAGTCATAATCTGAATATATACTGTAGTACACATGCAAGAAAAGGCTTTAGTACAAACTAGGGTAAAAGCACAATAACACAAAGAATGAAATGGCAACTATATATGTAGACAATACTTTTATTAGTTTAAATTAGTAACAAATGTGTACATGTCAAGACTGCTAGGTTTTCGGTCATTTGAGAGTTTGTTGCGAGTCCACATCAGGGAATAGTACAGCGTAGCTGAATGCCACTGCATAGTATACTAGAGGAATCATTGGTAATGGGTCATTGAATTACTGAAAAATTCATTTTCAATAATTCTACAGTTTAGAGAAATTTCTTTACTCCATAAACATTTTTCAGGTTTATGTGTTTTTTGTCCCTAAAATGATTTTGTAATATTGTACAATACTGGTTCCCGACAATTCCTAACCCTCACTGTCACTGATATACAATTAGTTAAAACAATTATTTAATGCAATCTGCAATTTTGGGCCGAAATCTAGGCTGAGATGTGAGAAGTGAAATCAGAAATCAGAAATCATTCTTTTTCTGTGTGATAAAAGTCATGAATTTAGAGAGCATGCTAAAATACCATGAACAACTTTACAAAACAACTTTAATGTGCAAAAGTTTTACCACTGGACCATTAAAGTACACATTTAAAATACACTTTGGAGGGGAATTAAAAAATTATACAGTTTATTTTATTAAAACAGTTTTGGATGTCCTATTGTAGAAACATTACTATAATCAAATGCATGACATTAATAACACACATGACAGTTTAGAAGAGGTCAGCTGATCAGAACACTACATGATGATTATATCATTATCTAGGGCTGGGCAATATGGGCAAAAAATCATATCTCTGTATTTTTTGGTTAAATGGCGATATATGATATATATCTCGGTACTTTCTATGTTTTTCTATTTGGATAAAGAAAATCTGTATTTATTTAAAAAAAAATGTTCACATCCTGCCCAATGATACAAACAATGTTGATATTGAAGGATATGGAAACAAACATAGTGAATATAATGTAGGCTATGCAATATATTATGTGCAAAAAGGTGGTTCAAAGCACATTACATTCTAGCATTGTAGCATTACAATCTAAAAGTAAAAATAATCCTTTTTTTTTAAATTGATTAAAGGCTAAACTAAAAATGAAAATAAAAACAAAAGCACAAACTCATTTTATTAGCCTGCATTTGATTACCCCATTATAATGGGCACTTTCATAAAAATCTACTTGTAGGTTTAAAATTCCACATATGGCACATTTATTATCTCCAACAACAAATATTTTAGCAATATGTATATTTTAGTCAGAATGTTTGCGCTACTATTCTAATGTGCTCCGTCTGTTTGTTTGTTTGTTTGCATGCGCGCGGCGGCGCTCCGAAGCTTGAATTTTAGCGGAGATTCACTTGCAGAAGGTACCATTCTGGGCATTATTAGTGGGGTAATTTACGAGATACATCAGAGGATCCATTAGCGCCTGCACTAAGCCATTTGGCTGATATCTCTAAATAAGCTCTAACTTTAATAATGTTCGAAGGGAAAAAAGGCTTCTGGGGGGTGTTTGGCTCGAGGTCATGGTGCAAAGGACCCTAGGTTGGTTTTACTCCGAACCATCCCTTTAAAGGCAGGGTAGGCAGGTTTTTTCTAAAAAACTTTCCCCCAAATTTGTTTAAACTGTCTTTATATACCAATACATAATTAAAATGTAAGTACTCTGAAAAAGAGAGTATAAAAATCGAGTGTCTGTAGTCCTCTCAGGCTGCAATAAACACAGCTACTTATTTCCATTCGGAATGAAAGAAATGATTGGCTGGGCGACTGTCACTCTCCCTCGCTACTATGGCTACCACCCCTGCTGCTACAGGAGCTGCCCACATGCGCGCACCCGTTTGACTCGAGGAGGGGAAGAGGCACGGAAGCTAGGAAGAATCACAATTATGGCAGAGAAAGAGCAGTCAAAATCCCCAGTAGCTGCATATACAGTCAGTGAAGGCAAACAAGACAAAAAAAGGAAGACAGTATTCAAAAAGGCTATGACCAAAAAGTCTTTGGATAAAGCAAGAAGTCAGACAAGAGTCAATATCGGCGTCCTCATCAGAGCCAACAGTGCTTTTCATCATGGAAGCTCTTACATACAAAACACCGTATATGTTATGAATCTTACACGAAATTCACCTTCATCACAGTGTAACTGATGGTAATGGGAAAACGTGTATCAATACGTTATGTTAGTTGTTTATATTCATAATGATAAAGTTAGGTATTTTATTACATGTGATTTTGACATGATGTCACTACATGCACTGCGCTCCTCTCCAGTCGGCGCTGGCAAACGTGTCCTCCAGCTGAGCGGTCGGCATCGCACGTTCATGTGTTTTGGGGCGTGGCTTTGGAAGGAGCCCAGAAGGGAGGGGGTGGGAGTGAATGGAAATAAGTAGCTGTGTTTATTGTGTCCTGAGAGGACTACAGACACTCGATTTTTATACTCTCTTTTTCAGAGTACTTACATTTTAATTATGTATTGGTATATAAAGACAGTTTAAACAAATTTGGGAAAAAGTTTTTTAGAAAAAACCTGCCTACCCTGCCTTTAAGGTTTTAATGTTAAACATTTTTATCTATATATGAAGACTTCAGATGCAAAAGCCTCTAAGTTTTCCTCTAGAATGATCGTTTTTATCAAGCTTGTATGTTTATGTTCAGTTATTTCACTTTAATGAGCTATTAATTGTCATTAAAGTGAAATATACGAGATATACCTAAATATACGAGCTTGATAAAAATGCTCATTTTAGGAGAAAATTTCAGATGGCACTTAGAGGCTTTTGCATCTGAAGTCTTCATATAAAGTTACTAAATAGTTGCAAAATATATACAAAAAATATTATAATGAAGAAAACACAAACAAACACAACAATAACAAACAAACAACCCTTACAATTGCCTTAAATTTATGATATTAAAATTATATCAATAGACATGTGAGACTAAAGCATTAAAGAACACCCTCTCACCCCCTCCCCAACCCCCCCAATCCGCCCGGCACACCTTTCATCTCATATCTGGAGCCGGGCCTCCTGTGACTCACATTGTGATCATATGGAGAGATCACTGTGAGATCAACGTGTTGACTGGGATGTTAATGAAGATAAATCTGGCCTTTTATTTGTAAAAAACATTTTAATCTAAACTCGGTGTCACTATTCTTCAGGGTGATCAGAGTTTTTTCTTTGTTTTCTGAGAAGAAAATAAAACGATGAACAATCCTCTGTAAGTTTTTGCTATTGTAAATATTGCTGCAGATTTGCTCTAAACTCATCAGTATTTTATTGTAATATTGCAGGCATCTCTATTTCCTCTGGGTGCTTCGAGTCCTTCCTCCCTGCAAAATAAAAGCATTGACTGACCTCTCGTATGTGTTTTTATCATGATTGCAGATTGTTCCAGATCAGATGAGTGTGAATCATCAGATTGTGTGCGGCTCAAAACTCACCAGCTCTTCTTGCACAGATGATCTGAAGAAGAATCACAGTAGGAGCAGCAAACACTGCGATCTCAACAATAATCACAATCACTGCAGGAAACATGAGAGGAAGAAGAGAAACTGTACATGACTGAAGTCAAGGGTATTCAACTATCAACAGTTATTGATGAAGCTTTTACAGACTGACTGATAGTTTAATGTTATAAAGCTGTCAGTATAAATGAACGTGTCGTACCTCTGTATAATGATACACCAGTCACACAGACTTCAGTTTCTCCTGGATCTGTGGATCACGTCTGTTAGTTCAGTTCAACACATAATGCCACATATACACAACTGGAGCATGTCTATGTTCCCACAAATGGCCTACCCCTGACCCCACCCCTAAACCGTAACTGGGATTTAGACAAATCGTAAAAAAAAAAAATAATTCTTAGAAATGTGGGAACATAGGGCTGACCCCTACACAACATCATCATCACATAATACTTGAGCTTCATATCACAGAAATGATGAATATGTGCACGAGTCTGTCATCATTATCTTCTTACTTCAATCTCAAGGTGTCAGGAGGAGAATGACTATCGTCATTGACCAAAAATAAATCTATTTGATGCTTTATTCGTTCATTGATATTCATATTATAACTTATAAGTGAGTTTCTAGCACACTTGCATTTCTAAGTTTGCAGAAACATTGAAATGTGGAATATCTATTTACTGACGGCATCTAAAACATACAACGTTTCCTGTATGAAAACATTAAAATGCACAAATATTGAGGAATCCTTCGAGGTTGATGTGTGTGACAGTGATCATGTGATCATGAACTGTGTGTAGAAGCTGCTGCTGATGTTCGTTCACACACACCTTGATTCAGAGAGATTGGTGTGTTGTCTGGAGTCAGTGTTGTTGTAGTTGATGTTACAACTGTTAAAAACAAGATGGAAACAGAAATATGATTACATAATGTCAAGGCATTTCTTTTACAACATGCTGTAGTCTAGAGCAGCTCCGTATCAGTGTGACACTCCTGGGATGACACACTAACATGGGATGAGTTGTGTTCAATTAAATTCTCACTATGATTTTATTAATTTATCATGTGATGGCGTGAGTTACACTAGCTGTATATTATGAATATTTTGCATCAGACAACAGACTGTACAAGACCGGTCATATGTATCAAAACTCACTGACAAATCTGACTAAAGAGCTTTTTTTGATGATAATATGTGTGATGATAAAGCAGTGTGTGAGAGCCAGTGCAAACCACTGAAGCGAGAGACTGATGATGTGTGACAGTGATCATGTGATCATGAACCTTGTGTAGAAGCTGCTGCTGTAGTTCGGCTTGATGTCTTCTCAGAGTTTGAGCTTCTGACTGGAGTCAGTGTTGGTGAAGCGACTGGAGCTGCAGAAGATGAATGTTCAGACGCATCAGGACATTAACATCATAATTTCATATTGATCATGACATGCAGTTTGTGTTCAATCATCACAGCTTACAGTGGCAGTAGTTGAGAAGAGAGATGTTACTGTATCATTTATTCCTGGTTTATATGAGAGTGAAACACAGTGAGCTGCTTCCCATAAACCTTCAGCTTTCCTGAATCAATGACATTATGAAGCCTTAGAATTCCTCAAACTGCAAACAAATCCTTATAATTCCCAATATTGACCTCCCTCATGGGTCATACATGAAATATTGCATAAATCAGAAGAGTCTATTTTAGCCTAGTATGACCCATAGGAGGTCAATACTGAGAATTATAAGGATTTTTATGCAGTTTATGACTTTGACCACTAATATTTTACAATTGCCAAACGTATGAAGCCATCAGAAAGAGTAGAGCCAGTGTGTGAAAGTTTTGACAAATCTGTCTGAAAAGAGTGTTTTCTCACCTGAATACTTGACAGTGTATCTGACTGAGGTCTGGAGTTGATTTCTGTGAGTAAGCCGACATCTCCACTCTCTGTTGTCATCTTCATTCAGGAGTGTTGTAGTCAGAGTGATGATGATACAGTGATCTTGAGCTGATGATAATAATATCTGATATCTGGAGTCTGTCTTCAGATCAACACCAGCCTGATTCACCCACAACAGCTCAACTCCCTCAGAACTGACCCAATCATCACAGGAGAATCCAGTATCTGAATACAACTGACAGGAGAGAGTCACAGAGCGGCCTGGACTGATCTCAGTCTGTGAGGATGAAGATGATGATGATGATGATGATGATGATGATAATGATGATGATGGAGACACTGAAACTGAACACAAGACACAAATCACAGACTCTTCAATCATCATCTGAGTTTAAAGGGAGATTTTTAAATTGAACACAATCATAAACTTACAATAAAGAACATGCAGATAAACACGTGCATCAGTTCCTTGTTTCTGTCCATTCACATATTGTCTGCAGATGTATAATCCATGATCTTCTTCTGTGACGTTCTTGATGTTCAGAGAGCAGTCAGACTCCAGACTCAGTCTCTCATGTCTCTCTGTGTCTTTCTTCTTTATCCCTAAAGTAATCAGTGAAACTGCTGCTGAATGATTGTTAGAGTAGGTCCATGTAGTTGATTTGCAGTCAGAAAGAGCATTATTACAGGGCAGACGCACATTTTCACCAGAACTGATGAACTCATGATCCTCCACTCCACTGATACCTGAAACACAGTATAACTCAGTGATCATTATGATATTAATATATATATATAAATGCATAAAAAGCAGAAGATTTAACTCATACAGTCTTTTCCCGGTGTTTGATAGTTAATGCATTAATTAACATTTATGGATAAACCAAATCAAACGCCTCTTTAAGAAACAATAAGAAATACTCTGACTCTGAAACAAATGTAAATAATGTAATATCATAATAGATTGAAGTTTTGATTTCAGCTTTGTCATAAACATTACTGGACGGCACAGGATTAGTTGATCCTCCTCTTCAACCGTAGAAAATACACTAATAACTGACCTTAAAAGCTCTTTATCTGTTCTGTGTTTCTCTCTTTCCTTCAAACTCACCCTACTGTGACTTATGCACAGCTAAATACAAAATAACAATTCAAAACCCACAAAGAATATTTGTGGAACAGTTCCCAAAGGAAGGAGCAAAACTCAGGGAAGGTTTGCTGGGATCAGTAGTTCACTCTCCATCCAGACACAGTCGTGATGATACTGTACTTCTGTTCTCTGACCACACAACATCACTTCACTGAGCTGAACACTCGTTGTGTGTTTGATAGTAAGTTTATGATCAATCATGAGCTGAGTTTGGGAAGTAGTTAACAGTGAATTTGATCATGATTAGGGCCCTCTCAAGTAAAAGTCATGACAAAATAATGCATTAACAAATCATTTAATACAATATGATTAAACATGCTAAGATAATATTTGTAATCTTTTACACCACCAGTACAACAAAACAAACAAAACAAAAGCTAAAAGTTATTTGTTGTTCTTTTATTATTTATTGACATCATTAAACATAGACTCAGCAGTCAACAATGATTAACCACACTCCCTGGGTGATTACGGACACCATTTCCCATCATTTTTCCATGCGTTTACCTGCCTGTTGTGACCTTGTCTGTTCCTGATCTCCTGCTAGTGGTGGGCAGATCGAGGCTTCGTGAAACAATGAAACAGTTGAAGCAAATGTGCCATATTGTTTCGAGGCTTCGAAACAATCCGACACCCGTCTCAACGGTGACACCTTGTGGTCACTTGCAGGTGTTGACCTGAAACAACCTTGACAACGAGCCATTAAAAAAATATTTTTTTTATTGTATTTTTCTAATATGTGAAGCTCATAACCTGTAGGCTCCTCACAGTGCATAATGTTATTTTGGTCATGAAAAATTAATATTAATAAAATAAATCAAGCCACAATGTCTCACTTTTTTTTATAGAAAATTAATTTAAAAATATTAATTTCTTTATTGTGGGAGGACTTAGCCTACTTCTTTTTTTATATAGATAATTTCACCAGCCTTTGACAAACTCCTCTCACAAAAACCCACGAGGTCAAGATGCGTTGTTCCCGACCCTATCAGTCAAATGCTTGATTTGGCGGACCATGCCACCTGTCGAAACACTTGTGAAACACTCCGAAGCTTCATTTTAGCCGTAGTCACGTGACATGGGTGTTTTGAATCACGCTTCGGATCAGTGTTTCGAAACATCTGCGCTTCGGGATCTCGAAAAGCTTCGGAACATCAGTTTTGCGTCAGCCATCCCTATCTCCTGCCTGGTTCCTGTATCCTGTTTGTTTGCTGCCTGCCCTGATATCCTGCCTGTTTACTGACCACGATTTTGCCTGATCTTCTCTGCTGTGTTTGCTGGAGTATGACCCTTGTCTGGTGACTACTGTTTAATAAAGACAAGCTGAGTGAATGAATGACTCCTATACCTCGTAACAGAAGACTTCGCCACACCAAGATCCAGCAGTGATGCCAACCATGGATACAGCAGTACAAATCATGCGTCTCTGTCAGGGGAATCGGCCGATTGAGAAGTATGTCGAAGAGTTTATTGAACTGGCACATCTCACCTCAATGAACACAGAATGCTTTATGATCTTTTTTCGGGGAGGACCATCTGAACCGCTCAGTTCATTCATGCCCTTGCATGATCCTTACGGGAGTTTAGAGCACTATATTGACCTGGCCCTTTTGTTGAGCAGCTCATCCTTTACTGTGGGCGTGGTAGAGGAGGAGCTCCGTGAATCCACAGTATCCCCTCAGCCTGAGCTTCACGTCAGTCCTGCCGAGCCAGAGACTGTTCACGTCATGCCTGCCGATCCAGAGTCTCCGGACAAGATGGCCGCCGCCCAGCCAGTGTCTCCGGACAAGATGGCCTCCGCCACGCTGTCTGTTCCTGTTCCTGAGCCGGAGCCTGTTCCTGTTCCTGAGCCGGTGCCTGTTCCTGTTCCCGAGCCGGTATCTGTTCCTGTTCCTGGGCTGGTGCCTGTTCCTGAGCAGAATCCCATAGCTGCCCTCAAGAGAATTTTGGGGGTGGGGCAGTGTGTCCCTTGACAGGACCATGGAGGCCACACTGCCATGGCCACCCAAACAGTCTGGTCCACCCTGGCCCCCCTGTCACGATTAGCCACGCACTCCCTGGGTGATTACGGACTCCATTTCCCATCATGCATCTCCCTGGACTGATTACACCATACACCCGCACTGCACTGATTACACACACCTGCACCTCATGTTCAAACACTCATTTAAGCCACACTCACACAACACTCTGGGCGAAGTCTTGTTTTGCTGCTGTGAACATTTCCTAGCATTTTTCCATGCGTTTACCTGCCTGTTGTAACCTTGTCTGTTCCTGATCTCCTGCCTGGTTCCTGTATCCTGTTTGTTTGCTGTCTGCCCTGATATCCTGCCTGTTTATTGACCACGATTTTGCCTGATCTTCTCTGCTGGTGTATGACCCTTGCCTGGTGACTACTGTTTAATAAAGACAAGCTGCACTTGGATCTGAATGACTCCTATGCTTCGTAACACTTATATACGTTTATTTTCCTTATCTTAATAAAACGTTTACTTGAATTTTGTACTCTTTTGTATCTTTTGGTCTGACGACTGGGCGTGGGAGTCATGTCTAAGTACTTTTGTCACGATTTAACCTAGATGGATCGTAATAGCTGCGTTCCAGACACGCACTTGCGAACTTCCCAAAGCACTTCCCCTCAGGGGAATGATATGAGATGATATGAGATATACTTTATTGTCCCCGAAGGGAAATTTGAATCCGTGCGTTCCACTTCGTGAAGTGGATGAGGGAAGTTTCTATGGACAGACCCTCGTTCCCTCGATTTTGACCAAGGGAGCGAGTCTACTTCATATGTACACTTCAATCACCTATATGTCCCACAATGCAGTACGACTGTGACGTCACCACATATCTCGTCTAATTGTCACAGGTCGGGGTGGAGCGCCAGCGGGCCGCCCACCCCTCCACTTGCGTGCCACCCCTGAGGAGCGGACCGTGGACACAAAGGAAAAGGCAGACACAGACTTCAAAATAAATATACTTTATTAAATAAATAAAAAGTCTCTTAAAAGTCTCTTCGGCATTCTCTTCAGGGCTCAGGCAGAGAAGAGGTTACGCATCTCACCAGCGTAGCTGCACACTCACAGGGCTCAGGCAGAGAAGAGGTTACGCATCTCACCAGCATAGCAGCGTAGCTGCACATTCACAGGGCTCAGGCAGAGAAGAGGTTACGTATCTCATCAGCGTAGCTGCACACTCACAGGGCTCAGGCAGAACAAAGGTTACGTATCTCACCAGCATAGCAGCGTAGCTGCACACTCACAGGGCTCAGGCAGCGAAGAGGTCACGTATCTCACCAGCGTAGCTGCACACTCACAGGGCTCAGGCAGAGAAGAGGTTACGTATCTCACCAGCATAGCAGCACATTCACAGGGCTCAGGCAGCGAAGAGGTCACGTATCTCACCAGCGTAGCTGCACACTCACAGGGCTCAGGCAGAGAAGAGGTTACGTATCTCACCAGCATAGCAGCGTAGCTGCACATTCACAGGGCTCAGGCAGAGAAGAGGTTACGTATCTCATCAGCGTAGCTGCACACTCACAGGGCTCAGACAGAGCAAAGGTTACGCATCTCACCAGCGTAGCTGCACACTCACAGGGCTCAGGCAGCGAAGAGGTCACGTATCTCATCAGCGTAGCTGCACACTCACAGGGCTCAGACAGAGCAAAGGTTACGCATCTCACCAGCGTAGCTGCACACTCACAGGGCTCAGGCAGCGAAGAGGTCACGCATCTCACCAGCGTAGCTGCACACTCACAGGGCTCAGGCAGCGAAGAGGTCACGTATCTCACCAGCGTAGCTGCACATTCACAGGGCTCAGGCAGAGAAGAGGTTAATCGTATTTCACCAGCATAGCTGTACACTCACAGGGCTAAGGCAGAGAAGAGGTTAATCGTATTTCACCAGCGTAGCTGTACACTCACAGGGCTCAGGCAGAAAAGAGGTTAATCGTATTTCACCAGCGTAGCTGTACACTCACAGGACTCAGGCAGAGAAGAGGTTAATAGACAGCTGTGACTGCGTGTGAACAGCAGAAACACAATTCCCACACTTGTATATTCACCACACACTGTTCACTCGTGCTCATCTCCACAATAGAACTGCAATTCAACAGACTCAAGGTGCAAACAACGGCTTACACACGCAATCCAGCCGAAATCTTCTGTCTCTGTCCTTCTCTTTCTCTCGCGGCCTCCCGCCGCATCAGCGGCCGCGGCCGCTCACGTGCTGCGCGCCTCACATCTCCTCGTGCCCTCCTCGTGCCTCTCTCCCCGCTCGTGCCTCTCTCCCCGCTCGTGCCTCTCTCCCCGCTCGTGCCTCTCTCGCTCCTCACCGCCAAAGTGTCCTTTTATGAGCCCCCTTCCTCCTCCATGTCCCAATCACCATCCTGTATCCTTTCCTCTCACACCTGCCGCGAGTTTCCCTCATCAAGCCTCGCCCGCCGCCATGACACTCACGTGAGAACCCGGAACCGTCCTGATGTTTCCGCAGAAGCGTTCCCCGGGGGAAACATTCTCAAAAAAAAGGTTCCCGCCTTCGTCACCCCCGTGACATCCTCCCCCACCAATCCGCTCCAGTCCCTGGAGCGGGACGCCGAAGAAAAGAAAAAAAAAAGAAAAAAAAGAAACAGAGCAAAACCAAAAAAAGGAAAAAAAAAAAAAAAAAAAACTGGTCGCCATACCTTCGGCCCACGGTCGCTCAACTCAGGGCGGCATCCTGCCGACTACGCCAAATGTCTGTCACAGGTCGGGGTGGGCCAAGCCAGACTGCGCCCACCCCTAGACCACGGTCACCCAGAGGAGCGTATCAAGGAGGAGGCAAGAGGCAGGAGTAAAAGGAATGGCAACTTTATTTTATTTTAAAAGCAATTAAGAAATCCTAATCTAAAGTTCCTTGTCCTCTTCTTCCCAGGGACCCGGAGCAGCGCCGCCGCGGGTATGGACCGGCGAGTATCTCAGGTGAATATCACAGGTAAGTAAGGATATCGAGGCTCACTTCCTTCACAGACTGGTGTCAGACTCCCAGTGGGAGAGCGTTGGACAGGTGCGTATCACAAGTGAGTAGAGAGGATGGGGATCACTTCCTTCACAGGTGAGTGTCAGACTTACGGTGGAAGGGCGTTCGACAGGTAAGTGTCACAGGTGAGTAGAGGGATCACGGCTCACTTCCTCACAAACTGGTGCCAGACTCACAGTGGGAGAGCAGGAGACAGGTGAGTATCACAGGTGAGTAGAGGGTTCAAGATGCACTTCCTTTCCAGACTGGTGCCAGACTCACAGTGGGAGAGCAGGAGACAGGTGAGTATCACAGGTGAGTAGAGGGTTCAAGGTGCACTTCCTTTCCAGACTGGTGCCGGACTCGCAGTAGGAGGGCCGTAGACAGGTGCGTATCACAGGTGAGTAGAGGGTTCAAGGTGCACTCCCTTTCCAGACTGGTGCCAGGCTTCACACCATGCAGTTGGGCTTCAGGGCTGCAGTAGACTCAAAGTCACAGGCAGAGCAGAGTAAGGCAGACAAAATTAAACTCCACACAGCAGTATACAGTTCTCACGTGTGGTGCAGGGGACAGATAACTTCACACCATGCTGTTGGGCTTCAGGGCTGCAGTAGACTCAAAGTCACAGGCAGAGCGGGGCTTCTCTAAAACAGACAGAATCAACTTCAACAGCAATACACAGTTCGCACGTGGGTTGCAGGGGACAGATAACTTCACACCATGCAGTTGGGCTTAGAACTGCAGCAGGCTCAAAGTCGCAGGCTGAGCAGGGCTTCTCTAGAAAAGACAGAATCAACTTCAACAGCAATACACAGTTCTCACGTGGGTTGCAGGGGACAGATAACTTCACACCATGCAGTTGGACTTAGGACTGCAGCAGGCTCAAATCGCAGGCTGAGCGGGGCTTCTCTAGAACAGACAGAATCAACTTCAACAGCAATACACAATTCTCACGTGGGTTGCAGGGGACAGATAACTTCACACCATGCAGGTAGGCTTAGGACTGCAGCAAGCTCAAAGTCGCAGGCTGAGCGGGGCTTCTCTAGAACAGACAGAATCAACTTCAACAGCAATACACAGTTCTCAAATGGGGTAATGTTGTCTCGCAGAGGTTCTTCTTTCTAGACACCGCACGTAGATGTAAGCAATCTCACTCAGCTCTCACGGTGATAGTAGACCCCCAGGACACATGGGCGGTTGCACAGCAATAAAAATATTCTTCCACACACACACACTGCAATCCAACTCTAAGCATGCAATCGTGAGGGGAAACATCACTTTAAACACTGCAACTTCACTCTTCTAGTGCGCATAAGGCCGGCACTCACCCGCAAGTCCTGGTCCACCGCACTGATGATCGCCAAGGGCGGACAGAACACTCAAGAGATTTTTCCTCACGGTCACAGACGGACTTCACTTCGCTGAACTCCAATCGGGAAGAGGAGGTGAGAGATCGACAAAGAATCAATATTTCACTCGGTGAAGGGTGTACACATGCTCCAAACACTTCAATCCAATACCCAATTTAGTGGAGAACACACGCAATTATGAGATTCAGTTTGTTAACTACTCATCTCTCTCTTCTCCAGCTCAGTCAGCGCATTTCATTCCTCTGGGCCATCCTCACGTCCTCTCAAACAACGCTCCTCTTCCTTCGAGACAACCCCTCAACTGCAGTGCCCATAACCAATTCCCCACGGGAGAGAAACCACCAACGATCGGGGGGAAAGACGATCCAGATCAACAGGGCAGAAGAACAACACAGCACCACAGCATGGCAACAGCACACAACGCCCAGCCTTCTCCTCCTCGTGTGTTTTATCCTCTCAAGAAGCGGGAGTGGCCTCAATCAGACGCTCAGAGTGAAGTCCCTACACCTGTCGCCAATCTGCCGATTAGTTGTCATGACGACAAACACTCATACAGATCTGGAGCTGTTTGTCACCCCGTGACATAATCACCACCGCAACAAACAACTCTATGATGTATTAATTATATATTTTTTTATGTACAACAACCCAAACACGCCTATATACATCTGGATGCTGCATTAAACAAATTCTTAAAGGGAAAAAAAATGTTAATAATAAAACTCCACAGCTGATTCCAAGTGATCAAGGGCTTAGGACGTTCCAGTTCAGCCCACTGCAGTTTCCGCCAGTAGTGGGCACTCGTGCAACGTAAGCAATGACGTACATCCGAGTGAACGAGACGGAGGGCAGTTAGCTAGTGAAGGGCATGACAATTTTGGACTGGAACGCAGCCTACACTCTTAGAAGAAAAGGTTCTATATAGAACCTTAAAAGGTTCTATCAGGTGCTACGTATTTGGAACCCATAGAAGGTTCTATATAGAACCCTTTTTAAGGGTTCAATCAAAAGAACCCTTTAGGGTTCTTTGTGTTAAGTTAAAAATGTGTTCATGCACATTATATCTTTATGCTGAATATTGTTTAATATTTCACATGACCGTTTACCGAAACTAAAAAGGGGACTTTTATTATGAAGTCCCCGGAAGAGTGGTTGTTTTGTTTTGGAGCACGAGGGGTGTTGGAGGGTGTCTGTGGAGAAATAAAACGGATAACGTTAATCGATACTGAAGTGTATTTTTTGTGTAACATTGGTAGCAGAGGATGGTTAGCAACTATAGAGTACCGCCAACCTTTGATGAAGGAAAACCATATGAAAGTTGGAAGAATGAAGTCGCGATTTGGACCAGAGTTACAGAACTCGAAAAGAAAAAACAGGCGCTTGCTGTGGCTTTGGCGCTGTCGGGAAGAGCGAGAGAAACGGCGATGGAAATACCGGTAGACGATCTGAATAATGACACTGGCATGAACACTTTACTTACGAAACTCGATGACTTGTTTCTCAAAGAAGAAAAGGACCAAGTTTACGAGGCGTACTCGAGCTTTGACCGGATTATGAAAGATAGCAGTGTTTCCATGACAGACTATATAATTGATTTTGAACAGCGGTACTCGCGGATGCGTAAATATAAGATGGAGCTTCCCGATGCAGTATTAGCATTCAAACTGCTGGACACTGCGTGCTTAGAAGTGAAAGATCGACAGTTAGCGCTGACAGCATGTACAGATTTGGATTTTGCGTCAATGAAGTCAGCACTGAAGAGGATTTTCGGAGGAAAGTCTGCTTCTACAGTGGGGATTAATCAGGAAACAGCATATGTAACAGAACAAAGGCGACAAAGGAGCAAGCCATGGTCGCAAAATGTTCAGCAAAAGACACCACTGCCTGGCACTAACCCTCTGGACAGGTATGGACGCAGATCAAAATGTGCTGTTTGTCAAAGCACATTCCACTGGGCCAAAGACTGTCCACACAGAGGTGAGCAAGTCAAACTAACTGAAGATTGTAGAACAGATGATATAGAGGAGTGCAACATTACTCTGTATACAAAAGAGTCGCCCACTGAAGCAGAAATATTTATGACAGAGTGTTTCGGCTCAGCAATAATAGACACTGCATGCACACGGACTGTGTGTGGACAGGAATGGATAAATAGCTACATCACTGAACTAAGCCAAAACGAGATAAAAGACCTGAGGAAGACAGAAACTCACAGTCACAGACCCTTTAAGTTTGGTGATGGAAAAGTGGTCTATTCCAACAGAAAGTTGAAAATTCCTGCAAAGATTGGACAAACTAGGTGTCATATTGAAACTGAAGTCGTGCCAGCGAACATTCCACTACTCTTGAGCAAGGCATCCATGAAAAAAGCAGGGACAGTGCTAGATATGGAAAATGACAGTGCGGTGATGTTCAGTCAACCTGTAAAACTTGACTTTACAAGCTCTGGCCATTACTGTGTAAACATTATGGACAATGAAAAGAAAAACATTCAAAGTGATGACTGTGTCTTGGTAGCTGTTGAAGATGTCACTCTTACAGAACAAAAGAATGCGGATGTACAAAGTCAGTGTGACGAGGAAATACTGACAATTTCAGACAAAATGAGCTCAGCAGAAAAACACAAAATCCTGATGAAGCTTCACAGACAATTTGGTCATGCTTCTGCTGACAGACTGCAGAGACTTCTTACTAGCTCAGGAAGTAAAGATGCAGAATGTAGTGTCATTCTGGAAAAAATTGTGAGTGAATGTGAAACGTGTCAAAGATATAGTAAGACCAAACCAAAGCCTGCTGTTGGCCTACCACTGGCATCTCAGTACAATGAAACTGTTGCAGTAGATCTACATGAACTTGAACCAGGTGTGTGGTATCTCCACATTATTGACCAGTTCACAAGGTTTAGTGCAGGCAGCATACTGACCACTAAGAAGTCCTCTGAAATAGTGAAACACTTTGTCCATGTCTGGATAAGTGTCCATGGTCCACCTCAGAAACTGTTTAGCGACAATGGGGGAGAATTTAATAATGATGAGGTTAGAGACATGGCAGAAAACTTCAATATAGAAATAAAGACAACAGCAGCATACAGCCCGTGGAGCAATGGACTTACAGAGCGACACAACCAAACACTTACAGAGATCATAATGAAAGTGAAGTCAAGTAACGGCTGTGACTGGGACACTGCATTGGACTGGGCTCTTATGGCAAAGAACACCATGCAAAATGTCCATGGCTACAGTCCTCATCAGTTGGTGTTTGGACAGAATCCCAACCTGCCCTCTGTGTTAACCGACAAGCCCCCAGCTTTAGAGGGCACGACGAAAAGTGAGTGGGTGGCAAAACACATCTCTGCTTTACATGCATCAAGAAAGGCGTTCACAGAAGCAGAATGTTCCGAAAGAATACGGAGAGCACTACGTAAACAACTACGTCAGACAGATGAGAAATATGAAATGGGTGACAAAGTGTACTACAAGAGAGTTGACTGTCAAGAGTGGAAAGGACCAGGAGTTGTCATTGGCCAGGATGGTGCAGTGGTGTTTGTCAGACATGGAGGAACCTGCATTAGGGTACACTACCTCAGACTAAGAAAAGTAAACAAAGACAGCGGAGATCAACATGTCATTAGGGATGATGCTGAAATTGACACAAACAATATGCAAAGACAGGAGATGACAGGAGCTGCTGTCAACAACACGGAGGGAACAGAAACTGTAACTGAAATACAGCAGAGTTCAGTGCAAACTGAGGATACAGGGGCATCCACTATGGGGCAGAATGTAGCAGCACAACACACTAGTGACGACATAGTGACACAAAGTGATACAGAGCAGGGAACTGATGTCCGTTTAAAAACAGGGCAAGTTCTAAAATACAGAGACAGAGACAGTGGGGCTTTGCACACAGCAAAAGTACTAGGGCGTGCAGGCAAAGCTACTGGCAAATACAAAAACTGGTACAACCTTCTGCTCATTGAACCAACTAATGTTGCAGGCAGTAAAGATTCAGTTGACGTATCATGTTTAGACTGTCTTCAAATGGAACCCGCTGTTACTGATGTTAGTGCCACAAATGTCAGTGAGGATGTATTGGTAACAAAAGATCTATCCTTTGACCTAGCCAAACAAGAAGAGATGAAGAGTTGGAGAGATAACAGTGTGTTTGAGGAAGTTCAGGATGAGGGACAAAAGTGCATCTCTACCAGATGGGTGTGCACTCTCAAGGAAACACTAACTGGACTAGTACCGAAAGCACGATTGGTGGCCAGAGGTTTTGAGGAGTTAAATGTGTTAGAGCTACAAAAAGATTCTCCCACATGTGCTTCTGAGTCTCTTCGACTACTGGTGGCAGTTATTTGTCAAAAACAGTGGACACTTCATTCCATGGATATAAAATCTGCATTTCTGCAGGGAATAGAACTGTCACGTGACATCTACATCAGGCCTCCCCCTGAGGCTATCTGTGAGGGAACATTATGGAAGCTCAAAAAGTGTGTATATGGTCTGGCAGACGCTTCATTGTACTGGTACAATAGAGTAAAAGACATAGTGCTGAAAGCAGGAGGAAAAATGTCCAAGGTCGATCCAGCTGTTTTTTATTGGCTAGATCAGGACTGCACTGTAACTGGGGTGCTTGCCTGTCATGTGGATGACTTCATATGGGGGGGCACACAAAGTTTCTCCACAACCGTAATACCACATCTAAGATCTGTTTTCCAAGTTGGACGTGAGGAACATGATCATTTCTGTTATGTGGGAATAGATTTTGTGACTGTTGACAGAAAAGTACAAATACACCAGGAAAACTACATTCAACACATGCAACACATTCATATGGATCCTTCACGAGCTGTGGAACAAGACTCACCTCTCTGTGAGGAGGAAAAGGATCAGCTCAGGTCCAAAATAGGCCAAATTCTCTGGGTGGCAAGGCAGAGCAGGCCAGATGTCATATTTGATGCTAGCAATTTGACATCCAACATAAAAAATGCAACTGTGCAGACAATCCATGAAGCAAACCGGATAGTGTGCAAACTTAAGTCCAAGAAGGTAATTCTAAACTTCCAACACTTGGGCAGAGACAGTGCTCTTAAGATGGTCGTGTTCAGCGATGCTTCGTTTGGAAATCTTTCAGATGGAGGCACCCAAGGAGGGCACCTGATTCTTTTAATGGGAGAAAATGGAAAATTCTCACCTCTTTCTTGGCAATCAAAGAGAGTCAAGAGGATTGTGCGGAGCACACTTGCTGGTGAAACATTGGCAATGTCTGATGGAATTGACAATTCTATTTTTCTGTCCACACTGTTCTCAGAACTAACTACTGGTGATGCTGAACATGCTCCACCAATAATCTGTGTCACTGACAATCATTCGCTTGCTGATGCAATTAAGTCCACAAAGTCAGTCTCTGAGAAAAGACTCCGCCTGGAGATAAGTAGTATCAAAGAACTTGTCCAAACACAGAGAGTTGAGCGAGTACTGTGGTACAACACAAAAGAACAACTTGCAGACTGCCTTACCAAAAAGGGGGCATCAACTTGTCAGTTACTCAAGGCACTGAGTGAAGGACAATGGAAACTGAATTAAAACAAATAAAAGTCTGTCTTTGAGTTATACTCGAGAGCTTGTTGAAATATACTAGGTTGTATTTTTGTTCAAGGATGTTGTTGTT
This sequence comes from Abramis brama, assembly GCA_022829085.1. Taxonomy (NCBI): domain Eukaryota; kingdom Metazoa; phylum Chordata; class Actinopteri; order Cypriniformes; family Leuciscidae; genus Abramis; species Abramis brama. Next base: position 9,431,979 of record CM040766.1, read on the forward strand.
CAGTATGGCCTGTTAGTATGTTAAATTGAAAGTTATTTATTATAATTTTTTTTTTTTTTAAAGAGTGGGAGTTTGTTAAGTTAAAAATGTGTTCATGCACATTATATCTTTATGCTGAATATTGTTTAATATTTCACATGACCGTTTACCGAAACTAAAAAGGGGACTTTTATTATGAAGTCCCCGGAAGAGTGGTTGTTTTGTTTTGGAGCACGAGGGGTGTTGGAGGGTGTCTGTGGAGAAATAAAACGGATAACGTTAATCGATACTGAAGTGTATTTTTTGTGTAACACTTTGTAACCAGGAAAAAGGTTCTATATGGAACCTTTTAGGGGTTCATTCATTATCATTTGTTTTGTCCTTTCCAGATTAAATATTTCATATTATTGACAAACATCAAGACCCTAAAATGTAAAAATGTAATTCACATAAAAAAGTCACTCATGAATACTGAAAAAAGCACACCCAAAGTGCATAGAACTTGTAATTTATTTATATTAACAAAAATAATTACTATTACTGAAAGAATGCTACTGTAATTTCAAGTATTCAAGGCTTTAAATGTACAAATCAACATTAAAACATCAACCATTTAAAAAATATCTCATAATGAAAATAGAGTTTCACCTACATCTACATATTACAAAATAAGTCCATAAAATGTACAAAATTACATTAATCTATCACTAATAAATAATGCAAATATACAGATTCATCTAAATTCCCATCAGTGTTAGAACAACATCAAGTCACTCAAAACTACAAATCCATATTAATATAACTCACAATGGAAATATACAGATATAGAAGTACTTCAAATCTACAAATTCATATTTTTATCACTCATAAAGAATGTGAATACATAGATTAAAATTCAGATCAGCATTTCAGAACATCAAGTACTTCAAATTTACATTAATATCACTCATAAAGAATTGTAATTACAGATTCAAATTCAGATCAGCATTTCAGAATAACATCAATCGCCTCATATTTATAAATTTACATTAGCACTATTCATGACATATCAAAGTATTATAATAATTGATTATACATTTTGAGCACTGGGACAGACAGTTTTTTTTTTTGGCTGCTGGAGAGTTTAAACAGGTAGTGCTCAACAAAATTCATTGTGTGAGTGATGTGCTTGGGGTATTCCACACTGAATACGAAATAAGTAGCAAAGAGGCACTCCATTGCCTCCATCACTGGTTGATGGTTTGGAGCCATTTGCAGACATCATCTGTAATCTTGAAAAGGAAAACAGAAAGTTACTATAATTTCACATCATGTACATGTCACTACTTTATTAACCTCTTAGTCTACCGTGAAAAAAAGTTAAGTTGTATTCTGTAAATGTAAATATTAAAGTAAATATTAGTGGAATTTCTAAATAATTTATTGATTTTTCATATAAAATCGCCTAAAACTTTAAAATGAACAATCATGATGCGTATGTAAATTTCTCAAAAACAAATCTTCTACAAAAAGCATTAAACAAATTTGTATTTGAACAGGCAATTTAAAAATGTTGCTGAGGGAAAAAGGCTCCAGCCTCCCCACAACCCTAAAGAGGAAAAGTGATTTAGGGAATTAATGGATGAAGGGGGATAAGAACATGTGAATAGACCCTAATTGTACAGTCTACAAGCAAGTGCATTCCAAGTAAAGATACAGTGTCAATTTAATACACTTGTTATCAAGGCTGATCAATTGTAGTTAAAGGGATAGTTCACTTTAAAATGAAAATTCTGTCATCATTTACTCACCCTCAAGTTGTTTCAAACCTGTATGAATTTCTTTCTTCTGCTGAACACAAGGGAAGATATTTTGAAGAATGTCAGTAACCAAACAGTTAACTGGAACCATTGACTTTCATAGTATTTTTTTTTTCCTACTATGGAAGTCAATGGTTCCAGTTAACTGTTTGGTTACTGACATTCTTCAAAATATCTTCCCTTGTGTTCAGCAGAAGAAAGAAATTTATACAGGTTTGAAACAACTTGAGGGTGAGTAAAGGATGACAGAATTTTCATTTTAAAGTGAACTATCCCTTTAAGTGTGTGCTTTAGAAACAGCCAAACCCTGGCCTGCTTCCAGTTCCTTAGACACCACTTGACTTGAACATAAAATAATCATTCATAAAGTTTGAAAAGGTTGAAGTGAATCACAATAATGTTCACATTGGGCTGTTTACAATTATCTAGCATCATAAAAGCATTCTGAGCCGAAGTGCGAGTACATTTAATCACTAACGTTAGCTGCAGGGGCGGTTCTAGGATTTCACCTTTAGGGGGGTCGATCAGTAAACAAGAGAGAATGATAAACTTTACTGAAGAAGCAGCACTGGCCTGATCATTCAGATAGCTGATTATAGTTTTAGGGGGGCTGAGACTAAAGATATGGGGGGGTTGAAGCCCACCTAAAAAGGGTCTAGAACCGCCCCTAAGCTGAACGCACAAGCGCTCTGTTCTGTTCTGTAGGGCTGTTCTTCATGACCATTTGAGTGTGCGGTCAAAAACTAGCTTAGAGCACTATCTGCAGTTAAAAACTAACTTAAGCTTAGGATCAGAAAACACAAAATGTAACAGTTTGCAACAAGCACAACACAACTTACCGATGTAAGGCAACTTGTGACATTGTCGCGGTTCAGGTTCTTTCGTGTTTTAGTGTAAATCCGCTATAGAAACATTGACAACTTCATTACTAATGGGTTTAAAGCTTATAACAAGTAAATTACTTTAAAAAATCTATGTATTTCTCTGACTTACCCCAACAATATTTCCGCCAGACCGTCAATTTAAATCAGCAGACGGAGATCAGTCTCTTCTCGACCGTTGGAATTCAAAAACGTGACGTGCGCTGCACTGCACTCGCGAGACAGCGCTGAGTGAATATGCTCGCGCAAATGCAAACAAATTGTTTACTTTGTAAAATTAATGAAAATAATGAGTTTATTACTTCTTTTTGTTTATGTTTGCTGTTCAACAGATAAAAAATTTAAATCCATAATGCAAAATTGTTTAGTTGTGGTACAATAATTTCACATAAATGACAAAGAATGAAATGAAAGAGCAGCAAACAAGGCTAAGACAAGACGAAAGCCTATTCAGCTATAAATGGCTTAGAATGAGCCCTTATGTATGTTTTTGTACTGAGTAATTTCTTGTTATGATGATAATGATGATGATGATGATGATGATGATGATGACGATAAGGTCAATATAGTGGTGTGCGATATAGCTAAATCGTCTGCGATAATATCGTATTTTTTGTTTTAACGATGTGCGCTTTAACATTATCAAGTATATTTAAAAAACTAAACAAATCATGCCTACACAGTGCACGCATCTAGGCTAATGTAAAGTTACATGATGAAGTCTAGCTATACTAGTGCGCGTGTGCATTTTGAGTGTGTTCTTTCATTGCATTATTCAGTGTATTCAAATGCATTTATGAATGCATGTGAATGATCACAAAATTCAAGATATGGGGGTTAGAAAATGTATATATTTATATCATTTTATGTAGTTAATCAATATCACACGAAGAGTGCCATTTCAGTTTTTCTCCTCCAAAAATCAGCATGATTAAAATGTGATATTAAGTTACTACAACAGTTTAATAAACAATAATTTAATTACAACTACAAAATGTATAATGTAATATATGAATGAATAGCCTAAAGAACCTTTGTGCCAAAAGGGTTCTTTCTTGTCATTATAGAACCTTTTTAGCATAAAAGGTTCTTTGGAGTTGAGTAAAGAACCCTATGGTTCTATATAGAACCCCAATGAACCTTTTTTTCTAAGAGTGTAGGAAAAGATGTTGATGTCATTTTCACGCAGCTGACACGCAACAGAAACGCCATGCTCACGCCACGCAGCCAGTGTGCACATATAGAGCGCCACTTAAGTGTCTCACCAGAAACAAACCCTACACACTGTAGTTCCAGGAAGAAAAGTAGTTATGACTAAATATTTATGAATAATTAAAAACAGAAAACGGTTTAGATCAAATTCAATTTATTAGTGCTAGTTATTAGTCTATTTTCCATGTTTAATTAGAGTATAGATCTATTAAATTAATGTCAAAATAATCTTACACCATTGTCATGAATAAGTGCTCTCGGCGTGTTAGTTGTGTTGTTTTACGGTAATGCTGGCATTTTAATCTAATATATGTTGACTGCTTTGGTAAACCGAACTGATAATTATAGTCATGTTTGCATGAGTTTTAAATTGGGAATTTTTCAGGAAATTATGTACAGTAATTAACTGTATTGTTTTTTTTTTTTAATTGTATATGCTTCAATTAACTTGTGTACGTGGCATATTTGATTGTAAATGTGCCTCGTGTGTGTCTTTACAGGTATGTTTGGGCTTTATTTTGAGTCTATATGTTTAATGATGTAAATAATTAATAAAAGAACTACAAATAACCTTTATCTTTTTTTTTTTTGTACTGGTGGTGTAAAGGAATACAAATATCCTCCTAGTGCATGTTTAATCATATTTTATTAAATTATTTGTTAATGCATTATTTTGTCATGAGTTTACTTGCCCAGTCAACACTTTAATCTCACAGTGATCTCACCATGTGGTCACAACGTCATCAATGTGAGTCACAGTGAGCTAAAAGTGTAACTCTAAAAGTGTAACTCACAGCGCACTCTCTGTGGCCACAATATGAGCTCATCCCAGATAGAAATGTTGTTGTTCTATCAATGTTGTTATGTTCTTGTAATGGTTTCTGTCGATCATTTTATTTTGGTAACCAGAATGTTCTCCTAAAGGAAGGATAAAAGTATGGTTTGGTCACCGTTATGGTGATCAGTGTTTGCTTTAGTTGGGCTCTTTGGCCTTGACTATTTGATGTTAGTTTTTCTCTGGCAGCTATAAGTGTTTATTAAAGCAAGAGAAAATGTGATCAAGTATGCTGGCTACTTGTTGATCATAATGTGACGGTCTGATTTCACCCAGGGACTAAATCTTAAAGGCTGTCTTAAAGCCGCCTGTCCACTATCTAGCCGGGATCATTTAGATGCAGCCTTGGCACTTCACCAGGCGAGGACGCTGTTACTGTGGTTCAGTGCTTCACCAAAGCTTCATTTGCTCATCACCACCAGTGTTTTAATCAGAAAATATGGAGTATTTATTATAAAAACAAAAACTGTGCACAATAAGATTTAAACGTCTTCAACGAGACAAACACAAACCTCAAGAATCAACGTGTGAATCTCAATAACGGTGACGTGCTTCATGCAGCAATGCATTCTGGGTGCATCATACAAAACTAATCAGTGGCTCCCAGAATGCATTGCGGCATGAAGCACGTCACCGTTATTGAGATTCACACGCCGATTCTTGAGGTTTGAGTGTGTCTAAGTGAAACAGTAGTTCAAAATATTTAGTGTTTTTATACAGATTTCTTATTACAAATTTTTTGGATGTCATCCTATCGAAACATTACTATAATCAATTATATGAAATTAATTACACACATGACAGTTTAGAAGAGATCAGCAGATCAGAACCCAACATGATGATTATATCATTATCGTCATCATCAAGAAGATGACATCATCTGATCAAAATTTCCTCTTACTGTTCTCGCCATAACACACAGTTCCAGCAGCCAGAGAAAAACTAACATTAAAACATCAAGAGTCAAACTGACCAACTAAAGCAAACACTGAACACCATAATGGTGACATCAAACCAAACTATTATTATTAATAAATCATCATCATCTAAACCTCTGTTAATCTCAATATGTTTGAGATACAACAAGTATTCAGCCCAGTTAAGTTGTTGTGTGACTTTTCCAGAAGTCAGAGAATGGAGGTGCAGTCAGGGTACTTCTTATTCCTTCTTAAAGCGGCAGTTTGATTTGGTTTATCCATAAATGTTAATGAATGCATTAACTATCATACATGTACTAACATGTGAATCCAATCTACATTCATGCGTGAATCCATAATGAATCCATCGTTCATGCTTTGAATTATCATTAGTATCAAACTATTAGTCTTTATCAGAGAGCTGTTCAAATCACTGACACACTCTTAATAATATGAAGATAATTCTTCATCATCAGACGTTTGAGGGACACTATGTCCAGTATCAGGAATAATACAGTATGATCTGTGTGTATCAATACACAACTCTGAGATCACAACGTGAATGTGTACAAGAATAAACTGAGCATGTTCAAATGAACTCTTTCCAGACTAATTCCACTAAATGTCTTTAGAGAAAATACAGATTTCTTTACCTGTGAGAAGTGAAGAGAGAATGATCAGTCCCAGCAGACACAGATCACACTTATCAGCCATTTTGTGTTTCTGTCAGTCTTTCTCTTCATTATATATAGTTACAGCTCTTCCTTTAAACATCATCAGCTCCTCCTCTGGTTGGTTACTTCCTCTGATCTCATCAAATGAGTGTTTAGTCCTGACTCTATGATACAGCTGAAGAAGCGATCAGAAAGATCTCTGGTGTAAAACTGTGTTGACTTTGAAAAGCTCTGGATCAGAAAGTGAGCTGAACTGTACAGTGGCGTCCAGAAACCAACCAAGTCCATAAAGAAGTATTATGTTTGACACTGAACAAAGTGCTTTGAATGAACAGATCCACACATATCAATACAAACATATATTTATCCTCTCATTAGCTATGTTTCCGTCATCCTGTTTTTATGCATATTTTGAAGTATCGCATCAGAAACGAGTGATGGAAATGCCAAATTTCTAAACTTTACGTTTGGATGGAAACCCAGCTATTGTAGCTACTGATTATTTGTCAGAGAAAACAATTTCAACATAATGAAATATAGTTATTTTTAAGTGACCCAATACAGTGTCCTCAGGGTCATTTTTATGTCAATTTTTTATTTATTTTTTCATTTACACTTTTTTTTCCCATCACATCACTAACACATTGTGTTGCTATATGTGTGTGTGTGTGTGTGTGTGTGTGCACCATGAGGCTTTTATTAGGCTACTAAGTTTGTGCTTGTGAAACCACAAATTCACAACCTCCAGAAGTGTTGCACTGACAGATGCGTCAAGATCACACTTCATCTATATATACACAGCAAAAACTCCAGTGTTAAATTAACTCTCCTGGGAATTTATCTTAGGCCCCGTTTACACGTACATGGTTATTTTGAAAAACGGAGACATTTCCCTTCGTTTGCACCCTTCGTTTACACGCAAACGGAGGATTCGCCAATGAAACCGATTCTTTCTAAAAACTCCGGCCAGAGTGGAGATTTTGAAAATCTTCGTTTGCACGTTTGCATGTAAACAGAGAAAAACGGAGTTTTAGGAAGCGATGTCACAGAATGTGACCATTTTCGGGATTCTGATTGGCTAAGGTGGGCTTGAGCTTCTCGTTACACTGCCACCTACAGGTTTGGCATGCTCTTGACAGCATATACACAGGTTCGTGTGCACGATGTTATTTTTGAAAACGAAGAGGGGAGAAATGTCCGTTTATGAAAATAGCCATCCACGTGTAAACGTAGCCTTAGACCACACTCAAAAGTGTTAAAATAAGGGTACATAAAAAGTCAAGGGTCAAAAGCCCATCTAAAGCAAATAGGGGTGGGAATCTCTATGCACCTCACGATTCGATTCGATTACGATTCAGAGGGTAACGATTATCAATGCATCTTTTTTTTTTTGTGTGTGACTACTTGCCACTTTTAAAGCAGTATATAGTATATAGTAGTTTTAAAGTATTTATGATGACCCATAAAGAATTTACTTCCTATATTAATTTTATTAATAAAACAAATGGAAGTGATTTGGCAAGTCAAGGTTACATTTGGTTACATTTGCCAGCATATGTCCCAACATTACAAAGAACCAACAGGAAAATAAATGTGTGCCTGTACTAGCAGCAAACTTGTATACAAACTTCAGAATATTCTGAATATATAGCATTTAATAATAGACTTCTAACCAACACCCTCTTGTTATTTACAATGAGCAATATAATCCTTCAGACACACAAAAAAAACAAAAAAAAAAAAACATTTTGCTTTAGCAAAATCACAAACAGTTTCCGTTCAAAAATATGTACCAGCAGCTTTCATACAAACATAATGCTTGTGGACTTACGCATATTCTGAATAATTAGTAACATACAAAGCCGCTTTTATACACAACTAAATAATAAAGAGTTGTAGTCAGAGTGATGATACAGTGATATTGATCTGATGATGATGATGATGATGATAATATCTGATATCTGGAGTCTGTCTTCAGATCAACACCAGCCTGATTCACCCACAACAGCTCAAATCCCTCAGAACTGACCCAATAATCACAGGAGAATCCAGTATATGAATACAACTGACAGGAGAGAGTCACAGAGCGGCCTGGACTGATCTCAGTCTGTGAGGATGAAGATGATGATGATGAAGATGAAGATGATGATGATGATGGAGACACTGAAACTGAACACAAGACACAAATCACAGACTCTTCAATCATCATCTGAGTTTAAAGGGAGAATCTGCCCTTTTTAAATTGACCACATAATCATAAACTTACCATGAAGAACATGCAGATAAACATCAGCATCAGGTCCTTGTTTCTGTCCGTTCACATATTGTCTGCATCTGTATAATCCATAATCTTCTTCTGTGACGTTCTTGATGTTCAGAGAGCAGTCAGACTCCAGACTCAGTCTCTCTTGTCTCTCTGTGTCTTTCCTCTTTATCCCTAATTCAATCAGTCCAACTGTCCCTGTCTGACTCTGCTGTAGATCCATGTAGTTTTAGATTTGCAGTCAGAAAGAGCATTATTACAGGGCAGACGCACATTTTCCCTAGAACTGATGAACACATGAGTCTCATTCACTGATACCTGAAACACAGTATATCTCAGTGATCATTATGATATTAATAAATGAAACCATAAAACATAAACCATACCAGCATAAAAAGCAGAAGATTGAAATCATACAGTCTTTTTCTGGTGTTTGATAGTTAATGCATTAATTAACATTTATGGATAAACCAAATCAAACGCCTCTTTAAGAAGGAATAAGAAATACTCTGACTTTGAAACAAAATGTAAATATTGTAATATCATCATATCTTGAACTCTTGATTTCAGCTTTGTCATAAACATTACTGGACGGCACAGGATTAGTTGATCCTCCTCTTCAACCGTAGAAAATACACTAATAACTGCCCTTAAAAGCCCTTTATCTGTTCTGTGTTTCTCTCTCTCCTTCAAACTCACCCTACTGTGACTTATGCACAGCTAAATACAAAATAACAATTCAAAACCCACAAAGAATATTTGTGGAACAGTTCCCAAAAGGAAGGAGCAAAACTCAGGGAAGGTTTGCTGGGATCAGTAGTTCACTCTCCATCCAGACACAGTCGTGATGATACTGTACTTCTGTTCTCTGACCACACAACATCACTTCACTGAGCTGAACACTCGTTGTGTGTTTGATAGTAAGTTTATGATCAATCATGAGCTGAGTTTGGGAAGTAGTTAACAGTGAATTTGATCATGATTAGGGCCCTCTCAAGTAAAGTCATGACAAAATAATGCATTAACAAATCATTTAATACAATATGATTAAACATGCACTAGGAGAATATCTGTATTCCTTTACTCCACCAGTACAACAAAACAAAAGCTAAAAGTTATTTGTAGTTCTTTTATTATTTATTGACATCATTAAACATAGACTCAGCAGTCAACATCAGGGGTGTGAAGGAACGAATTACAAATACATGCTCAAAACATCGCTCTTTATGCTATAAACACAATTATAAAGCTATAAACATCACATTACTTTGAGTATTCAGTGTGCTGGAGCCTCTAACCTTTCAGATTTTATTATATTAATACCAGGCCTGACGTGGCACGTCCGCAAATGAAACGTCATTTTCATAAACACAACACCGTCTCTATTAAACATCTTAACTCTACTCAGGAAATGTATATCACCCTCCTAAAACAGTGTACACACGCTATCAACATATCGTTTCATGTTTTTATGTCCATGGTGATTGATTTCACCCACATGATTGGCTAATCAATGAGACAGACACAGTTGTGCTGTTATCAATAACGAGTCGCTCTTGTAATGGCGGCTTCTTCTCCGCGACTCATAGTTACACACATAGTCTCCGATCAGCACATTGTCTCCCCCTACTGTCCACTGAGGGTGTTACGCATCATAAGTCCAGCATAATAACAGTAATAGGCTCTATGCACGAACGCTGTTGACGTATTTCCGGTAGGATCTCAGCCGGCGTCTTCACTTCCGCATAGCGCGTTCTATAGCGAAGTGTATAGCGGCAAAACTTTAATAAAATTAATTTTCTCAGAAACGGAGACAATGATTTTAGAAACTGATTCGCTAGTCGGATTTCGCGCGATATGAGAGAATACTCACCCTCAAAGTTGTTGATGTAGCTCGAAATTTATAATTTAAAGAACTTCTCTTTCTTACTCATATGTGTGACAGTTAACTGCCTCACAATATTGTTAACATAATTCACGTTAACCGCTGGAAGTTCTTGTAAACAGCGAGTGTAATTTGCCATTATCTCCACCTAATGCAAAAACGGCTTCAGCACCGGATGTAACTGGGCGGGCTGAGACAAAACGCCGAAGCGATCGTGCGTAGAGCCTATTGAAACAATCATAAACACAATAAAATAAATAAAATACATGAAGAAAATAATATAATTATTCCTGTGACTATACATAGAGGGTGTCACATGCATATGTGCTCTGCATTAAAGCTATTTTTTTTTATATATTTTTTTTTATTATACAGTTTATTTTATTAAAAAACACTTTTGGATGTCATACTGTAGAAACATTACTATAATCAATTAAATGAAATTAATAACACACATGACAGTTTAGAAGAGATCAGCTGATCAGAGCACTACATGAGGATTATATCATTATCGTCATCATCAAATAGATGACATCATCTGATCACATTTTCTCTTACTGTTCTTGCCATAACACACAGTTCCAGCAGCCAGAGAAAAACTAACATTAAAACATCAAGAGTCAAACTGACCAACTAAAGCAAACACTGATCACCATAATGGTGACATCAAACCAAACTATTAATTTCAATAAATAATCATCATCTAAACCTCTGTTATTCTCAATAAGAACTTTTCCACACATATGACAGAAATAAAGTAAATTTGGTTAGTAATAAAAATTGAAGCTAGTAATGATGTTTGAGGAGTTGTTTAATAAAGTTGGAGCCTGACATCTAATGTTTAGGCCGGCTACACACTGGCTGCACAGCGTGGCGTTTCTGTTGCGTGAGCGTGGCGTTTTCTATGTCTTTGCACACCAGACACGTGTCTGACGCGGCGCTGCTGCTGCTAGGTGACGATACAGCGAAGACAATGTCGGCAGTTTTGACTGCAAAATAGGCAACCAAAAATTTTGTTCTGTATTGATTACATTTGCATTTATGTCAAAACTTAGAGACTTTCAAACATTGAAATATCATTTATTAATATGCATTTGTGTCAAAGTTACATATAAACATATTTTCCTATTCTATTTTGCCTGGAAACGCTTCCCACACGCTTGTGTGTCGTGTGAAAAATAGGCGTCGGTTCATATTTCTAGTGCGTTTTCTTCCGCACCTGAGACGTGTGTGTCACGCAGGCGGTGTGCAAGATCTAATCTGTTAACATGGGAGCTGAAATAAAAACGGACACGCCGCGCAGTGTGTAGCCGGCCTAACACATCAACCCAATTTTCATTTTCAACCAAAATTTGACGTCTAAACGATGAAGTTCATGTCCAATAACATTTCTAGCTGGGGTGACCTATTTGTGGCCATAATATGAGCACACAGTGAGTGCGCTGTGAGGTTACACTTGTGACTCACATTGTGATCATATGGAGAGATCACTGTGAGATCAACATGTTGACTGGGATGTACAGTAAATTAAAAAAATCCAATTTAATCTAAACTTGGTGTCACTATTTCTTCAATGTGATCAGAGCTTTTTCTTTGTTTTTTTGAGAAGAAAATAAAACGATGAACAATCCTCTGTAAGTTTTTGCTATTTTAAATATTGCTGCAGATTTGCTCAAAACTCACTAGTATTTTTTTCTAATATTGTCGGCATCTCTATTTCCTCTGGGTGCTTCGAGTCCTTCCTCCCTGCAAAATAAAAGCATTGACTGACCTCTCGTATGTGTTTTTATCATGACTGCAGATTGTTCCAGATCAGATGAGTGTGAATCATCAGATTGTGTGCGGCTCAAAACTCACCAGCTCTTCTTGCACAGATGATCTGAAGAAGAATCACAGTAGGAGCAGCAAACACTGCGATCTCAACAATAATCACAATCACTGCAGGAAACATGAGAGGAAGAAGAGAAACTGTACATGACTGAAGTCAAGGGTATTCAACTATCAACAGTTATTGATGAAGCTTTTACAGACTGACTGATAGTTTAATGTTATAAAGCTGTCAGTATAAATGAACGTGTCGTACCTCTGTATAATGATCCAGCAGTCACACTGACTTCAGTTTCTCCTGGATCTGTGGATCACGTCTGTTAGTTCAGTTCAACACATAATGCCACATATACACAACATCATCATCACATAATACTTGAGCTTCACATCACAGAAATGATGAATATGTGCACGAGTCTGTCATCATTATCTTCTTACTTCAATCTCAAGGTGTCAGGAGGAGAAAGACTATCGCCATTGACCAAAAATAAATCTATTTGATGCTTGTTTGATGTGGAATATCTATTTATTGACGGCATCTAAAACATACAACGTTTCCTGTATGAAAACATTAAAATGCACAAATATTGAGGAATCCTTCTGAAAAAAAAGCTGCTGCTGTAGTTCGTTCACACACACCTTGATTCAGAGAGTTTGCTGTGTTGTCTGGAATCAGTGTTGTTGCTGAAGTTGCTGTTACAACTTTTAAAAACAAGATGGAAATCTTATTAATCTTATTAATCTTATTAAAATATGATTACACTAAGAAAGTACAAGTTTCAAAATGTCACAATTAACGCTCTGGTTTCTACAACTTTCACTTAGGAGCAAAAATCTGCCTTTAAACTTGAAAGAAATAAAGATTTGACATTTATCGATATCGACTGATAAAAAAAAATGATCGTGATATTTTTTTTTGGCCATAAAAAAAAACAAAACAAATTTTATAAATATTTTTGTTGGCCAGCCCTAACAACAAGGTTTGTCCCCAAAATATCCCCAACTGAGCAAGAGTGCAACAGTGGCAAGGAACCGAAAAACTCCATCAAGTGAAATGAGAAAAAAAACCTTATAACTTATGCCGTGTGCTTTAGACCATGCGCTTAGATCGTTAAAATAGGGCCCTATGATATTATTAATTTATCATAGCAGTGGCGTGAGTTACATTAGCTGTATTTTAGGATTATTTTGCATCAGACAACAGACTGTACAAGACCGGTCATATGTATCAAAACTCACTGACAAATCTGACTAAAGAGCTTTGATGATAATATGTGTGATGATAAAGCAGTCTGTGAGAGCCAGTGCAAACCACTGAAGCGAGAGACTGATGATGTGTGACAGTGATCATGTGATCATGAACCTTGTGTAGAAGCTGCTGCTGTAGTTCGGCTTGATGTCTTCTCAGAGTTTGAGCTTCTGACTGGAGTCAGTGTTGTTGAAGCGACTGGAGCTGCAGAAGATGAATGTTCAGACGCATCAGGACATTAACATCATATTTTCATATTCATCATGACATGCAGTTTGTGTTCAATCATCACAGCTTACAGTGGCAGTAGTTGAGGAGAGAGATGTTACTGTATCATTTATTCCTGGTTTATATGAGAGTGAAACACAGTGAGCTGCTTCCCATAAACCTTCAGCTTTCCTGAATCAATGACATTATTAAGCCTTAGAATTCCTAAAACTGCATAAAATTCGTTATAATTCCCAATATTGACCTCCCTCATGGGTCATACATGAAATATTGCATACATCAGAAGAGTCTATTTTAGCCTAGTATGACCCATAGGAGGTCAATATAGTTTATGACTTTGACCACTAATATTTTACTATTGCCAAACGTATGAAGCCATCAGAAAGAGTAGAGCCAGTTTTCACAAATCTGTTTGAAAAGAGTGTTTTCTCACCTGAATACTTGACAGTGTATCTGACTGAGGTCTTGACTTGATTTCTCTGAGTAAGCTGACATCTCCACTCTCTGTTGTTATCTTCATTCAGGAGTGTTGTAGTCAGAGTGATGATACAGTGATATTGATCTGATGATGATGATAATATCTGATATCTGGAGTCTGTCTTCAGATCAACACCAGCCTGATTCACCCACAACAGCTCAACTCCCTCAGAACTGACCAGTTCATCACAGGAGAATCCAGTATATGAATACAACTGACAGGAGAGAGTCACAGAGCGGCCTGGACTGATCTCAGTCTGTGAGGATGAAGATGATGATGATGATGGAGACACTGAAACTGAACACAAGACACAAATCACAGACTCTTCAATCATCATCTGAGTTTAAAGGGAGAATCTGCACTTTTTAAATTGACCACATAATCATAAACTTACCATGAAGAACATGCAGATAAACATCAGCATCAGTTCCTTGTCGTCTGTCATTCACATATTGTTGGCAGCTGAAAGATCCATAATCCTCTTCTGTGACGTTCTTGATGTTCAGAGAGCAGTCAGACTCCAGACTCAGTCTCTCATGTCTCTCTGTGTCTTTCTTCTTTATCCCTAAAGTAATCAGTTCAACTACTGAATGTCTGAATCTGCTGTAGATCCATGTAGTTGATTTGCAGTCAGAAAGAGCATTATTACAGGACAGACGCACATTTTCACCAGAACTGATGAACACATGATCCTCCACTCCACTGATACCTGAAACACAGTATATCTCAGTGATCATTATGATATTAATAAAAAAATTAAAAAAAACATACCAGCATATAAAGCAGAAGATTCAAATCATACAGTCTTTTTCCTGGTTTTTGATAGTTAATGCATTAATTAACATTTATGGATAAACCAAATCAAACGCCTCTTTAAGAAGGAATAAGAAATACTCTGACTTTGAAACAAATTTAAATAATGTAATATCATCATAGCTTGAACTCTTGATTTCAGCTTTGTCATAAACATTACTGGACGGCACATGATTAGTTGATCCTCCTCTTCAACCGTAGAAAATACACTAATAACTGACCTTAAAAGCCCTTTATCTGTTCTGTGTTTCTCTCTTTCCTTCAAACTCACCCTACTGTGACTTATGCACAGCTAAATACAAAATAACAATTCAAAACCCACAAAGAATATTTGTGGAACAGTTCCCAAAGGAAGGAGCAAAACTCAGGGAAGGTTTGCTGGGATCAGTAGTTCACTCTCCATCCAGACACAGTCGTGATGATACTGTACTTCTGTTCTCTGACCACACAACATCACTTCACTGAGCTGAACACTCGTTGTGTGTTTGATAGTGAGTTTATGATCAATCATGAGCTGAGTTTGGGAAGTAGTTAACAGTGAATTTGATCATGATTAGGGCCCTCTCAAGTAAAGTCATGACAAGATAATGCATTAACAAATCATTTAATACAATATGATTAAACATGCACTAGGAGAATATTTGTATTCCTTTACTCCACCAGTACAACAAAACAAAACAAACAAAAGCTAAAAGTTATTTGCAGTTCTTTTATTATTTATTGACATCATTAAACATAGACTCAGCAGTCAACATCAGGGGTGTGAAGGAACGAATTACAAATACTCACGTTACTGTAATTAAGTAGTTTTTTTTTTTTTTTCAGAAATTTTACTTTTTTGAGTAGTTTAAAAATTGTGTAATTTTACTTTTACTTGAGTACATTTTAAGTGATGTATCGGTACTTTTACTCCGCTACTTTCCTTCTGTTTGTGGTCGTTACTCCCCAGTTAACAATTTTTGGTTCCCAGAACAAACATTCTAACGTTCCCTGTTAGTTAGCTAGGAAAGTTTTCTTTACGTTAATAGAACGTTCCCTATAGGTTAACGGAACATTCCCGGAAGGTTGCCGAAAGGTTCTTGGAACGTTCCCGGAAGGTTATAAAAAATAAATAAAAGATCTTTAATATTTATATAATTTCTATATTATAATTTATACTATAAGTATAACATAAATTATAAATCTAAATTAGGTTGTAAAGTGAGTTGAAAATACGTCTTTTTCAGGCCTAATTTCAACCGTGAGTTCATGATTATATTTAATATTCATAATAAAACAATTCATAAAAGATTTGCAGACCATTTATTGACACACCAAATACATCTTTCACATAAAAAACACTTTCCTGATCACATCTTAAGCCTGTATTTGATCAAGCATACCCTAAAAACAGTTATATTGTGAAATATTACTACAATAAAAATAACTTTTCATAAATATACATGTAAATATATAGTAATGTGTAATTTATTCATGTGATGCAAGCTGAATTTTCAGCATCATTACTCCAGTCTTCAGTGTCACATGATCCTTCAGAAATCATTATAATATGATGATTTGATTCTCAAAAAAGTGCATTATTATCAGTTGTACGGCTTCATATTTTTGTGGAAACTACGATACAGTTTTCAGTATTCTTTGAATAGAACTTTCAAAAGAGCATTTATTTGAAACATATTTTTTTAAACAATTTTGTGACTTATCAAATTTTTATTTTCTGTATGAACATTTTTTCAAAACAATAAATCTTAAAAATATTGAAAATGTTTATAAAACAGAACAATGACCAATTATAACCACATTAGAAAACAGTAAAGGGATAGTTCACACAAAAATGTAAATTCTGTCATTAATTACTTCCCCTCATGTCGCTCCAAACCCATAAGACTTTTGTGGAGAACACAAATGAAGATATTTTTAACAGATGCCTTGTGTGCGCAAACAATTACGTCTTTATTCACAAATGATGTATCTCCGACGCATGTTGCGCCATGAGATGGCCGGCTGATGAACCCTGATGAATCGTGGTGTCCGTGAACACGTGTCAGAGACGTATATTTTGTGAATAAAGATGCAATGTTTTTTTTTTTGCACACACACAGCATTCACTTCGCTTCATAAAGTTGAGGTTAAACCACTGGAGTCATATTGATTATTGTTATAATGTCTTTCCTACCTTTCTGAAGCTTGGAAGTTGTAGTTGCATAAACTGTGAAATGGAGGGACAGAAAGCTCTCAGATTTCATTAAAAAGATCTACATTTGTGTTTCAAAGATGAACGAAAGTCTTACAGGTTTGCAACGACATGAAGGTGAGTGATGAAAATGTTTGGTAATGTTTGACGCATTAGGTAAATCAGTTCCTCAGGGGCACGAGTAGATCTCTTCCTGATCTCTGATCTGCTCCTTCCACCGTCCCAATCCTGGATTATTGAGCCACGACAGAAGTTTCCACTTTGAATGCTTTAGCCTGGCTGTGTTTTCTCCAGCATCTAAAGTGAGAAAGAGAACAATAACCAAAATGTAAATGTAAAAAAACAATGGTTGTCCAAAATGTGAAGTATTTGGAGTTTTCTTGAGTTTTCCCTCTACATATTTGTGCAAGATTTCAGTCCTAGATAAATTGTAAATGTTAGCTTGATTAGACATTACCTGTCTAGCGACGTATGTTTATGCTGAAATATAATATTGGTTTGTGTTTTAAAATCACCTATCACATGTCATTTTGTAGAGAACTGTCTCGTGTGATTAAAGTTTTGAGCTTCAGAACTTCCGATAACAGTGAGTTTTTAGGGAGCGAATGTTTCAGTGTTTCACTGTAAGGATTTTGTGATAAAGACGGCCCTTAACCACTGACTACTGAGCTAGAGACCTGAGTGATATGCACCCAGAGTTATGCACCTTGATTAGCTTGTTCAGGTGTGCTGGACTAGGTTGGAGTAAACCTCTGCATGAAAGTGGACCTTGAGAGACAATGTTGAGATCTCCTGCAATATGTTCTGAACTTACAACACTGGTGTCCAGACCAAAGTCCTGCAGAGTTTATTGAGCGGTATATTGAATTTTATCTTTTAATAACACTGTTTTACTACATTAATACTAACTACAAACCTGATAAAATGACTGGGCGATGGAGGAAAGCCTTATTTTGCCCTCCAGGTGGGCGTAATGGTGTGATGTCACATGATAACTATGAATTAACCATACAGTGCACACTTTTAGGTTAAATAAATTAGCTTATTTCCATTCATCCATTGACCAATTGTCAGCAAAATCTTTACAAAACTACAAATTCTCTCATCTACACATAAGATGTGATTAAAAGCCCAAAATTACAGCTCAAGTCTATAGTTTACCTAAATTAACATTACCTTTAAGTTAGTTAGCCTAACAGTTGAGATGCTAACAGACTTTTGCGAAGACACTAAACCATTTCTATAGAGTAAATATTCAATGGAAGCGAGTCATTTACATCAAATAAAGTCTCAGAAACATTTGTATGTACTATTGGAAGCAGGGCCGTGCACAGACCTTTTGAGGGGCATGTGCTGAAACTAAAAAAGGGCACCCCCTCCCTTTTTTTTTATATCAAGATCATTTAGTAAGCCTACATAAAAGGAAGAAATGGTCACATCTTCATGACAAATTCAATAACACAAAATAATAGTCTCAAAAGCTTTAGATTTATTCACAATTAATAACAACCATAATTCAGCTTTGATCACAGAAATAAATTACATTTTAAAATATATTCAAATAGAAAACAGTTATTTTAAATTGTATTTCACAACCCTGCTGTAAAATCCAGCTTAAACCAGCCTAAGATGGTCAGGCTGGTTTTGGCTGGTCTCCCAGCCTGGTCATAGCTGGTTTATCAGGCTGGTTTTAGAGGGGTTTTGAACACTTTTTTAGCTGGCCAGCCTGGTCTTAGCTGGTCAGGCTGGTCTTAGCTGGTCTTAGCTGGTCATTGTTGGGCTTAGCTGGTTTTAGCTGGTCTTAGCTGGTCAGGCTGGTCTTAGCTTAGATGTGATTAAAAGCCCAAAATTACAGCTCAAGTCTATTCACCTTATTCCGGAAGTAGCACCGGGTGGCGCCATCCGCGTAATCTCACTTCCTGGTTTAGCTACTTAGCGCTTTGTTTGCCCTGGTCCAATCTGTTATCTGTCTTAGTTTAATTTAATTGCCTTCCAATTTAAAGAAATTAGAGATGGCCAGTGTTAACTGTGCAGTCCGTGGCTGCCATAACAGCTGGAGAAAAAGAAATTTGACGCTGTCTCAGCTTTGTTATGAGCATCAAAAGAAGAGATCTGAATGTTGTGGGCCAGCATTTACTCTGCACCGACTCCCGGTGTGCACACACACTACTACATGTAAAGTTTGAAACATTATTACACCATAGTTTGTTTGCTTAATCACCAGATACATTTGCAGTGTATAGCCAACAGATGAGAAAAAAATAGCCACGAACTGGTGTAGAAAGAAAGTAGAGCCTCAACTAGATGAACAAGAGGGTAACGTTAGCTTAGCTAACTGCTAGCTGCAATTTCTTGTGGTTTAATCTCTAACACAAGTAATGGCTGTAAAATAAATCCAGCGACTGAATTCTAGAAGACCATAGCTTTCAAACAAGGTATAGCATGTGTATGTGTCCTGTAGTGAGACCATTACAACATTAGATGTTTGTGGCTAATGTAGGCTAAACACTACACATCGGCCGGGCTGCGATCAGACAGGCAGACGGGTCATATAAACACCTAAAAGTCGTTTAAAAATTACCCTGAGAAACAGTGCATTGCTGTGCTGTTGGTACACACGTACATGGCACATTTGGCACAAATTAGCTTGCCTTATGTGACATTTTATCAGTGAGACTTCTCTGCAGTTCTCCTCGAAATTGAATGAGGGTCCGCTAAACCGGAAGTTGGTTTACAACGGAAGTACTGGACAGAAGTAAAAGTGGGCGGGGCGGAATAAGGTGAATAGTTTACCTAAATTAACATTACCTTTAAGTTAGTTAGCCTAACAGTTGAGATGCTAACGGACTTTTGCGAAGACACTAAACCATTTCTATAAAGTAAATATTCAACGGAAGCGAGTCATTTACATCAAATAAAGTCTCAGAAACATTTGTATGTACTATTTGTGTAATTGTATGGACTAAACTTACCTTAAAGTAGTTAAAACAACAGTGAGAGACGGAGTTTCGCTGATTGTCAGTTGAGCTGCTGCCTCGTTTCCATGGTAACGCCCTCCGCTCCAGTTCAAATGCGGCTCGAATGTTCAGCGCGCGCGCCCATTAAAACACGTAGAAGTCACGCAGCATTTACATAAATTTAGAATTGATGGAGTGAATTATTTGATAATCAGCTAAAATATCCTGAAACTTGATACATTATTAAGTGGATAGTAGGCCTGTGGCCATCGCAAAATGTAAATTGAATGAGAATATGAAAGCATTGAAAATGTAAAACAATGTTCGAAGTCATTTATATATGCTACATTATAATATAATATAGGCCTACCTTTAGAAATGGTAAACGTGGTGTAGAAACAAAATAGCAAAAACTACATGATATAATTATGAACATATTTTCTCATACACAAATTTACAGTAACACGAGGACCAATTGATAAGCTTTACATTCTTAACTAAGTATTTTTTAAATGTATTTCAAATATACAAAATGTATTTCAATATATTTAACAGTGCTTCACATATACAGTATGTGAATATATTAATATGCAGTTATTAATAGGCTATAAGTGCTGTTGTTTCGGTGTTTAAACTACTGTGATGTTTAATGTTTTTATGGATGCATTATAGGCATATTTAATGTAGTAATTGTTAACAAAATGTTTAGAAATAGGTGTAATAATATTCAGCACAAGCGTTTTCAACGATATCTAAACCACTAGGGAGCGCTTTTTGCTGGATTTATGCCAAATCATGTAGGTATATGGTTTGCGAACCTATGATATTAAAATAATAACCTGCAGGAAACGTTCTGGGAAGGTTCTCTCTAGGTTATAAAAAGAAAACCTACAGAGAACGTTCCTAGAACGTTTTGGTTCCCAAAAAAATAACCAAATGGGAACCATATGGGAACGTTAAGGGAACGTTCTGTGTTTACTGGGTCATTACATGCTTGTTTTAATTTTATTTTTATCCATCAACATGATTGGATCGAGTAATCAGTCTCGTGACTGTCATCAAATCAAATTAAGCACAGAAAACTTTGACCGTCCATCCTATTCCTGCTGTTACTCGTGACTGCTGTGGAAGTGCATTCTTCAACAATTCAATCCAGATATCAGCGTCTTCCTCTAATATGCTAAGGTACATTTCACATTTCTGCTTAATATGATATAGGCTGGGCTATCTACAGTACAGGGCCTAACATTTGGTGTGAGGTTGGGGGTATTGCGTGACGAGTTCATAATGTGGTGAATTCCTGCTCCCATGTTTGCATTTCATACATTTCATACAATCCGTCTTCATTTGGCAAGTGCACTTGCGCAAAAACATTTTTCATGTTCAACTTTTGTTTTTTGTGTGTGGATGCTGCTGATAAAACAGCTTCGCCGAGACTACAAAGAGACATGCATGTGTATGTGTGTGTGTGTGTGTGTTTGTTTCTTTTGTAAAAGTTTCCCAGATATAACTTCCCTATTTAATGCACAATTTTCCTTACAAATTATATTATCAGCATTACAATGTGAGTAAATGTAGCCGAGCAAATGTAAGGGATGATGCCACCCTTCCTAGAACAATGTGCATTTACGTTTAGATTGTAACATATTTAATAGCATGGAATTACACTGTAATTAATGTTAGGTAATCTGATAATATTAGTGATTCTCATTTATCAAAACACTAAAATTGGTACCGTTTTGGAGAGAAATTGGGTATTTTTTTAATCTCTCTATTTAACCCATCTCATGGTGTGTGATGCTGATCTATCATATGAGTTTCTAAAGGTTTTTGAATTCTTTGCACAGTTATGAATATTGATATTTTATGTGCAACAATAGCATGCTCGGGCTCAGTGGCCTTTCGCCTAATTTTAAATGCTTTTTTTTTTTTCAAATAATATGATTTAAATGGTGATGAGTGTACTGATTTGATGCATTTAAAAAAAAGATGGATGACAGATATTCTTCAATCTTTCTGACAAAGAACAAAATATAATGTGAGTTACAGTATGTGCAATTTTTTTATTTTTTATTAATTGTAGTGCACATTGTTTATTATAAAGGGGTAGAATCCGCAGCTCAATACTCACTACTCATGAGTACGTTTAAATAAGCTACTTTTTTACTCTTACTCAAGTAGTTTTTTGGACAAGTACTTTTTACTCTACTCACACTACATTTTCTGGAATGTAATGGTACTTTTACTTGAGTATGTTTTTTCAGTACTCTTTCCACCACTGATTGTCACGATTAGCCGCACTCCCTGGGTGATTACAGACCTCTGGGCGAAGTCTTGTTTTGCTGCTGTGAACATTTCCTAGTGTTTTTCCATGTTTACCTGCCTGTTGTAACCTTGTCTGTTCCTGATCTCCTGCCGGGTTCCTGTATCCTGTTTGTTTGCTGCCTGCCCTGATATCCTGCCTGTTTATTGACCACGATTTTGCCTGATCTTCTCTGCTGTGTTTGCTGGTGTATGACCCTTGCCTTGTGACTACTGTTTAATAAAGACAAGCTGCACTTGGATCTGAATGACTCCTATGCTTCGTAACGCTTATATACGTTTATTTTTCTTTTCTTAATAAAACGTTTACTTGAATTTTGTACTCTTTTGTATCTTTTGGTCTGACGACTGGGCGTGGGAGTCATGTCTAAGTACTTTTGTCACGATTTAACCTAGATGGATCGTAATAGCTGCGTTCCAGTCCACTTTTAGACACGCACTTGCGAACTTCCCAAAGCACTTCCCCTCGGGGGAATCCCTGCCGCCATTTTGAAGTGCGTTCCACTTCGTGAAGTGGATGAGGAAAGTTTATATGGACAGACCCTCATTCCCTCGATTTTGACCAAGGGAGCGAGTCTACTTCATATGTACACTTCAAGCACCTATATGTCCCACAATGCAGTACGACTGTGACGTCACCACATATCTCGTCTAATCACCACCGCAACAAACAACTCTATGATGTATTAATTATATATTTTTTTATTTACAACAACCCAAACACGCCTATATACATTTGGATGCTGCATTAAACAAATTCTTAAAGGGAAAAAAAAATTTAAATAGTAAAACTCCACAGCTGATTCCAACTGATCAAGGGCTTAGGACGTTCCAGTTCAGCCCACCGTAGTTTCCACCAGTAGTGGGCACTCATGCAACGTAAGCAATGACGTACATCCGAGTGAACGAGACGGAGGGCAGTTAGCGAGTGAAGGGCATGACAATTTTGGACTGGAACGCAGCCTAGGAAAAGATGTTGATGTCATTTTCACGCAGCTGACACGCAACAGAAACGCCTCGCTCACGCCACGCAGCCAGTGTGTCGCCGGCCTAACACGCCGAGAGCACTAACACGCCAAGTGTCTCACCAGAAACAAACCCTACATACTGTAGTTCCAGGAAGAAAAGTAGTTATGACTAAATATTTATGAATAATTAAAATCAGAAAACGGTTTAGATCAAATTCAATTTATTAGTGGTAGTTATTAGTCTATTTTCCATGTTTAATTAGAGTATAGATCTGTTAAATTAATGGCAAAATAATCTTACACCATTCTAATTATTTGTCATGAATAAGTGCTCTCGGCGTGTTAGTTGTGTTGTTTTACGGTAATGCTGGCATTTTAATCTAATATATGTTCACTGCTTTGGTAAACCGAACTGATAATTATAGTCATGTTTGCATGAGTTTTAAATTGGGAATTTTCCAGGAAGTTATGTACAGTAATTAACTGTATTGTTTTGTTTTTTTAACCGTATATGCTTCATTTAAAGGGATAGTTCGCCCAAAAATGTTCGAGATGCATACGTCAATCTTTTTTCAGACGAACACATTTTCAGTTATTTTAGAAAATGTCTTAGATCTTTCAGTGGTTATAATGTGAAGCAATGGGGTCCAGCTGATTCAAGTCGGAAAATGTACATGCATCCTTCTCAAAAATAATCCATCCGTCTCCAGGGGGATAAACGAAGGCCTTCTGAGGGTAATCCGTGCGGTTTTGTCGTAAAAATATACATATTTAAAACTTTATAAACGAAAATAACTGGCTTCCGGTGGCGGTCGGCGCGCGTTCATGGAGATGGTTGCTGGCTTATGACGTAGGACGTAGCGTAGGAAGCGTCGTGACGTAGAACGAACGTTGAGTTTTGTTTTGCTCTGCTCTCTGGCTCCACTGTCACGTTCGTTCTACGTCACGACGCATTCATCTCTGTGAACACGCACCGACCGCCACCGGAAGCCAGTTATTTTAGTTTATAAAGTTTTAAATATGTATATTTTTACGACAAAACCGCACGGATTACCCTCAGAAGGCCTTCGTTTATCCCCCTGGAGACGGATGGATTATTTTTGAGAAGGATGCATGTACATTTTCCGACTTGAATCAGCTGGACCCCATTGCTTCACATTATAACCACTGAAAGATCTAAGACATTTTCTAAAATAACTGAAAATGTGTTCGTCTGAAAAAAGATTGACGTATGCATCTCGAACGGCTTTAGGGTGAGTAAATCATGGCTTAAATATAATTTTTGGGCGAACTATCCCTTTAACTTGTGTACGTGCCATATTTGATTGTAAATGTGCCTCGTGTGTGTCTTTACAGGTATGTTTGGGCTTTATTTTGAGTCTATATATGTTTAATGATGTAAATAAATAATAAAAAAAACTACAAATAACCTTTATCTTTTCTTTTGTTTTGTACTGGTGGTGTAAAGGAATACAAATATTATCCTAGTGCATGTTTAATCATATTTTATTAAATGATTTGTTAATGCATTATTTTGTCATGGCTTTACTTGCCCAGTCAACACTTTAATCTCACAGTGATCTCACCATGTGGTCACAACATCATCAATGTGAGTCACAGTGAGCTAAAAGTGTAACTCTAAAAGTGTAACTCACAGCACACTCTCTGTGGCCACAATATGAGCTCATCCCAGATAGAAATGCTGTTGTTCTATCAATATTGTTATGTTCTTGTAATGGTTTCTGTAGATCATTTTATTTTTGTTACCAGAATGTTCTCCTAAAGGAAGGATAACACTCTCTAAAACATTTTAAACATGTTTAGTCCTAACATTGATAGAACATTATCCCCTAACATTCTTATAAAGTTTTAGCGGGAAGCTTCCCAGCAGACACAGGACTGAACCTCTTAAAAGAGGTTTAGATGTCGAAGTTTGTTTGAACGTAATAGTTTGGTTTGGTCACCGTTATGGTGATCAGTGTTTGCTTTAGTTGGGCTCTTTGGCCTTGACTATTTGATGTTAGTTTTTCTCTGGCTGCTATAAGTGTTTATTATAGCAAGAGAAAATGTGATCAAGTATGCTGGCTACTTGTTGATCATAATGTGACGGTCTGATTTCACCCAGGGACTAAATCTTAAAGGCTGTCTTAAAGCCTCCTGTCCACTATCTAGCCGGGATCATTTAGATGCAGCCTTGGCACTTCTCCAGGTGAGATCGCTGTTACTGATGCTTCAAGTAATGAACCCATTTTCAAAACAATTCTTCTAAGTGGTTCATAGTGATGTTACGTTCGTGAACGAATCGTATCAATAATTTTATTGAGAAAACGTGAGAAAAAGGTGAATACTGACTGAGAGTCAATGTTCAGAAACTACTAATTATTTATTTGTTTTGAACTATGTTGTATAGCTGTGTTTTCATGTGTTCGTAGTCAAAACTCAAAAATGAGTTTATATTTAATTATTAAAAATTGCCATTATTTTATATGAAAAAGTTTTTAATTGTATTTTATTTAGAAAATATTTTAGTTTGTTTTGTATATATTTTTTTTATTAGATCAGATAACATTTTAAGCTGTCATATGTTATGTTACAATGTACCCCTCACATGTTACAATGTACCCCACCTATGGGGCATGTTGTCACATTTCACTTCCATTCTTTCGGGGTATATCAAGAAAAAAGTATATGCTGTATTAATAAAACAAAAACACATAATTGTACTAGACATGTGGGAAATTAATGTGGGAAAAAATAAATACTCTGAACCATAAGTAGATTTACACAAACTGAGAAAGTCAAAAAGCGTTACTTTGTGCACCGCTCTCAAACTATTAGTCTTTATCAGAGAGCTGTTCAAATCACTGACACACTCTTAATATGAAGATAATTGTTCATCATCAGATGTTTGAGTGACACTATGTCCAGTATCAGAAATAATACAGTATGATCTGTGTGTATCAATACACAACTCTGAGATCACAACGTGAATGTGTGCAAGAATAAACTGAGAATGTTCAAATGAACTCTTTCCAGACTAATTCCACTAAATGTCTTTAGAGAAAATACAGATTTCTTTACCTGTGAGAAGTGAAGAGAGAATGATCAGTCCCAGCAGACACAGATCACACTTATCAGCCATTTTGTGTTTCTGTCAGTCTTCCTCTTCATTATATATAGTTACAGCTCTTCCTTTAAACATCATCAGCTCCTCCTGTGGTTGGTTACTTCCTCTGATCTCATCATCTGAGAGTTTAGTCGTGACTCTATGACACAGTTGAAGAAGCGATCAGAAAGATCTCTTGTGCCTCAATGTTTGTTGTGGAGCTTCGAGCCTATTTTTAACAATATCTCTTTTACTCTTTCTCTTAGTGACAGAAACCCTAAAATTTACATAAACTCCGCCCCCAGGAACATGTTTTACAGATTATCATGACAGAATATGCTAATCAATGACTAGAATATAACTACACATAAGCTACATAAATTCATCAACTAACCATTCAGGAATGTCCTGTTGCTTCTACATGTTGTCACTTCTTCTTGAGTCTCTCCATCTTTGTCCGATTAGTGGTGGTGAGATATTAGTGGTGGTGAGATGAAGCCTCATGAAGCATTGAAGCTTTTCAGTCCAGTGGTTCACAAAAGGGTTAATTTCTTGAGGCTTCATTTACTCACAATACCACCTGGTGCTCAAAGAGTGTAAAGCAACAGATACATTACAGATGACCTGATGTGATCTGTGATACACTGTATTTTGCGCCAGTTAAGGCTTAGAAATAACGGTGAAGAAATTAAATAAATTCCCACATAGACAAATTTATATGGATATATGAATATACTTGAATATATTTATAAGAATATACTATTTATATTAATATAATGTGTATTTTCTGGTGGTATATAATAAACGTATTTGGCTTGAAATGAACGGGGCTATTAAATGTGTATAAATCAATTCTTTGGTCATAAAAGGCAGAAGTGGCAATATTATTATTTTAAACTGGAAAGTGGCTGGGTTTAATCCATGGGATTATATATCTCTCAAAATGTTGCTTCCTGAACCAGTCAGGCTTCGGACGTCATCAGTGACGTCATAGGTCTAAAGCGATATAAGCCTCCATACGCGCTTCACTGAAAGCTTTCGGATTTCTCGACACACGCTCCGAAGCCTCGGCACAGAACGTAACATCACTATTGAACATAAAAGGCTAAAGATTTTTGAAATTCAGTGCATGACTGTGTGAGGTAATCGAAGCTGGCGAATGAGCTGTTGTAGCTCCGCCATCTGTGCCGGGAGCAGCAGCTCATTTGCATTTAAAGGGACACACACATAACCATCACAATAACAGTTTGTTCACCCTCAAAAAGTGACAATTTTAACAAGCTATATAAAATATCTGTGGGGTATTTTGAGCTAAAACTTCACATACAGAATCTGGACAGAAACTTATTTTACATCTTGTGAAAAGGGCATTATACCACTCCTTTAATTCACAAAAGTTTCCACGTGCATTTGAGGTGGTTTTTGACTTGTGTGAAATAGAGTTAACAGTAATCGATAACTGACAAACCACAAGAGAAACACAAGGGCAATTTATACACAGGATAACAAGGTAACAAGGGGGTGTGATGATAAGTACAAACTTCAACGTAAGAAAACGTTGCTATATCTCTTTTACCTGACATTCATATAGAACATTATACATTTCTATTATTCAAATAAGTTAAATGGTTATTAGGCTGCATAGATTAGGTCAGCCGGAACCGGGGAGACTTCCTATAACACCTGATGTACTCTTTACATCATACGAAGAATTGCATCTACGCTAATGTTAGTCTTTCTGTTTATTCCGAGGTTTACTGAAGTCAGCCGTATCCGGGCCGTATCCAGATCAGATGTTGGACCTGCGCCTGCACACGTCCACGACGCATCCCTGAAGTGCCAGCCTCATCAGCCCTGTGAACGCCTCATCGACACGACAGCCATCGGCACTGATCCTCAACAAACACGTCTCCATACCGGCGTGACTCCGATCTTCAACCAGATGGAACAGGATAATATTCTGAATGTTCCAATTCAGTCTGACCTCTGACCTGTAATGCTGCCTGGATCATAATCATACACTGTTCTCTCGTTGGCCAGAGGAGAACTGAGCGACTGAGCCTGGGTTCTCCCAAGGTTTTTTTCTCCATTCCGTCACTGATGGAGTTTTGGTTCCTTGCCACTGTTGCCTTGGTTTTTGGCTTGCTTAGTTGGGGACATTTAATATTCAACAATATTATTGATCTGCCTTACTTACTAGAAACAAACTTTGTTGAATTATTTTGTTATCATTGTAAAGCTGCTTTGATACAATCTGTATTGTAAAAAGCGCTATATAAATAAAGGTGACTTGACTAGCAACACTGGACATCAACCACACGGCATACGCTAATAACTTTTCATATACTGTCTACAATTGTCTCCTTTTATGTATAACAGTTCTATCTAATAATATATTACACAGGACTGTTACACAGATCGTAAACTAATGAACAGGGAGAATGCAAGCACTGTTTGTTTGCTCAGGCTCAGGCGTTCTCGGCGCCGTCAAAATAAAGTTCCACCGTGCCGTCAAAATAAAAGTCACAAGCGCAGATTACGTCACTCCAGAGTTCTTACTGGCGGTGCGAATACAACCAGATTTTTTTTTTTCTAAAGGTGGTTAGTTCCTAGAACTACCCGGTGGGAAACCCCCTATACTGGACCCCTCACACCCAGGCCTCTTCCTCTTTGAACTGTTGTCGTCTGGGCGGCTCTACAGAGCTCTGAGCACCAGAACGGCCAGGCACAGGAACAGTTTCTTCTCTCCGGCAATCCACCTCATGAACAGTTAATGCCTACACTTAGCAATTAACATGTGCAATATTTAAACACTATTTATACATTTATTTATTTAAAGTCCCTGTAAAGGCAATTCTAAAAAAAAAATTCTAAACACATTATAAATGTTAGAAATGTATTGCTAAATCATATTACAAAGACTGTGAACTGTGAAGTACTGAATTGTGGAGTTAGACCGTTAAACAGTTTTTCAACATTGCTGTGTTCCGGATTTTTTGGGCGGGGCTAAAACGGGGGCTCGATGACGCACTGAAGCCCCTGAGCTCCTGGACACGCCCCTACTTGATGACGCACTGGAGCCCCTGACGCTGGCCCCTCCCCTAACAATATAGCACATTCACATTAGTTTGCCGATCGCGAGTTACTGTCAGTACTATTAGTTACTACAGCCTACAGTTTGCTAGCTAGCTATGCCTTCGTCACGGAAATGCGTATTACCTGGATGCGATCAGGTACAAAACAGATCGGTGTCCTCATTTAAATTTCCGAAAAACTATCATATCAACAAGAGGTGGATTAATTTTGTGAAGAGCCACCTTGATGGAGAGCTGAGGATCACCGCCAAAACCCGCCTCTGTAGTGATCATTTTACACGGGATAGTTTTATAAACTTTCGTCGGAGACAACTGGGATTCACTGATAATCCGCCGTTACTGGTGAATGGGGCCGAACCGACTATCTCCCGCCTCGGCCTTCATCCTCCCGTCGCGCCGACAACTGGTGCCATCGTCGGCAGTGCGTGCCCACCAATGAGTGTAAGTTGCCTTGTGTGCTTATGTTATAATTATAGTAGGTAGTCCAGGCTCGAACATGTATGGCTTTGTAAAACAAATTAAGCTGCTAGGAGCATCCATTCCGGCTGTAGCGGTGACAGACAGTTGAGTGTGGCGACGGCAGCTTTCCCGCGAGTGGGCGTGGTTTCAGCGCAGCCAGCGGACACGCCCCCAGCGTTTGAGAGCAGAGACTACTGCTCATTTTTTCAAGATTTTGATAGCTTATTTTATGTACTTGCCGGCTTTTTTATCATTCAAATTTGGCTGGGTGGCTAATAACACATTTTTCTGTGGTGTGACAAACTCAGAACACATACTTAATTTTGACTTTACAGGGACTTTAATACACCAGACATATTATTTACATTTCCTTGCATTAGTACATACATACCTGTACATACCATCTATTGTCTATTTTTTTGTATATTGTGGTGGGTTTTTTAAATCTATTTTTTGTATATTGTGTATTTTACTAATTATATTTTTATTATTTTTATTATCTGTGTCCTGTCACTGTCAGTCTGGTTGTACTGTGGAAGCTTCTGTCACCAAAACAAATTCCTCGTATGTGCAAACATACCTGGCAATAAAGCTCTTTCTGATTCTGATTCTGACAACAAACTGTACAAGACATGTATCAAAATGTCATAAACTGACAAATCTATTTAATGAGCTTTTTTATTAAAATATTAAAGATAATATTTGTGATAATAAACCAGTCTGTGTGAGCCAGTCCAGTGGATCTCGCGGTCCAGAGTTGAGGACCCCTGCTATAGGCGCTTACTCGCACACACTTAGAGCTTGTGTTAATTGCACGTAGAAAAGGAAGTTAAGGAACGACCTCGATCCATCAGGAAACGCCACATGGGTCGCTGCATTAGGTAGGCTATGGCGTTGCAGTCAGACTAAATTCAGTTATATTTAGACTTTATATTTAGACTATAGACTTTATTCACGAGTTCACACATTAATTGCGGGTGCAAAAGTGATGTTGATTCAATGCAGTTAACATTGACAAATTAAAATAGATTTAACATTGTTTTGATGGTTGCTTGCTATCTGGGACCCTCATCAAACACAGCTAATCAATGTCTCCAGGATTACTAGAAAGCTACAGACAGGAGAGTTTATCAGGGTTGGAGATCAACTCTGCAGGACAGTGGCCCTCCAGGACCAGGTTTACCCTTTCCTGGCTAAAACCTTTGCTTGATGAAAAGTTGAACAGTTGAAAAGAGATGAAAAGTTGTGAATAGATGTGATAGTGATATGCGATAGTTTGGCCACACCCACTACACGCTCCTGCCAGTCGGATGGATAACAGCTCCAAACCCTAAAAGCTCCACATTTCACAAATCCAGAACATCACATATGCTTTTATTTTGGCCTTATGGACAATTAAAGATGAATTCTGTTTGAAAAAACAATGAGACAGACACAGTTGTGCTGTTATCAATAACGAGTCGCTCTTGTAATCGCTTTATTACAATAAGTCAAAGATTATTTATACATATTATATTTTGTATAATTAAATCACAATATCTTGTGTCACCTTACATGTGACT
Source organism: Abramis brama (assembly GCA_022829085.1). Classification (NCBI taxonomy): domain Eukaryota; kingdom Metazoa; phylum Chordata; class Actinopteri; order Cypriniformes; family Leuciscidae; genus Abramis; species Abramis brama. The sequence continues at coordinate 9,463,682 of CM040766.1, forward strand.
CAGTCAAACAAAACACCAATAAACATGTGTTGCATCACTTTTGTAAGTCTTTCTCCTTATACTCAAGTAGTATTTTCCTCAGATAACTCAATACTTTTCCCGTAAATCACACATCACAATGTAGGCTATTACAGTCTCTGTTGTCTGTGCAAATGTATCCCACTAAATACGATATAACTGAATAGTTGAGCAAACCATTAGTTACACAATATAACCATTTAAACTGAATTACTATATACAGTACATCGGATATACTTAATCAAAAGATCATTAAAACATATAAAAACCAAATGTCAACAGTAGCCTTTATAATATAGTATGCAAAGATTATATATGTATAATATTCAACAATTACATATGTACGTATCTGTCACGATCTGCTCCGAGACACAAAGGTTTAGATCCAAACGCAGCTTTATTGTATGGGGCAATCCAGAGGCGTAATCCAATGTACAGGCAAGAGTCATACACAGACAGGCAGTCAAAACAAACAAACAAACAAACAAACAAACAAAACAGGCAGGGACCAGAGGCAAGAGATTAATCCAGGGAACAGGGCAAGATATCCAAAACCAAGAGACAAGAAAACCAGGAGAATGCTCAGAAATGCAGTGTAACACTTAAACAAGACTTCACGGTGAGTGAATGAATGAACATGGTATAAATAGACTGAGACTAACAGGATAATGCGACACAGGTGAATGCAATCAGTGAATGAGGTACAGGTGAATGTGATCAGAGATAAGTGATGATGAGTCCGGGCAGTGAGTTATGGGAAATGTAGTTTGTGAGTGATAATAGTCTTATGTGGAGTGCCCTCTGGTGGCTCTCAAGGGCACTCCAGCTGGTGACCGTTACATAGCCCCCCCTTTAAGGAGCGGATTCCAGACGCTCCTAAAACTGTCCAGGAGGGAGGTGGAGCGGAGGCGGACCCGGGGGCGGAATGGAGGGCCAGGCCCGTGGAGCGGATAACGACCTGGAGACTGCGGCAAGACGGGAGGCCAGGGCGGATCAGGCTGTGCAGGCGACCAGGGCGGATCAGGCTGTGCAGACGACCCTTCAGGCGGCCAGGGAGGAGACGACCCTTCAGGAGGCCAGGGCGGAGGCGACCCAGGAACAGGAACAGACACTGGCTCAGGAACAGGAACAGACACCGGCTCAGGAACAGGAACAGACACCGGCTCAGGAACAGGAACAGACACCGGCTCAGGAACAGACACCGTGTCGGCGGCCATCTCTGCTGAGGGCTCAAGCGACGTGGCGGTGGTCATCTCGTCTGGAGACACTGGCTCGGCGGAGACCATCTTGTCCTGGGACACTGGTTCGGCGGAGACCATCTTGTCCTGAGACACTGGCTCGGCGGTGGCCATCTTGTACGGACACACTGGCTCGGCGGCGGCCATCTTGTACGGACACACTGGCTCGGCGGTGGCCATCTTGTACGGAGACACTGGCTCGGAGGCGGCCATCTTGTACGGAGACACTGGCTCGGCGGCGGCCATCTTGTACGGACACACTGGCTCGGAGGCGGCCATCTTGTACGGAGACACTGGCTCATGTTGAAGATTTTATTATTTAGAAAATAAGTGATTTAACTGTTTTTTGTACACTATTATTTCCTTTCTGTCTGTGTATGACTTTGGCTGACTTTGGAACCTGAGAGCACGAGGTGTTGTTACAGCAGAAAATTACATTTCAGTAAAGTCACAGGGTACAAACTATTTCTCAAAATAATCTATAGAATGCATTACCATATTTGGGAGAAGGAGAAGGATGTAGGTATATACGTTTGCTGGAGCGTCTTTCTGCAGAAGGGCGTTCAGACTTTGCTTGTGAAATAAAGTCTAATCTTTCTGGCATCTGAGATCTTTGAGAAGTCATTTCCTCGATTGGCACCCCAACATTAATGGCGACCCTGGCAGGACTTGGCTTAGGAGCTGAAGGAGCCACGAAGGGATCGCTGGTGACTGACACAGACAACAGTGGCCACTGTACTTTGAGGTGAGCAGTTTTTGCTCTTGAATAAGGTATGTGTTAGTCACCAGTGGCCCGGATGTGGTAAGAAAAAGCTTCTCCAAATTTAAAGAACTTAAAAAGTGAGATGTTTGATACCAGAAATAATTGCATGCATTGTCTTTGTAAATGTCAAGTAGCTGGTAATAGCGCGGGGGAGCTCCCGATAGTGTTTGTCAGTGCTTGTTTAATCCTGAGTGGATTCTATAACTACTGGTGATGCTGATTTAGCGCTAAGAGTTTTGACGTACGTACGTAAGGATCTGTGTTTGTTCATCAAGAGGGCCTTGAAGGATGATGAGCAAAAAGCATGCACACAGAGGGTTTGAATTCACTGATAAGGATATCAGTTAAGTTTTGTGTTACTTGTCAAGAGGGCCTTGATGGATGACAAGCGTACTGATATAAGGATATCAGTTATTGATGTGTTATACCTGTAAGTGGGCATTGATTGATACAGGTGTGGTTTAGCTTACATAGATGGTTGATCTGCAGACATTTGTAAGAGGGCCTTGAAGGATACAAATGAGCATGGTTGCAGATAAAGTCAATTATCCGGGTACCTTATTAATCTAATAAGAGTCTGCGCAGGGAAATTAAGATCATATATGACTCTTTTCTGTTGAGGGAGAAAAGAGGTATATGAATAAGGTAGTGCAAATAGGATAGTTAAAAGTGTCATTGTGTTGTGGAGTGAATATTTTAATGTATTGTTCAGATCTGACAGAGTAGAGAAAAAAAGAGTGTGTGAGATCATGTTGGTGTGCCTGTAGGATCCTGTGACTGTGCCTGTGGTTAAAAATAAGTGACCTCTGACTCTGGTTGCTTGAAGGGACAGAGAATGTGTGACTGACCTGTGAATGAAGGGACATGAAATGGTGTGTATTAGAAAAAAAGAAAGAAAAGTAAGGGAAAACAATTGTTTCAAGATATTAACTAAAAAGAATATTGTAGTATAAAATAAGTTAAAATAATAATATATATATTTAATCAATAAATGTAATGATAAATATTAATAGATGAATATAAATAAGATTGCACCTGCTTAATATATTATATATTATATCTGAAGACGTCTAAAATTTGCATCTCGTTATCCCTGAAGACAGAGTGGAAAAAGTATTCCATTGCAGATTAATAAGTTTGTGTTAAGAAAAAAATAACTGGTGTAGTGTGCTGAAGGTTAGCAAGATTGAGTGACCAAGTTCCAAAAGTCAAAAATACTTTACAGAAGTTGATGAAAGTAAATAATAAGAGGAATTCCTTGATGTTTGTTGAGAAACATACTAGATTATTGTGAACACAGCATGCAAAAATAGAAGAAAGATTGATCTAATTTTATGATAGGGGAAATTATTTAATTGAATTATTCTCAGATCATCAGTTATATTATTGCTGATATAGAAAAACAGAACTAGCTTGCTCTTTCTTGCAATGAAGAACTGCTTAATAATAGAATAAGGGAAATGCTATGGTCAACCAGTGAGATTTTTATATAAAAGAACTAGTGAAAAAGATGCAGGTTAAAAAAGTGGAATGTAGATAAAAGAGCTAATAGCTTATTTGTAAAAGTTCAATTTGATTCATGCAGATCTCTGAGTGTTCAAATTGCAGATGGCTTCAGTGTCCTGTGGAAGCAACAAGAGGGCAAAGGGCAAAGACACGAATGCAGAGACACGAATGCAGAGACACGAATGCAGAGAGAAGAACAGAGAGTGGATGAGGGGTTCTCAACTCCCCTCCTGAAGTTGACCACTCAAAAAGACTCAGAAAGACTGAATTAATGCGGGAAAAGGTGAAACTTTCACTTGAGACTTTTCCTGAGGAGCAAAACTGTTACAGGATCAAAAGCCCAAACTGAGAAGAGACAGAGAAACAATAGAGCCTATTCTCCACTCTGCAATGGCCTTGAGTGACAGTTAGGCTGGCAAAACATGCAGAGCGACAACCAAGCTAAAAACAGAAGAACAGACCCTCACAGCACGACAGGTGTGGCTACTTGATCACTCTAGAGACTGCTTCAAATTTGGTTAATTATTATATTAACTTAATTCATTCTGATTATTCACTGGTCTCATAGCAATTCTTTATATTCTCTGCTAAACTAACCCTCTCTGCTTTTTCAATAGGTACAAGTCCAGCTCTATAAGAAAAAGAAAATACAGAGAAGTGGGTGCTCAACTCACAAAATAGTTAAAACTGAGGCTGGATTTGATATAGTGAGGGCTATTATATTAGACAACAATAGGGCTAAAAGCATGATAGAATTATTCTCTGGCAAAGAAAAAGATAGACAAACAATGTCAAAGAATTATTATTTTTGTTTGCAAAACAATGATACTGGTCACTCCATCTTGTTTTAATAGTTTTCTAGAGATAGATTGGAGAAGGAAAAATAACTCCAAAAGTCCAAAAATATGAAATCAAAAATGATGGCAAAACTGGGATAATGAGATGGAAATGTTATTGGCCATGGATCCAAGATTGAGTAAAGATCTCCAGTTTTCTTCTTAAAGCAGCTCATGAAAAAATAAAATAAAAAAAAAAGAATATGAAAAAGTAGACCAAACAAATGACAAAATGCATTTGAGAAATTACAATTGGCTGCCTTACTCTCAACTGCACCATGCTTAGGCCTATTATTCTGAAATATTTAATCTATTAGAGTTTGAAAAAAAAAGAAAAAAGGGTTTGTAACAACGGTGTTAAACTAAACCTTAAGATCACTGACACTTCTGAATAGTGTTTGCGTAGCTGTGTTGTGATGTTGTCCGTCAGACCTTTGGAATTCCACAGTTAAATTTGTAAGTTCCGCATTTAGAGCACAACCTGCGGAAGAAGAATGTGTGATGGCCATGAGTGACTGAGTATGAATGGAGTGAAAGATGGGGTACACTGAGGCAAAACAATTATTTTGCCTACAGCTGTATCTAAATTTCATATGTGGGCCCACAGGGCATATTCTGCCCAATAAAATAATGACCATGGATGGATTTGGTTAATATCCTGGTCGAAACTGTAGTGACAATAGAAAAAGAAAATGGGGAAAAAATAATAATTGTAAAAAATAAACAGTACTACATTTTGCGCAGCGCCTAACAAATCTGACTTTCCTTTCAGAATATCATGATGGAGCATAACACATCTGATTTTCTTTTCAGCATATCATGAAGGAGCTGACGTTTTGTCAAAAGTATGAAATATTGTTGTGTAACTTTTGTCTTTTAGTAAAGTGGGTTGAGTGTCGTCCAAGATGCATAATAACTAGTATGCTGCTAGTGGGACAAACTCAGAACAATGACATAACTGAGCTGAATTGACTAATTGAAAAAAGTAATATGGGTTAATCCCTGCTGCTTTTGAAAGCAGAAACCCCAAAAGAGGCCAGACCACCACTCAGCCCACATGATCATTTTACAGGTGACAGCAAGAAGTACAATGGGCCAGATGAGCAGATGATCTAATACGTTGTTGTCACTAACAGAACTAACAGACATAATGAAGGTTTCATTCACAGATGAGAACAGTTTACATTTACATTTACATTTATTCATTTAGCTGACGCTTTTATCCAAAGCGACTTACAATTGCTATATATGTCAGAGGTCGCACGCCTCTGGAGCAACTAGGGATTAAGTGTCTTGCTCAGGGACACATTGGTGTCTCACAGTGGATTCAAACCCAGGTCTCTCACACCAAAGGCATGTGTCTTATCCATTGCGCCGCCACCACCCCCAACTTAAAATACACCAACAAGCCTCAACCGTCCACAACAGGAAGTGAGGGATCAAGAGGGCTCGTGCTAGTAACAGCCCCCCTTGCCACCGATGGAAAGTCCATGCAACGGCTCGTAAAGAGTCACCCTGGTGAAACTGAATGAACAGAGTGATAAAGAGAAGACAAACAACCAGAAACACATGAATGAAAAGTTGCAGAATGTGGGAAACTTACAAGGAGTTGTGCAAAGAAGAGAGAATCAACAGAGATGAGTACAAGTTCAAAACAATAGTCAACATCAGCCAAACTGTCTTTAAATTTAATATTAAAGCCTGTGAATACAACTAGTAGCAACTTAATAATAACCCCACAGGAAGAAAAAATATTGAATTAAAGAATATATCAAAAACAATGTAGAAATGAAAATCAGAAAAGAAATGAAAATAAAGAATGATAAGCGACTAATTACGACTGAATAAAAAGGTTAAGGAAAACTTGATTTTAAGATTAAGGAATGTTTTTTTTTTTGGAGATGGAATTAAAAGGGGTTATTATTCTGTTGTGTACTTCCCATATTAAGAAGATAATGAAAACTAATTTGAGAGGGCAACAAATCATATATTTGAGCTTATAAACCAAATTAAGATTTACAATCATTGGACGTTGATTGAAGTACCTCGGATGAGGATGAAGAAGATAATGAATAAGCCAGATCCTGGGTGTCTGGGTCGAAGAAGATATCTACACCGCAAGAGAACTTTTAATAGTATAAGGGATTTTTGTGTTTGACATATTCTACATAACTGTTACTATAAGACAATGCTGAACCAATTTCATCCACACACTTGTAACAATGTTTGATGTTTGATTAGGGAGGATTCGAGTCTTTTACTTTCTCCAATGAAAGAAAAAGAATAAACAACTGAAAGAAAGAAAAATGTATGGAGAAAGATGTTTGGCTCGATTGCTCCTCCAGGAGTGTGGTGGCATAATTTCAGTCATTAAAATAAGAATGAGTGATTTAATTTAGTCACTAAGGTAGTATAACGGAGGGGACTGGATTTTGAAACTACACTCTGGAAAACGATAGTGAATGTGGGGCTTAGATAAGCCCCAGAGGAGGGAATGTTGAAGATTTTATTATTTAGAAAATAAGTGATTTAACTGTTTTTTGTACACTATTATTTCCTTTCTGTCTGTGTATGACTTTGGCTGACTTTGGAACCTGAGAGCACGAGGTGTTGTTACAGCAGAAAATTATATTTCAGTAAAGTCACATGGTACAAACTATTTCTCAAAATAATCTATAGAATGCATTACCATATTTGGGAGAAGGAGAAGGATGTAGGTATATACGTTTGCTGGAGCGTCTTTCTGCAGAAGGGCGTTCAGACTTTGCTTGTGAAATAAAGTCTAATCTTTCTGGCATCTGAGATCTTTGAGAAGTCATTTCCTCGATTGGCACCCCAACACTCGGAGGCGGCCATCTTGTCCGGAGACACTGGCTCGGCGGTGGCCATCTTGCCAAGAGACACAGGCGTGGAGTCGGCCATCTTGTCCGAAGACACAGGCGTGGAGTCGGCCATCTTGTCCGAAGACACAGGCGCGGGAAGAGGAAGAGGAACAGATTCAGGCTCAGTATCAGGATCAGATTCAGGCTCAGGAACAGATTCAGTCTCGGCGGGACGAGACTCTTGACGGGCAGATGTGACGTGAAGCTCAGTCTCTGGATCGGCAGAAGTGACGTGAAGCTCAGTCTCTGGATCGGCAGAAGTGACGACGTGAAGCTCTAGCTCGGCAGGACTGACGTGAAGCTCTGGCTCTGGCTCGGCAGGACTGACGTGAAGCTCTGGCTCTGGCTCGGCAGGACTGACGTGAAGCTCTGGCTCTGGCTCGGCAGGACTGACGTGAAGCTCTGGCTCTGGCTCGGCAGGACTGACGTGAAGCTCTGGCTCTGGCTCGGCAGGACTGACGTGAAGCTCTGGCTCTGGCTCGGCAGGACTGACGTGAAGCTCTGGCTCTGGCTCGGCAGGACTGACGTGAACAGTCTCTGGATCGGCAGTCTCGGCTGCACAAAATTCTGGCATGGCGGCCTGGGGAGTTAGTAGCATTAGTAGCGTTGAAACCAGTGAAACTCTCTGGACCTCGGCTGCTCGGACAGATGTCAGTGGCAGATCGGCCAGCTTGGACACCAGTCCTCTCCACCCTCGGAGGGGTCCAATCGACGCAATTGTGCTGGCTGATGGTGCGGTCTGCAGTGGAACACGCTCCGCGGCCGACGGAGCTTCGGCTGTATAGCCCCCTCTCAAAAATAGTTTTAAGGATGAACTCTCCTCCACCTCGCCCACAGTGAAGGGAGATCCACACAACCGCAAAGCCAAATTTATATATTGGGCCAGGGTCCAGGTAGGGTGATGGAGTGGTGTAAGGGAGCTGAACGGCTCGGATAATCCACCACGGAAAAATATCATTAGGCAATCTTTATCGAAAGATGTCAAATGTGCCAGTTCAATAAAATCCATGATGTATTCCTCAATGGGCCTCTCTCCCTGACGGAGACACATGATCTGTGCTGCTGGGTTCATCTTTGGCTGGTCGTCACTGCTGGATCACTGTTGGCGAAGTCTTCTGCCACGATCTGCTCCGAGACACAAAGGTTTAGATCCAAACGTATGGGGCAATCCAGAGGCGTAATCCAATGTACAGGCAAAAGTCATACACAGACAGGCAGTCAAAACAAACAAACAAACAAACAAACAAACAAACAAACAAACAAACAAACAAACAAACCAGACAGGGACCAGAGGCAAGAGAGTAATCCAGGGAAAAGGGCAAGATATCCAAAACCAAGAGACAAGAAAACCAGGAGAATGCTCAGAAATGCAGTGTAACACTTAAACAAGACTTTGCGGTGAGTGAATGAATGAACATGGTATAAATAGACTGAGACTAACAGGATAATGCGACACAGGTGAATGCAATCAGTGAATGAGGTACAGGTGAATGTGATCAGAGATAAGTGATGATGAGTCCGAGCAGTGAGTTATGGGAAATGTAGTTTGTGAGTGATAATAGTCTTATGTGGAGTGCCCTCTGGTGGCTCTCAAGGGCACTCCAGCTGGTGACCGTTACAGTATCTATATATACATATACTTCAATCTTGAAACCCATGGCGATTGCTCAAAACATCGCTCTTTATACTATAAACACAATTATAAAGCTATAAACATCACATTACTTTGAGTATTCAGTGTGCTGGAGCCTCTAACCTTGCAGATTTTATTATATTAATGCCAGGCCTGACGTGGCACGTCCGCAAATGAAACGTCATTTTCATAAACACAACACCGTCTCTATTAAACATCTTAACTTTACTCAGGAAATGTATATCACCCTCCTAAAACAGTGTATACATGCTATCAACATATCGTTTCATGTTTTTATGTCCATGGTGATTGATTTCACCTGTTCACCTGTTTGGCTAATCAATGAGACAGACACAGTTGTGCTGTTATCAATAACGAGTCTCTCTTGTAATGGCGGCTTCTTCTCCGCGACTCATAGTTACACACATAGTCTCCGATCAGCACATTGTCTCCCCCTACTGTCCACTGAGGGTGTTACGCATCATAAGTCCAGCATAATAACAGTAATTGAAACAATATCATAAACACAATAAAATAAATAAAATACATGAAGAAAATAATATAATTATTCCTGTGACTATACATACAGGGTGTCACATGCATATGTGCTCTGCATTAAAGCTATTTTTTTATTTTTTTTTATTTTTTTATTATACAGTTTATTTTATTAAAAAACACTTTTGGATGTCATACTGTAGAAACATTACTATAATCAATTATATTAAATTAATAACACGCATGACAGTTTAGAAGAGATCAGCTGATCAGAACACTACATGATGATTATATCGTTATCGTCATCAAATAGATGACATCATCTAATCACATTTTCTCTTACTGTTCTTGCCATAACACACAGTTCCAGCGGCCAGAGAAAAACTAACATTAAAACATCAAGAGTCAAACTGACCAACTAAAGCAAACACTAATCACCATAATGGTGACATCGAACCAAACTATTATTTTCAATAAATCATCATCATCTAAACCTCTGTTAATCTCAATATGTTTGACAGAAATAAAGTAAATTTGGTTAGTAATAAGTGAAGCTGGTAATGATGTTTGTGGAGTTGTTTAATGAAGTTGGAGCCTGACATCTAATGTTTAGGCCGGCTACACACTGGCTACACAGCGTGGCGTTTCTGTTGCGTGAGCGTGGCGTTTTCTATGTCTTTGCACACCAGAAACGTGTCTGACGCGGCGCTGCTGCTGCTAGGTGACGATACAGCAAAGACAACGTCTGCAGTTTTGACGGCAAAATAGGCTACAGAATATTTCGTTCTGTATTGACAGGTGCAATATTTGAAAATCGATAATTATTATTTTATTTTTTTAAATTACATTTATATCTGCATTTATGTCAAAACCTAGAGACTTTTAAACATCAAAATATCATTTATTAATATGTATTCATATCAAAATGACATATAAACATCTTTTCCTATTCTATTTTGCCTGGAAACACTTCCAACACACTTGCGTGTCGCGTGAAAAATAGGCGTTGGTTCATATTTCTAGCTTGCACGCTTTTTTTTCTGCACCTGAGACGTGTGTGTCACGCAGGCAGTGTGTAGCCGGCACATCAACCCAATTTTCATTTTCAACCAAAATTTGACATCTAAACGATGAAGTTCACGATAATGTCTTATGATCCTTCAGAAATCATTCTAATATGATGATTTATGATCAATGTTGGAAATGTTGTTGTGCTGCTTAATATTTTTTTTATAACCTGAGATACTTTTTTCAGGATTATTTGATTAATAAAAAGTTAAAAAGAACTGTATTTATTTAGAATATAAATATTTTGTAACAATATACACTACCGTTCAAAAGTTTGGGAACAGTAACTATTTTTTTAAAAGAAATTAGTACTTTAATTCAACAAGGATGCGTTAAATTGATAAAAGGTGATGGTAACGATTTATATTGTTAGAAATGTTTTTATTTTGAATAAATGCTGTTTTTATGAATAAATGCTGTTAACGTTTTACTCATCAATGAATCCTGAAAAAAGTATTCCAAAAAAATATATTAAACAGCACAACTGTTTCCATCATTGATAATAACTGAGTATCAAATCATCATATTAGAATGATTTCTGAAGGATCATAAGACACCAAAGACTGGAGTACTTGCTGATGAAAATTCAGCTTTGCATCACAAAAATAAATGACATTTTAAAATATATTAAAAAAGAGAACCATTATTTTAAATTGTAATAATATTTCATAATATTACTGTTTTTTTTTTTTTTTTTTTTTTTTTTTTTTTTTTAACTGCAGGCTTGATGAGCATAAGAGACTTCTTTCAAAAACATTAAAAATAGTAATGTTTCCAAACTTTTGACTGGTACTGTATATATATATATATATATTGTGTGCTTCTAGTGTTCTGTAAACACTGAAATTTCTCACCAGAAACAAACCCTACATACTGTAGTTCCAGGAAAAAAAGTTATGACTCAATATTTATGAATAATTAAAATCTGAAAACGTTTTAGATCAAATTAAATTTATTAGTAGTAGTTATTAGTCTATTTTCCACATTTAATTAGAGTATAGATCTATTAAATTAATGGCAAAATAATCTTACACCGTTCTAATTATTTGTCATGAATAGGTGTTCTCGGCGTGTTAGTTGTGTTGTCATATGGTAAGGCTGGCATTTTAATCTAATATATGTTGACTGCTTTGGTAAAGCGAATTGATAATTATAGTCATCCCACATAGCAACATTGTGCCGGCCCAGATCTGGCCCACATCTGGCACTTGTGGAATGCGGATCTGGCCCACATGCAGCAGAGAATGACGGCCCTTGGGTGGCCCACTCCTGTTTACCAGATCTGGGCCACAAGCAGGCCATAGCAATGCCACATGTCAGCCAAGGGCAAATAAATAAACCAGAACTGGACCTTATCTGAGCCACAAAGTCTGTGAATATTAAATATGGAGTCATTTCAGCCTTAATAAGTCTGTTAACAAGCAGAATCACTGAAGGAAAGAAGAGAACAGAAAAAAGAGACGAGCAGAATCACAAGAACTACAACTGACTTCAGACACAGTCTTAGATGAAATCCACTGAAGATAAAAGAAGACATTAAATCTGTGAAGATCTCAGCAGAGGAGGATTAAACAACTCCACAAACAGCATTACCAGCTTCACTTATTACTAACCAGACTGACTTTATTTCTGTCAGACGTCTACAAAAGTTTTATTGAGAATTAACAGAGGATTAACTCTAATGTGTTTCATTTGAAGTCACCATATCAGTGGTTAGTGTTTCCATTAGTTGGGCTCTTAACTCTTGTTATATCTATTGTCTTTTTTTGGCTGCTATGGCAGTGTGTTTGTTAAACACATTTTCAAAATGTTCTCTTACTGTTCCTGTTAACACACAGTTCCAGCAGCCAGAGAAAAACTAACATTAAAACATCAAGAGTCAAACTGACCAACTAAAGCAAACACTAATCACCATAATGGTGACATCGAACCAAACTATTATTTTCAATAAATCATCATCATCTAAACCTCTGTTAATCTCAATATGTTTGAGATACAACAAGTATTCAGCCCAGTTAAGTTGTTGTGTGACTTTTCCAGAAGTCAGAGAATGGAGGTGCAGTCAGGGTACTTCTTATTCCTTCTTAAAGCGGCACTTTGATTTGGTTTATCCATAAATGTTAATGAATGCATTAACTATCATACATGTACTAACATGTGAATCCAATCTACATTCATGCGTGAATCCATAATGAATCCATCGTTCATGCTTTGAATTATCAGTATCAAACTATTAGTCTTTATCAGAGAGCTGTTCAAATCACTGACACACTCTTAATATGAAGATAATTCTTCATCATCAGATGTTTGAGTGACACTATGTCCAGTATCAGGAATAATACAGTATGATCTGTGTGTATCAATACACAACTCTGAGATCACAATGTGAATGTGTGCAAGAATAAACTGAGCATGTTCAAATTAACTCTTTCCAGACTAATTCCACTAAATGTCTTTAGAGAAAATACAGATTTCTTTACCTGTGAGAAGTGAAGAGAGAATGATGAGTCCCAGCAGACACAGATCACACTTATCAGCCATTTTCTGTTTCTGTCAGTCTTTCTCTTCATTATATATAGTTACAGCTCTTCCTTTAAACATCATCAGCTCCTCCTCTGGTTGGTTACTTCCTCTGATCTCTTCAACTGAGTGTTTAGTCCTGACTCTATGACACAGTTGAAGAAGCGATCAGAAAGATCTCTGGTGTAAAACTGTGCTGACTTTGAAAAGCTCTGGATCAGAAAGTGAGCTGAACTGTACAGTGGCGTCCAGAAACCAACCAAGTCCATAAAGAAGTATTATGTTTGACACTGAACAAAGTGCTTTAAAATGAACTGTTCCACACAAATCAATACAAACATATATTTATCCTCTCATTAGCAATGTTTCCATCAGCCTGTATTTATGCATATTTTGAAGTATCGCATCAGAAACGAGTGATGGAAATGCAAAAAAAATACAGTGTCCTCAGAGTAATTGTATGTGTCTTTTCTTTTAGTTTTTTTCATTTACACTTTTATTTCCCCATCACATCATTTACACATTGTGTTGCTATATGGGTGTGCACCATTGTGCTTTTATTAGGCTACTAAGTTTGTGCTTGTGAAACCACAAATTCAAAACCTCCAGAAGTGTTTTATTGACAGATGCGTCAAGATCACACTTTATCTATATATACACAGCAAAAACTCCAGTGTAAAATGAACTCTCCTGGGAATTTGTCTTAGACCACACTCAAAAGTGTTAAAATAAGGGTACATAAAAAGTCAAGGGCCCAACTAAAGCAAACACTGATCACCATAACGGTGTGATTTTCTCCTTTAGTGATTCTGCTTGTTAACATCAGGTGTCTTCAATAATTGTCAATTATCACACAAATAATCACTGAATAATTAATTATAACTTAATTATATCTTAATTAACATTTTAATACTGCTTCACTGTTATATTAACTCTCTTAGGGGTGTGTTTACACAACACCGTTTTCAACGTTACACTTTTTACATTCATTTACACGACAATGGTGTTTTGGGGCCTAATAACGCAAACGTTTGAAAACGCAAGTCTCCTTGTAAAGAATCAAAATGTGAATCTCTGAAGACGATGAGGTCATGCACATGCGTATTACGTGTTCAGTCTATAGTGTTTCATCGCCATCTAGTGGCCTGGCAGCAGAATACAGGGTTTTTAATTGTTTTCGGGGATCCGTGTGAATGGGGATCGTTTGTCTGTACACCTCTGAGTGTGTCACTTGTTAGGGTTGCGCCCACGCAAGTCACATTCATCAAAGACTAGCCCTCTCGTTGGGAGCGCGCAAGCTCTGCCTAGCTGCATTCGCGGACCACTAGTGGCTAACTGAGCCTATGCCAGCCTATGTCCCGCGTGTCTCACTCTCCTGCTTCTATGAACACCAGTCCCCGACCCAGCGTGGTGTAGCGTCTGGACCAATCAGACACACAAATGATTATTTTTTAATGAATAACCCAAACTCACTCTCCCAACAAATGCATGTGAAACTTTCCCCAAAAACTAACATCCCAAATTAAGCTAAAACACTGGCAGGACGCGGTGTCTTGTTACAGGACACACTGAGACTGATAAGAATTTTACGACCAAAAGGTCCAGAGAGCCATGACTCTTACTTAAATTCTTGGAGAGGAAGAGAAATAAACCCTGTTAATCCTATATATTCCATATATAACCACTTGATAAATGTGTAAACATGTATCTAATTTTCCCACCTCATGATTTTCCTTTTATGTGGCTGGCTTTTTTATTCGTGTAAACTCTGTTGGGTTAATGTTTCAGACTTTGGATAATATGGTTAACCAAAATCATTTGTGTGACATGTTTGGTCTCTATGAACTCCAATCTTCGTCCCCGATTTGTTAATTTGCATTACATTTCGCTAACTTTGTGACACATTAGTATTATAAGCATCTTAAAGATTCTTTTCTTAAACACCCAATGAAATTACATATTCAAATGCCCTGCTAGAACACAATGGGTCGTAACATTTCCCCCCAAAGGGAAATATTCTCATTGGCTCACACACCTCCAGAGGTTGTTCTTCACACTTTAAAAACCCAAGATCAGATTTTAGCTCTCTCTGACTCTCGTACTGGAATCCTGATGTGAAGATGCTGAATTAGAAGTTTCTAAGGACCACCAAGCTTGTGCCAGGCCGCGGCCTTGTCTTTCGATTCACCAAAGATACTCTGACTACCACTGGTTCTCTCTCATCAAGACCACATCAGCAAAGATCAACTGGAGCCTCAACAAATTGCATCAGGACAGTTTAATTCAAATGGGCGAGACATGCAAGTATCAAACTTAGTCTCATTATTTGATACATTAAGTATCCTTACCCCTTTTAAAGAAGATCCGCTAGGGGCAGGTCCCAAAAGGGAGCAAATGTCCATAGACCCCCATGTTAAAATGTCCGTTTTCACAGCATAAAATGTATGTGCTTGATTGACAGCTGATAACAAGCATAGGCTGCGCCGAGTGGAATTCCTGAAATTTGACGTCTCGGCCATGATCTGACACAACACATCATACCACCTCTGTATCCTTTCTGAACATTTGTATTGAAATATCGTACATAAAATGGGTTGCTCTGCTATAAGATTTTCCAAGATGGCGTCGCCTATACCCCCCATAAACGGCCTCAAAAATGTTCTTCAGAAAGTCTATGGGTGACGTCACAGACGCTTTGTCCATATTTTTTACAGTCTATGCTCATAACTGGAGTCACTAATCATTTAGATTTTTGCTACTGCTCTTAGTAGTACTGTAAATTAAGAAAGACATTTCCCATGCCCCGGAAATGTACATTTCTTAGAGTTAATAAACAATTGATCCTGAGTGTTCACGGGACAAACAGGTTAATTGTTTGTAATATTAATTTACGACAGTAAGTTAGTTATATTAACTGATCCAAATACTCATAATCAATTATAACCAGTTATTATTGATTATTGATTATTAATATTTCATAGAGCTAATTTGCTACAGTGGCGACTGGGCCGAGGCTTGGAAAGCTATCCCCGGTGTCTCAAAATGGGTTCTGAACATGATGACATGAGGTTACTCGCTCCAATTCGCTCACAGACCACCCCGCTTCGTGGGCATAGTCAATGCTTCAGTGAGAGCAACGTGGCTCACGTCCTCCGTAATGAAGTACTGAGCTTACTGGCCAAAATGCTGTCAGGCTTCTATGGCTGTTACTTCCTCGTTCCCAAGAAGGATGGCGGCATCAGGCCCATCCCAGACCTCAGACATCTGAACTACGCCCTCACGAAATGGCTGTTCAAGATGTTAACTTTGAAACGAATCCTCGCGCTAGTATGCCCAGGGGCTTGTTTTTTCTCAGTGGATCTGAAAGATGCATACTTTCATATCCAGATTGAACCCTTCACAGACCGTTCTTGAGGTTTGCATTCGAAGGGGTTGCATACCAGTATACAGTCCTACCATCAACATGTCACCACTAAAGCCTTGTCTTGCATCTGTACTATATCTTCAGATTATGACTAGTATGCAAGTAATATCACAGGTTTATCATGGACAAACAATTTTTCTAGCAGGAATACTATAGAATGTTGGGGTTTCAGACCCAGCAGAAGGACTGTTGATGTTGAGGCCATGAGGCCTAGCAGAAAGTCTTGACATGTACAAATTTGTTAATAATTTAAACTAATAAAAGTATTGTCTTCATCAGGGGTCTCCAACATGTCGCTCGCGATCTACCAGTAGCTTGTGGCCTGATTGGAGGTAGCTCGCCAAGGTGCCGTTCACATATTGTGTCTTTTGCGCGCTCGAGTTCGTTATTTCAAATGTAGGCTCGCGGCAAGCGACGTGCTAATTTTTTACAGGCGCGGCAAAATGAAAAACTCTCAGCTTTTCAGAATACCGCAAGCGCACCGCAGGTCATGTGACAAGAACCAACCATTCAGCTTCACCCTTTCCGTAACAACATTGAAAGCTCAGTCAACATGAAGGATGGGGGTGCACCCAAACACTACTGGTGTTTTTCACTTCTCCGTAAATAAATCTTGTAGCAGAGCAACAGCAAGCGTTTTTCGCTGGTGGAAATCCATTAGCTACTAAAACTTATTTGTCGTTGTGGAGAGCGCAGTGCATGGTTGCTGACAACAACAGACGCCACGGGAAAATCGGACCGAATTTTACTATTAATAATAAAGATATGCTAAAGTGCATTGTAAATGCCAGTAATTTATCTTTTTTGACTCATTCTTTTTTTATATAAAAAAATGATTTAAAGGCTGAAATATGTAAGGTTTAACTTTTTATAAAACTGATACTTTTTATACATTTTTTTAGTAGATAACATGTTGCAAGACACTCCTTTAAAATCTGGCCATCATTTTTAATGTTATTATTTTAATTTTTATGTAAACAAAAAGTGCATATTGATGCTAATTGTATTTGTTATTTGCTGGTTTTCGACATGAAACTTTGTGAATCGATTTCATTGTGTTAGTAGGCTACTTTTTGAACAGGATTCTGTGATAACCGTTATCATTTTGATCACTATAATCATGAAATTAAATTTTCATGCCATTTCATTATGATCAACTAAAATCAACTATAATTATGTGTTTTTTTACAGTATAATATGCAAAGTACAATTTTCAATATGCAAAAACTCTGATTCTGTTCTTTTCTCTGACATTTAAGAGTGACAAATAGGCCTACAAAAACTCTTTTAGGTCTAAAACAGTTTGGATAGTTGTTAATATGAGAGTTATGAGACATTATTTAAGAGATTTAATGCTATATTATATGAGTAGCTCTCGGCCACTTTCATCTTTAAAAAGTAGCTCTCAAATTTAAAAAAAGGTTGGAGACCCCTGGTCTACATAATGTAGGCTGAGATGGGAGAAGTGAAATCAGCAATTGATTTCTTTTTGTGTGTGATAAAAATCATGAATTTAGAGAGCATGCTAAAATACAATGTAACAACTTTACAAAACAACAATCTCAAAACTACAATACCAGGGATTTTCCTGGGTCAAAAATGGTCTTCGGTGGAGGCATAGGTGTAATTTGTGGGTGGGACGGGTGGGATATGTCCCCAGCCAGGGTCCATTTTGTCCCCACCACTTTTTAAAAATTTGTATGTAACAATACAAATAAATAAAACATCTCCAGTTAACTAGCAGAGCATTCATTTAGTTTGTCTGTTGAATAAGAGGCGATCTAGCGCTAAAATGTGTTGCTTTTGAAATCAAGTGATCAAAGTGCTTGTTGCCGCTGATATCAGTGGAGCGGATACAGTGTGTTCTCTTGTCTCTTGTCTTCACACGGACCCGCGCTTCAATCTATCGACTAACGCCGTTGCGGAGACTCTCTATTCGTTCCGGTGAAATCACAACACAAAATGCACACCAACCTGTGTTTAATATACAACCACTGATGAACATATTCGGTTTTGATAAAAAAAACTAAAAAAAAAACTATACGAATGCGGATTAGAACCCTTAACCTCTGACACGCTTGGCAAAAGATCTACCACTGGACCATTAAAGTACACATTTAAAGCACACTTTGGAGGGGAATTAAAAAAATTATACAGTTTATTTTATTAAAACACTTTTGGATGTCATACTGTAGAAACATTACTATAATCAATTGTATGAAATTAATAACACACATGACAGTTTAGAAGAGATCAGCTGATCAGAAACTAAATGAGGATTATATCGTTATCTAGGGCTGGGCGATATGGGCAAAAAATCATATCTTGGTATTTTTTGGTTAAATGGCGATATATGATATATATCTCGGTACTTTCTATGTTTTTCTATTTGGATAAAGAAAATCTGTATTTATTTAAAAAAAGGTTCACATCCTGCCCAATGATACAAACAATGTTGATATTGAAGGATATGGAAACAAATATAGTGAATATAATGTAGGCTATGCAATATATTATGTGCAAAAAAGTGGTTCAAATCACATTACATTCTAACATTGTAGCATCACAATCTAAAAGTAAAAATAATGATTTTGTTTTTAAATTGATTAAAGGCTAAACTAAAAATGAAAATAAAAACAAAAGCACAAACTCATTTTATTAGCCTGCATTTGATTATCCCATTATAATGGCCACTTTCATAAAAATCTACTTGTAGGTTTAAAACTCCACATATGGCACATTTATTGTCTCCAACAACAAATATTTTAGCAATATATATTTTAGTCATTTTTGCGCTACTCAGCACAAGTATGTATCAGTAACAGTAACAGTCAGCAACAGGGCCCGGTTTCCCGATAACGCTCACTCTTAGCGCGCTAAGAAAGCTCGAAAGATATATCTTACCAAAGTTGTTTATGTTCTTAAGTGTGTTCCCCGAACTATACCTTAGGAAGCTGCTTAAGATATACCTTCTTACGTGCGACGTTACCCGGCGCTGTCCGTGGCGATGGTGCTGAATTGTTTGATATCGACGGCTCGAGAATCAATTATTCTCTCGTGCAGGGGCTGTTTATGTGAGAAAGTGGTGATCTTTATAAATGAAGCACTTCAGAAATAGTTGAAATTGCAAATTGCAATTGCAAAATATTATAAAAAATAATCCAAACTATAAAAGCCTATAATAGCCTAGCCTACATATTTTAAAATTGTAACATATATTGCTGCCACAATAACCTTTTCAAAAATTTACGTGCCTTCTTCTCTTTTCCATTTTTGTTCACTGAGGTGGAGCTGCCATGAAATATTGTTCTTGTAAATACTTTCCAGCATTTCAGTAATAAAAGTTTACATCTTGCGTACGGTGCTTGGCAGTGATCAAAAAGGATTTAAACGTAAATTTTGAATCTCTTGTAAACTCAGAGATGTGGATTCAGACGGCAATTAAATTACCACACGACCTGTTTGTCAAAAAACAGAAGGTACTAATTTGGCCAGGGATTTTTACGCGGGTTGGGTGAGAAAAACACTGATATTATGGATTCGGACGGCACTAAAATCACCGACTTACCCCTGTAAATGTTTAAAATACCGGACGAGCCCATGAGAAACAATATTAGCGTCCGAATAGGACTCAACTGACAGTATCCTATGCTTTCACTGGCCTTTAAAAGAGCGTTTTAATTAAATTAATAATATTGTATAATAATATAATTAAAAATCTAACAACAATCAGTGTAATGACAATTTTATTCTTTGCATGAAAACACTTGAATTAGCCTAATTTAATACTGTCTGGGTGTATTAAAACTTAAGGATTATATTCATATAGACCTGCAACAGTGATAAGGTAAAGCTAAGAGTGGTCCAGACCAACCTTACGAAAGTGTGACTTGCAGAAGATATACTTAGCGAACGAACATTTCGGGAATCATGCCATAAGGTTAAGAGAGAGGTTAAGGAATAGGTTAAGAACTACTTAGAGATAAGAACGCTTTGGGAAACCGGGCCCAGATCTGTCAGAGCATCTGACAGGGCAAGCTGCTTTAAACTTGTTAACTGTATCTTACCAGTTATTTTGAAGCCCTTAATATAAGCTTGTGTCATGTTTAGGACAAATTGTACAATGTACTTTCACTGCAGCAGCTCATACGGCGTCCTCGGCTATTCTTCAGATGTGCTCGTATCAAACTACTGTATCGATATAAACTGTATTGCCTCATTTCATATTGTTTAAAAAATATATATTGATATTGTACAAACTCGATATACCGCCCAGCCCTATCGTTATCGTCATCATCAAGTAGCTGACATCATCTGATCACATTTACTTTTACTATTCTTGCCATAACACACAGTTCCAGCAGCCTGAGAAAAACTAACATTAAAACATCAAGAGTCAAACTGCCCAAATAAAGCAAACACTGATCACCATAATGGTGACATCAAACCAAACTATTAATTTTAATAAATCATCATAATCTAAACCTCTGTTATTCTCAATAATAACTTTTCAACACATATGCCAGAAATAAAGTAAATCTGGTTAGTAATAAGTGAAGTTAGTAATGCTGTTTGTGGAGTTGTTTAATAAAGTTGGAGCCTGACATCAAATCTTTAGACATCAACCCAAATTTCATTTTAAACCAAAATTTGACGTCTAAACGATTAGTTTTATGTCGTTCACGTCATAGAGTTCATGTCCAATAACATTTCTAGCTGGGGTGACCTCACTTTGTGGCCATAATATGAGCACACAGTGAGTGCGCTGTGAGGTTACACTTGTGACCTGGGGTGCGTTTCCCAAAAGCATCGTAAGCCTAAGTTGATCGTAAAAACGATCGTACGACTGATCTTAATATTACGGTCTGTTTCCCAAAAGCATCGTAGCTTAAGTAGCACTTGAAAATCTTCGTAGATCTACGAGTGCTCTGGAGTAATCGTACATCCCCAAGTGCATCGTAAGAAGACAGATTTATGAGGACACCTGCAGGACAACCGGCAGATTACACCTTTAACTTTATTCAAATGCAATGTGATTATAAGGTTTTGATTGTACTTTATTGTACACTTTATTACTCTTTTTTGTTGTTGGTTAAATTAATAAATTAAATAATTAAAAAGGTCAGAAAACAAAACAAAAAAAATATTAATAATTTAATCTAATAATTTTAATCAAAATTAAATGAATGAACAAAAAAATAAATAAAAGAAATCCTTTAAATCTGTTAAAAATTACATCTTTGTTTCGCTCTATCTCTTCTAAAAGGACATTAATTTCATCTTTTTGAAAGGTATCTTTTCTGGGTTTATTTTTCAGCCATTTTGTCCGTGCCTCCGCCTGTAGGTGCTTTATATAGACTTGTCTTGATTGCTAATCCACAACAGATGACAATTATTAGGTTAAACGTTCAGAATACGATTCCATATAAGGTTATGTTTCAGCACTTCATGAATGGACAGCGACGCTTAAGTAGCACGTAGAGTGCGTTCTTGCGCGTTCATGTTAAATGCATTTTTGGGAAACGCTCGTGGAATTGCTGCGAGCGTTCGTAACCTTGCACGTAGAAAGCGCTCTTAAGAGCTAAGATACATCGTTATCGGGAAACCCGGCCCAGGCTGGCCCACCCAATCAGAAGCTTGGCCCATCACAAAATTGATGCGATATTCAATTCAGCTCCAGATATGTTATTTTCTGTTTTCTTCCCAACCTCCCCCCTTTTTTTCCTCCGAGATTCACTTCGCTACCTTTGAGGTAAACGGACGTGCTGAAAGAAGCAATATTACGACAGTAACAGCCAATTAACTTTATTAGAACTATTAGTGAACTTGATTACCACACTCTAGTAGCCTAATAAAACACAACATGCACAGATTTCTTGTTCCGAAAAGGAAAGCCTTGTGCTTTTAGCTCATGAAAAAGCAATAACACATGAACTGGACATGGATGAGTTTGTAACAGAATTCTCTAAAATGAGTAGAAAGCTAAAGCTAAGAAAGCTGTAAATATTACAGTGATATAAGTAGATCTTTTTCAAGACCTGCCCTGTTTTCCTCAAATCTAAAGTTACTAAACTGATACAAGATCTGTTGTGTGGTTAAAAAAATATATATATCTAAATATACATAAGAATGTAAAAATATAAATGTAAAAAATAACAATGGCCAAAAATCTGTAATGTTATACTTTATTAATAGACGCGAGAACAATTCTTAAGAAAAACAGCATTTCAGATAAAATGAACATTTTTAGTTTGTAACAGTTTTCTAAAATGAACAAAAAGCTGATGTTGTAAATGGTATAGTGATGTATTTTAAAGTTATTTTAAAAGACCAGCCCCTTTTTATCAAATCTAAAGTTACTTAATTGATACAATATCTGTTAAAGGGATGGTTTGGAATAAAATCAACCTTAAATAAGCTCTAACTTTAACAATGTTCGACCAAGGGAAAAAAGGCTTCTGGGGGGTGTTTGTCTCGAGGTGTTGAAAACTTTTTCTTCGTCGAAGCAAGAGACCAGGAGACGTTGGGGATCACGTTCAAACAAAGTTATTCTTTATTGAGGACTTCGCGTTGACGCGGCTGCAGTTCTTCCCAAATCAGTCTAACTAATGTAACTTTACATGGTTTCTTTATAGGCATTTCAGTGGGCTGTCCCTAAAGGTTCTGAACTTATACACAGCCTTTAGGGATGACTACTGCTAAAGACAATAGAGGCAATTACCCCCAACTGAGCTCCCCAAATGGTATAATCACAAATGGTCACGAGAACTAAGACTAGTAACATTCACACACAGTTCAACTCTTAGTTGGAAGATCAAAGGCTAACAAAACCCCTGACTATTACAATGTTTAGACAGCTGACTTAAAGCTAACTTCTGATCAGTAAATTGATGCCATCATGTTCACCTTGAATGCCCAATACAGTGTAATTCACCTTAGTTTTTCATGTGATGTTATGTAAGGGAGTAAGATCAGCAGATCTTAAACATATTCTTAAATTTGGATCCTTCAGTCCCCCGTTTGAGAGTTCTTAAAAACTCTCACAAAATACAAATTTAAACACATAAAGTTAATTCTTGTAACTGGTGTAAGTTACAGGCACATCGCATATGTTCATTCTTGTAACTTGTGTAAGTTACAGGCACATATAACTTGCTCTGTGTTGTTCATCTGTAATTGCATGTTGACACAGAAACAAACATGCACTTAGGGTCCGTGAAATCTTACGGGTGTGCTGGACGTGAGTCATTTGCTGGTTGACACACTTGATACTAACAGGTTTCCGAACCATGAAAAGTTATCTTCAGTCATATTAACCAGGTGCAGCACTCAGATAATGGTGCAGGCTTGTAGTCTTGATCATATCGATGGATGACTGAAGGTTTTGTATTTCTGCGTTGTGTATTTTTTTTTTTATTTTTTTTTTTGTGATTGGCTCGTTCAGCAGTGGGTGTAGTTGTCGTCTTGAGGTTGTGGCTTCATATGCAGGTGAGACGTCGTTGCATATGGATTTTTGGAACAGCCATCAAGTGTTTATCTGCACAGAGGAAGAAAGAAAACAAAAGACGACAGAGCAGTATTTGTCCCAACACTAGGGTTGTAGCAGTTTAAACACTATGGTTCTATCGTTTTCAGAGTCTACTGTTGTCGTTTCATTCTTTCCCTATTTCTTAATTGATTTGACACCTATGGACCAGTGAGGTAAGGATGGACTAAATGGGGAAAGGCCTATGAGGTTGTCTTCACCCTGGATTGGCCCCCGACGCCTCTTGCGTCAGTTCTTTCCAGGGCCCTCACTGAACCGTGTCCTATTCTGTCCCTGTGTTGTGTACACACTGTACAGTGTGTGAGAAAATTGGCACATTTTCATTCTCCAGTGAAACATCAGTCTTAATAGACATCATATAGAGCATGGAGGTCTGATTGTAATATTTTATGGCATAACATTAAAGGCTGTGAGTTTTCTGAATGTCCCCCAAACAAAGGCTGTGACAGTCACTAAGTCTTTCATCTTTGTTGTGAGTTACTGGGGAGATTAACCAATCAGAGCCCAAATGGTTAACACCTCAAAAAGCTTAGCCACGAGTCCAATGACGAGGGGAGGGGTTGCTTTAAAGTAGCAAACAAATGTAGTAAGAGCTGCATAACATTGTTAACTTGTCTTAAGTTATTTTTGTTTTTTCTACATTCTTTTCCAAAATGTCCGTGCTTGCCACAGTAAGAACAACTGGCTTCTCTAGGACTTTTGCGTTTCTTTGGCTTCTCTGAGTTGACCTTAACAGAAACTGCTGCAATTCTTACTCTCTCTTTGACATCAGAATCTCTTTCCCAAATCGCCAAACTTTCTAGGTTACTTCTGAGAGTTCTTTTAGCCCACGTAATATCTAGGAATGGCAAGGCTGTTCTGTACTCAGCTACAAGACCATCTGCCCAAATTCGGATTAGAGCTCCTTTGTCAGCTAACACACTTTCGGAATCATCCACTATTCCACTGTACGTTACCGCTACCTGACAGAACCTCTCAGTATATTCACTCACAGTTTCTTCTTTCTCTTGTACACAGCTAGTAACTCTCGACCAATCGATTTTGGGTCCTAAGATATTCTTTAGGATTTTCAAAACACCTTCTCTCAAATCGCCTTTACTGGCATGTTGCAGTTCGGAAGTAACAGCAGACTCAAAATTGTTGAATTCAGATTCAGTTAGAATTTGTGACATCAGCTGTGTGACTTCCGGCAACGACATGTCGTAAAGATGCATTTTGCTGAACAATGCTCTTCTAAATTCAGAAAAATTTGTACGTGCTGAGGGTAAACTCTGGGAGAGTCTATCTATATCCTTAGGACCTAAAGATGTTTTGGCAACCGTTTGTATTTGGACAACAGAAGAGTTCAGAGTAACACTTTTAGTTCCCTGAGATCTTCTCCTAGCCCCACAAACCTGCACTGAATCTACAGGCTGATCAGTTACTGATTGGATGGCTACATTTGTTTCAACGAAAGCTTTTAAGTCAGGATAATTGTTATCAGGCTGACTAACTTCTTCCACATCAGTTTTTTCTGCATCTTTGTTGCGGTTTACTTTCTTAGTCAACGAAGATATTCTAGCATGGAGCTCTTTGATCTGTTTCTCTAGCTCAGAGTTGCGCTTAGACTGTTCTGTAGCTAGGGTTAAACCGAATTCTCTGTGACAGAAGATAATGCCTTTGACACTGTTCTTGCGAATACTTTCTCCTAGTACCTTCTTACAATCTTCGATTGACCAAACTCTGCCTTGATCAATGCTAAATTTCTTTGTTAAATTCAATCTGACTTTCTCAGTCACGATTGAGTCCATGTGCTCTGATAACAAAGACTTGAATTCACTATCTGTCCAAAAAGGTGTAATCTGTCTAGTACTTTTCCTAAACATTTTGTGAATTTTGTTACCACAAACAAACACTAAAAAAACTTCTCTCTACTGTCTTGCAAACAGAGGGTACAATCTTATTAGCACATGAGGCTAAATCTAATTCTAAAGCTAATTCTCTAGCTCACAGATAGGTCTTCTCTAGCAAGAGCATACACACAATATTAACATGTAACTGTTAATCTTCCCTGTCAACAACAGAGGGTAAATTTCATCTCTAAAAGAAAAACTTTTTAGAGGCTCATCTTTAGTTAACCAAACTCTACAGCTGTTTGTTAACTACTTCTCTGAACGGCGCAGAGGAAAACATTTGTACTGGTCTGCATTGGTTCTTTGAATGGAGTGTAAACTCACCGAATCGTTGGTTGTACAGAAAAATTTCGTCTGGAACTCAGTCAGCTTTGTTGAAATCTTTGAGCTTGAAGTTTCAAGATTCAGTCTGGAACTCAGTCAGCTTTGTTGAAATCTTTGAGCTTGAAGTTTTCAATCTGGAGGAAGCTGGAAAGATTCAGTCTGGCAATCTTTGTCAAATCTTTTGTTGAGCTTGAAGTTTCAAGATTCAGTTCATTGAGTTTAAAATTCTTTGAGTTTCCTTCTCCATCCGGGTCACAAGGCACCATCTGTTGTAAAGTTTTCTTCGTCGAAGCAAGAGACCAGGAGACGTTGGGGATCACGTTCAAACAAAGTTATTCTTTATTGAGGACTTCGCGTTGACGCGGCTGCAGTTCTTCCCAAATCAGTCTAACTAATGTAACTTTACATGGTTTCTTTATAGGCATTTCAGTGGGCTGTCCCTAAAGGTTCTGAACTTATACACAGCCTTTAGGGATGACTACTGCTAAAGACAATAGAGGCAATTACCCCCAACTGAGCTCCCCAAATGGTATAATCACAAATGGTCACGAGAACTAAGACTAGTAACATTCACACACAGTTCAACTCTTAGTTGGAAGATCAAAGGCTAACAAAACCCCTGACTATTACAATGTTTAGACAGCTGACTTAAAGCTAACTTCTGATCAGTAAATTGATGCCATCATGTTCACCTTGAATGCCCAATACAGTGTAATTCACCTTAGTTTTTCATGTGATGTTATGTAAGGAAGTAAGATCAGCAGATCTTAAACATATTCTTAAATTTGGATCCTTCAGAGGTCATGGTGCAAAGGACCCTAGGTTGATTTTACTCCGAACCATCCCTTTAAGGGGTAATATATATATATATATATATATGCAAAAAAAACCACATGTAAAAAGAGGGAATGTAAAAATAAACATGTTAAACATTTTTATATATATATGAAGATGCAAAAGCCTCTAAGTGCCATCTGAAATTTCCTCTAGAATGATCGTTTTTATCAAGCTTGTATGTTTATGTTCAGTTATTTCACTTTAATGGCAATGAAAGTTACCTATTAATTGTCATTAAAGTGAAATATACGAGATATGCCTAAATATATGAACTTGATAAAAATGCTCATTTTAGAAGAAAATGTCAGATGGCACTTAGAGGCTTTTGCATCTGAACTCATCATATATAAAGTTACTAAATAGTTACTAATAGTTATTGATAGTAAACTATATCAATAGACATCTGAGACTAAAGCATTAAAGAACACCCTCTCACCCCCTCCCCAACCCCCCCAATCCGCCCGGCCCACCTTTCATCTCATATCTGGAGCCGGGCCTCCTGTGACTCACATTGTGATCATATGGAGAGATCACTGTGAGATCAACGTGTTGACTGGGATGTAAATGTAAAAAAAATCTGGCATTTTATTTGTAAAAAAACAAAACAAACACATTTTAATCTAAACTCGGTGTCACTATTTCTTCAGGGTGATCAGAGTTTTTTCTCTGTTTTCTGAGAAGAAGAAAATAAAACGATGAACAATCCTCTGTAAGTTTTTGCTATTGTAAATATTGCTGCAGATTTGCTCAAAACTCACCAGTATTTTATTGTAATATTGCAGGCATCTCTATTTCCTCTGGGTGCTTCGAGTCCTTCCTCCCTGCAAAATAAAAGCATTGACTGACCTCTCGTATGTGTTTTTATCATGATTGCAGATTGTTCCAGATCAGATGAGTGTGAATCATCAGATTGTGTGCGGCTCAAAACTCACCAGCTCTTCTTGCACAGATGATCTGAAGAAGAATCACAGTAGGAGCAGCAAACACTGCGATCTCAACAATAATCACAATCACTGCAGGAAACATGAGAGGAAGAAGAGAAACTGTACATGACTGAAGTCAAGGGTATTCAACTATCAACAGTTATTGATGAAGCTTTTACAGACTGACTGATAGTTTAATGTTATAAAGCTGTCAGTATTAATGAACGTGTCGTACCTCTGTATAATGATCCAGCAGTCACACTGACTTCAGTTTCTCCTGGATCTGTGGATCACGTCTGTTAGTTCAGTTCAACACATAATGCCACATATACACAACATCATCATCACATAATACTTGAGCTTCATATCACAGAAATTATGGATATGTGTCACAGGTCGGGGTGGAGCGCCAGCGGGCCGCCCACCCCTCCGCCCGCGTGCCGCCCCTGAGGAGCTGACCGTGGACACAAAGGAGGCAGACACAGAATTAAAAATAAATATTCTTTATTAAATAATAAAAACAATATAAAGTCCCTTCCACATCCTCTTTTCTTCGGGAGCAGGTTCTTCCAGCATCAGCAGGCTCTTCCAGCATCAGCCGGCTCTTCACTAGCCTCAGGCTCTTCCAGCATTAACAGGCTCTTCCAGCATCAGCAGGCTCTTCCAGCATCAGCAGGCTCTTCCAGCATCAGCAGGCCCTTCCGGCATTAGCCGGCTCTAGCATCAGCAGGCTCTTCCAGTATCAGCAGGCCCTTCCAGCGTTAGCCGGCTCTTCACTAGCCTCAGGCTCTTCCAGCATTAACAGGCTCTTCCAGCATCAGCAGGCTCTTCCAGCATTAGCAGGCCCTTCCGGCATTAGCCGGCTCTTCACTAGCCTCAGGCTCTTCCAGCATTAACGGGCTCTTCCAGCATCAGCAGGCTCTTCCAGCATTAGCAGGCCCTTCCGGCATTAGCCGGTTCTTCACTAGCCTCAGGCTTTTCCAGCATTAACGGGCTCTTCCAGCATCAGCAGGCTCTTCCAGCATTAGCAGGCCCTTCCGGCATTAGCCGGCTCTTCACTAGCCTCAGGCTCTTCCAGCATTAACGGGCTCTTCCAGCATCAGCAGGCTCTTCCAGCATTAGCAGGCCCTTCCGGCATTAGCCGGTTCTTCACTAGCCTCCGGCAGAGAGTGGAAGATACATGTAACTCACAGCGTTAGCAGATTCTTCACTGGACTCAAGCAGAGAATGGATACATGTAACTCACAGCGTTAGCAGAGTCTTCACTGGACTCAGGCAGAGAGAGGAATAGATACGTGTAACTCACAGCGTTAGCAGGGTCTTCACTGGACTCAGGCAGAGAGAGGAATGAATACATGTAACTCACAGCGTTAGCAGGGTCTTCACTGGACTCAGGCAGAGAGAGAAATAGATACGTGTAACTCACAGCATTAGCAAGTTCTTCACTGGACTCAGGCAGAGAGAGGAATGAATACATGTAACTCACAGCGTTAGCAAGTTCTTCACTGGACTCAGGCAGAGAGAGGAATGGATACATGTAACTCACAGCGTTAGCAGGGTCTTCAAGCATTAGCAGGCTCTTCACTGGACTCAGACAGAGGGAGGAATGGACAGCTGTGATTGCGAGTGAACAGCAGAAATAATTCCCACACTCACATTTCCACCACACACTGTAAGGTTTCACTCGTGCTCATTTCCACAATAAAACTGCAATTCAACAGACTCAGTGTACCAAGGCTTCCGCCCGCAATCCAGCCGAAGTTTTCTCTGGCTCTCTCATCTGTCTCTCTCATCTGTCTCTCTCGTCCTCTCTCTCCCGCGGCTTCCCGCCGCGACCGCGGCCACGGCCGCTCACGTGCTGCGCGTCTCACCTCTCATTCTCGTCGTGTCCCCCTCTGCTCGTGCCTCTCTCTCCCGCGGCCTCCCGCCGCGACCGCGACCGCGGCCACGGCCACGGCCGCTCACGTGCTGCCCCCTCTCTCTCACAACCCCCGCGGGGAAGAACCACGCTCACTTTCTCTTCCTCTGACTTTTTATACTCTCATGAGCTAGTGTGGCCCCATTCAAACGCTCAGCGCAAATTACCCACACCTGCTGTCAATCCGCCACTAGGTTACCATAGCGACAGGCACTCACCCAGGCTTTGGGACGGTGTTTCGCTTCCCAAATCTCAGCGGGGACATTTCTCTAACAGGGATAGTCCCGGGCTTATTTGTCACCCCGTGACATACCCCCCCACCAATCCGCCGAAGGAAAGGGAAGAGAAAAACAAAAAAGAAACAAAACAAAAATAAACAACAAAAAAAAAAAAAGGAAAAAAAAACTGGTCGCCATACCTTCGGCCCACGGTTGCTCAACTCAGGGCGGCACCCTGCCGACTACGCCACTTGTCACAGGTCGGGGTGGAGCGCCAGCGGGCCGCCCACCCCTCCGCCCGCGTGCCGCCCCTGAGGAGCTGACCGTGGACACAAAGGAGGCAGACACAGAATTAAAAATAAATATTCTTTATTAAATAATAAAAACAATATAAAGTCCCTTCCACATCCTCTTTTCTTCGGGAGCAGGTTCTTCCAGCATCAGCAGGCTCTTCCAGCATCAGCCGGCTCTTCACTAGCCTCAGGCTCTTCCAGCATTAACAGGCTCTTCCAGCATCAGCAGGCTCTTCCAGCATCAGCAGGCTCTTCCAGCATCAGCAGGCCCTTCCGGCATTAGCCGGCTCTAGCATCAGCAGGCTCTTCCAGTATCAGCAGGCCCTTCCAGCGTTAGCCGGCTCTTCACTAGCCTCAGGCTCTTCCAGCATTAACAGGCTCTTCCAGCATCAGCAGGCTCTTCCAGCATTAGCAGGCCCTTCCGGCATTAGCCGGCTCTTCACTAGCCTCAGGCTCTTCCAGCATTAACGGGCTCTTCCAGCATCAGCAGGCTCTTCCAGCATTAGCAGGCCCTTCCGGCATTAGCCGGCTCTTCACTAGCCTCAGGCTCTTCCAGCATTAACGGGCTCTTCCAGCATCAGCAGGCTCTTCCAGCATTAGCAGGCCCTTCCGGCATTAGCCGGCTCTAGCATCAGCAGGCTCTTCCAGTATCAGCAGGCCCTTCCAGCGTTAGCCGGCTCTTCACTAGCCTCAGGCTCTTCCAGCATTAACAGGCTCTTCCAGCATCAGCAGGCTCTTCCAGCATTAGCAGGCCCTTCCGGCATTAGCCGGCTCTTCACTAGCCTCAGGCTCTTCCAGCATTAACGGGCTCTTCCAGCATCAGCAGGCTCTTCCAGCATTAGCAGGCCCTTCCGGCATTAGCCGGTTCTTCACTAGCCTCAGGCTCTTCCAGCATTAACGGGCTCTTCCAGCATCAGCAGGCTCTTCCAGCATTAGCAGGCCCTTCCGGCATTAGCCGGCTCTTCACTAGCCTCAGGCTCTTCCAGCATTAACGGGCTCTTCCAGCATCAGCAGGCTCTTCCAGCATTAGCAGGCCCTTCCGGCATTAGCCGGTTCTTCACTAGCCTCCGGCAGAGAGTGGAAGATACATGTAACTCACAGCGTTAGCAGATTCTTCACTGGACTCAAGCAGAGAATGGATACATGTAACTCACAGCGTTAGCAGAGTCTTCACTGGACTCAGGCAGAGAGAGGAATAGATACGTGTAACTCACAGCGTTAGCAGGGTCTTCACTGGACTCAGGCAGAGAGAGGAATGAATACATGTAACTCACAGCGTTAGCAGGGTCTTCACTGGACTCAGGCAGAGAGAGAAATAGATACGTGTAACTCACAGCATTAGCAAGTTCTTCACTGGACTCAGGCAGAGAGAGGAATGAATACATGTAACTCACAGCGTTAGCAAGTTCTTCACTGGACTCAGGCAGAGAGAGGAATGGATACATGTAACTCACAGCGTTAGCAGGGTCTTCAAGCATTAGCAGGCTCTTCACTGGACTCAGACAGAGGGAGGAATGGACAGCTGTGATTGCGAGTGAACAGCAGAAATAATTCCCACACTCACATTTCCACCACACACTGTAAGGTTTCACTCGTGCTCATTTCCACAATAAAACTGCAATTCAACAGACTCAGTGTACCAAGGCTTCCGCCCGCAATCCAGCCGAAGTTTTCTCTGGCTCTCTCATCTGTCTCTCTCATCTGTCTCTCTCGTCCTCTCTCTCCCGCGGCTTCCCGCCGCGACCGCGGCCACGGCCGCTCACGTGCTGCGCGTCTCACCTCTCATTCTCGTCGTGTCCCCCTCTGCTCGTGCCTCTCTCTCCCGCGGCCTCCCGCCGCGACCGCGACCGCGGCCACGGCCACGGCCACGGCCGCTCACGTGCTGCCCCCTCTCTCTCACAACCCCCGCGGGGAAGAACCACGCTCACTTTCTCTTCCTCTGACTTTTTATACTCTCATGAGCTAGTGTGGCCCCATTCAAACGCTCAGCGCAAATTACCCACACCTGCTGTCAATCCGCCACTAGGTTACCATAGCGACAGGCACTCACCCAGGCTTTGGGACGGTGTTTCGCTTCCCAAATCTCAGCGGGGACATTTCTCTAACAGGGATAGTCCCGGGCTTATTTGTCACCCCGTGACATATGTCTGTCATCATTATCTTCTTACTTCAGTCTCAAGGTGTCAGGAGGAGAATGACTATCGCCATTGACCAAAAATAAATCTATTTGATGCTTTATTCATTCATAGATATTCATGTTATAACTTATAAGTGAGTTTCTAGCACACTTGCATTTCTAAGTTTGCAGAAACATTGAAATGTTGAATATCTATTTATTGACGGCATCTAAAACATACAACGTTTCCTGTATGAAAACATTCAGATGCACAAATATTGAGGAATCCTTCGAGGTTGATGTGTGTGACAGTGATCATGTGATCATGAACTGTGTGTAGAAGCTGCTGCTGAAGTTCGTTCATACACACCTGGACTCTTTGGGATTGCTGTGTTGTCTGGAGTCAGTGTTGTTGCTGTAGTTGATGTTACAACTTTTAAAAACAAGATAGAAATAGAAATATTATTACACAAAGAAAGTACAAGTTTCAAAATGTCATAGACTCACTGTACAAGATCTTGAATATAGGGCCCTAGGATTTTATTAATTTATCATGTGAGTGGAGTGAGTTACACTAGCTGTATGATTATTTTGCATCAGACAACAGACTGTACAAGACCGGTCATATGCATCAAAACTCACTGACAAATCTGACTAAAGAGCTTTTTTTGATGATAATATGTGTGATGATAAAGCAGTCTGTGAGAGCCAGTGCAAACCACTGAAGCGAGAGACTGATGATGTGTGACAGTGATCATGTGATCATGAACCTTGTGTAGAAGCTGCTGCTGTAGTTCGGCTTGATGTCTTCTCAGAGTTTGAGCTTCTGACTGGAGTCAGTGTTGTTGAAGCAACTGGAGCTGCAGAAGATGAATGTTCAGACGCATCAGGACATTAACATCATATTTTCATATTGATCATGACATGCAGTTTGTGTTCAATCATCACAGCTTACAGTGGCAGTAGTTGAGAAGAGAGATGTTACTGTATCATTTATTCCTGGTTTATATGAGAGTGAAACACAGTGAGCTGCTTCCCATAAACCTTCAGCTTTCCTGAATCAATGACATTATTAAGCCTTATAATTCCTAAAACTGCATAAAAATCCTTATAATTCCCAATATTGACCTCCCACATGGGTCATACATGAAATCAGAAGAGTCTATTTTAGCCTAGTATGACCCATAGGAGGTCAATATTGGGAATTATAAGGATGTTTATGCAGTTTATGACTTTGACCACTAATATTTTACAATTGCCAAACGTATGAAGCCATCAGAAAGAGTAGAGCCAGTGTGTGAAAGTTTTGACAAATCTGTCTGAAAAAAGTGTTTTCTCACCTGAATACTTGACAGTGTATCTGACTGAGGTCTGGAGTTGATTCCTGTGAGTAAGCTGACATCTCCACTCTCTGTTGTCATCTTCATTCAGGAGTGTTGTAGTCAGAGTGATGATACAGTGATATTGATCTGATGATGATAATATCTGATATCTGGAGTCTGTCTTCAGATCAACACCAGCCTGATTCACCCACAACAGCTCAAATCCCTCAGAACTGACCCAATAATCACAGGAGAATCCAGTATATGAATACAACTGACAGGAGAGAGTCACAGAGCGGCCTGGACTGATCTCAGTCTGTGAGGATGAAGATGATGATGATGATGATGATGATGAAGATGATGATGAAGATGATGATGATGATGATGATGATGGAGACACTGAAACTGAACACAAGACACAAATCACAGACTCTTCAATCATCATCTGAGTTTAAAGGGAGAATCTGCCCTTTTTAAATTGACCAGATAATCATAAACTTACCATGAAGAACATGCAGATAAACATCAGCATCAGGTTCTTGTCGTCTGTCATTCACATATTGTCTGCAGATGTAATATCCATAATCTTCTTCTGTGACGTTCTTGATGTTCAGAGAGCAGTCAGACTCCAGACTCAGTCTCTCATGTCTCTCTGTGTCTTTCTTCTTTATCCCTAATTCAATCAGTCCAACTGCTGTTGAATTTCTGCTATAGATCCATGTAGTTTTAGATTTGCAGTCAGGAAGAGCATTACTACAGGACAGATGCACATTTTCACCAGAACTGATGAACACATAATCCACTCCACTGATACCTGAAACACAGTATATCTCAGTGATCATTATGATATTAATAAATGAAAACAATAAACCATACCAGCATAAAAAGCAGAAGAGTCAAATCATACAGTCTTTTTCCGGTGTTTGATAGTTAATGCATTCATTAAAATCTATGGGTAACACTTTATAATAACGTTCAGTTGTAAGTCATTTATAAGTGGTTAGTTAATGATGAATAATTCATAATTGAGTAGCAAGTGATATACTAACATTTTATGTATGTTTTGTAAATTCCGTTACAAGTCATTTACTAGTGATTAGTATTAACTAATTATTTACGAAACATGACTATGCGTTCATAAATGATTAATAAGTGATATGTTAATTATTGTATGTATGTTTTGTAGATTCAGTTACAAGTCATTAACAGTTGATTAGTAAATGATTAGCTAAACATGAATATGCGTTTCATAAATGTTTAATAAATAATGTATTTTTTTTTTGTATGTATGTTTGTATGTATGTAGCAATTAGAGGGTGCAGAAAGTGTTGTAAATGCCTTGAATACACGTACAGATCATTTGTAACAGGTAAGTTTAACATATTTACAAGTGATGAATAGTTTACACTTTAGATTAGGGGATACAGAAAGTGTTGTAAATGATTTATAACACTTTCTGCATCCCCTAATCTAAAGTGTAAACTATTCATCACTTGTAAATGTTACAATTTATGAAACGCATAGTCATGTTTTGTAAATGATTAGTTAATCATTAACTAATCAATTGTAAATTAATTGTAACACAATTTACAAAACATACATAAAATGTTAGTATATCACTTGCTAATCATTTATGAATGTTTTGTAAATGATTAGTGCATCATTAACTAACCACTTATAAATGACTTACAACTGAACGTTATTATAAAGTGTTACCAATCTATGGATAAACCAAATCAAACGCCTCTTTAAGAAACAATAAGAAATACTCTGACTCTGAAACAAATTAAAATAATGTAATATCATCATATCTTGAACTCTTGATTTCAGCTTTGTCATAAACATTACTGGACGGCACAGGATTAGTTGATCCTCCTCTTCAACTGTAGAAAATACACTAATAACTGACCTTAAAAGCTCTTTATCTGTTCTGTGTTTCTCTCTTTCCTTCAAACTCACCCTACTGTGACTTATGCACAGCTAAATACAAAATAACAATTCAAAACCCACAAAGAATATTTGTGGAACAGTTCCCAAAGGAAGGAGCAAAACTCAGGGAAGGTTTGCTGGGATCAGTAGTTCACTCTCCATCCAGACACAGTCGTGATGATACTGTACTTCTGTTCTCTGACCACACAACATCACTTCACTGAGCTGAACACTCGTTGTGTGTTTGATAGTAAGTTTATGATCAATCATGAGCTGAGTTTGGGAAGTAGTTAACAGTGAATTTGATCATGATTAGGCATTAACAAATAATTTAATAAAATATGATTAAACATGCACTAGGAGAGTGATTGTATTTTTATTTTATTTTTCATTTTTAATAATACAAATATTTTATTTATTTTTTTGGTTTCTTCTCATCTATACAGATAATATATATTTTTGCAGATAATATATTTTTGCCAAAAAGTGTAATTACCATACACTTCCATCAGAGGCCCCATAGAGACCATTCATTTCCATTCACTGCTCTTATAACAGCTTTTGTTATGAATATATATATTTAAACATTTTAAAATACATTAAATCAGTATTTCTTTTTTGTTTGTTGTTATTTGAGGTCTTTTGAAGTGTCTTGTTTTTGCAGTAATGCCAGATACATTTGCAGTAATGACACTAAAAGAAAAGACTTGAATGCAGTTACATATTATTTATTTCATTAATCCAAATGTAGAAAATTATTAACTTTAGAATAAGAAACACATTTTAGTACATAAGTAAATAAAATAACATAAGTGTGTGTGTGTGTGCGTGTGCGTGTGTGTGTGTGCGTGCATGTGTGTGTGTGCATTTATGTGTGAGCAATGAGCATATTTAGAATTATGCTGGAGTTATTGATTTTATTTGCCAGTTATTTCTATTTACATCTATGTGTGTGTGTGTGTGTGTGTGTGTGTGTGTGTGTCACGTTCGTTCCACATTATTTGTGCTCTATAACACTGACGTATGGAAATTTTCAGATTTATTCTGGATTTATTGATTTTTTTTGACAAATGAAAAATAAAAATAAATTTTCATTTCAAAGGTCTTGAGTGTGACTTTTTTTAAAAATACCTTCAGAACAACCAAATCAAGCCCAGTTTTTGTGTGTGTATAAATAGATAATTTAGAAAAAGTCACAAAATCTTATTGCACTGAGATGAAGGAAACCATTATTTTTTTAACTAAAGAAAAGTCGACTGGGGTCATATTGACCCTAAAGGACAAATTAGGCTTCGGTCCTGGAGGGCCACTGTTATACTGTTATAGTTGTTGTGTTTTATTGTCTGAGAGTGCAAGCATGATGATGATGAATCATCATCATCAAATTGTAACATAAATTCAGTGCCATTATCATTGATTTTTGGATGAAATCTAAAAAACAGCATTATGGGTGTTAAAGTGATGTTGATTCAATGCAGTTTACATTGACACATTAACACTGATTTAACATTGTTTTGATGGTTGCTTGCTATCTGGGACCCTCAAGCACACCTAATCAGTGTCTCCAGGATTACTAGAAAGCTACAGACAGGAGAGTTTATCAGGGTTGGAGATAAACTCTGCAGGACAGTGGCCCTCCAGGACAGAGTTTGCCCATCCCTGGTTTTCTTTATGAAGCACGTCACCGTTATTGAGATTCAGGCGCTGATTCTTGAGGTTTGAGTGTATCTAAGTGAAACAGTAGTTCAAAATGTTTAGTGTTTTTCTATATGTTTTACTCTAATCAATTATATGTAATTAATAACACACACATGACAGTCTAGAAGAGATCAGCTGATCAGAGCACTAGATGATGACTATATCATTATCGTCATCATCAAGTAGATGACATCATCTGATCACATTAGTAGTGGGAATCTAGTAGTAGTATTATATTTATCAAAGTGATTTTCCCCATTATAGATAAAGTTTAAATTACCAAATTTTGGTACATTCATATGGAGAAGAACCATCATGATAGAAATTCTAAAAATTTTGAATTGAAAGAAATAAGAAAGCTATAAGAAATTGAGATTGAGACTAAAAACGCAGCATGTAACTGTTAAAAAACTGACTACACGCTTGTTTATAAGAAAGTTTGGGAATTATTAACTCATTTATGTGTCCAGCGCTGTCACATCACGTCAGGTGTCAAAAAGAACAGAAGAATCAGACCCGAAGACTCAAGAGATGAACTAATAATTTCTCTTTCCGGTACAGAACCCATAGGATTTTGCACATGCGCGGTCGACACAAGATGTACAAATCACTCTCTGAGACAACTCAGAAGTCCTGAGTCATATTAAAGATTTGTTCAAAATAAACTAATCGTTCATGACCGACCCATCACTAGAACACATTTCCTCTTACTGTTCTTGCAATAACACACAGTTCCAGCAGCCAGAGAAAAACTAACATTAAAGGTGAACTAAGTAACTTTTTTACCTTAACTGAACAGCTTCGGAGTCATTGGAATGGTTATATTACTTATTTCGGGTTGAATGGTGGTCGTTTCGCACCCCCCTGGTGCCCGTGAGCAGAAAGTCCGCACTTGCAACTTTGAGCCGGTGGGCCGCCGGCCGCCGCGTCAGGAAGTATCGCGTGATATCAAGTCTCGCGATGTAAACAATTGCCTTACGGCCAAAAGAAATCTGCTAAAATGCTGTCATTATTGCGCTCCCTCGCGCTGTTCGAACCCGAATGAAGAAGACGCTTTAAAGAATGTCCCATCCGCTTTGATGTCGTTGATCTACTAGCCTCTGGTGTCTGAGAATCACCAACGAGTTTTTACAACAGTGTTGTCAAATATCTATTCTGAAGCTGTGGGGGGAGCTCTAGAGAGAAACCTGCGAGCAAAAAGCGAGAATACAGCGAAGAAATCCCGAAACTACTGAGCCCTGCTTTAAAACATCAAGAGTCAAACTGACCAACTAAAGCAAACACTGATCATCATAATGGTAACATCAAACCAAACTATTATTATTAATAAATCATCAGCATCTAAACCTCTGTTAATCTCAATAAGGACGGACTATTGTACACATATGACAGAAGTAAATCTGTTTAGTAATAAGTGAGGCTGGTAATGCTGTTTGTGGAGTTGTTTAATGAAGTTGGAGTCTGACATCAAACAAATATTTAGACGTCAACCCAGTTTTCATTTTCAACCAAAATTTGATGTCTGAGCGATGTTGGAGTCCACGTCCAATAACATTTCTATCTGGGATGAGCTCATATTGTGATCATAGTATGAGCACACAGTGAGTGGACTGTGAGGTGACACTTTAAGCTCACTGTGATGTAAGAAATTGTAATCTGCCTAGACCCAGATTCCACTCCTAAATATATTTTAGAATGAGCTCGTCCCCAAAATGGCTTAATTATCATATAGATTAAGGCAGTCAAGTTATATTGTTTCTTGACCATTTGGGTTGATAACATCCTGAGCAAATGGTAGTCAATTGTAGAATGGGACTGGGTGTGGGACACAGATAACCTTCTCAGACAATGGGGTGTCTCAACTTCATTAACATACAGACCACAGCTGTTACAACAAGGGCAATTTAATTTACATTAAGAGTTGTAAACTGTAACAGGACATTCTGACGCCGGTGAACCTAAGGTGCTTCGTATACCTTGCCACTGCTATGCTGTAATAAACTTCATTTTTGAGATCTTCAAAGACCACATCATTTTTTCTTACATTGGCAAGCCACCCATCGAGGAATTTCCAACAAAAAAAGTGGGGAAAGGTAAGAAAAAGCTGTTGTCTTTCATTTATGCTGTTTTTTGTCAGGGAACCCCCTTGTTTAAAAAATCTAGAAGGAAATTGTTAAGGACAGAAGAGAATTTGGTTTATTCAGTATTAGCAGGAGGAGTTGTTAAGCCTATTCCGTACAATTTTGTTTAAGATTCTAAAGTAACTGAATCAACCCGAAGTAGTGTGGTAGCAGAGTTATATTAGATTGGTTGTTTCTAAAGTAACTGAAACAAATGTATATGTTTCTAACGTACTTGAAACCGATTGTGAAGTTGTAATGATTCTGAGGAAATTCTAAAGTAATTGAATAGACCCGACGCAGTGTGGTCACAGAATTATTTCACAACGAATGTGTGGTAAAGTGTAGACTAGTGAGTCTGACGCGCCGTGACTCTGTGAAGTTTAAAACAAGAACCCGAAGCAGTGTGGTTTTGCCCGACGTACGGTTACAGTGTTTTAAATTGGATAAATATTGTTTAAGCCCGAAGTACTGTGGCTAAGTAAATTGTTTTAAGAAAATAACATAAAACCTGACGTAGTGTGGTTTTGTCCGACGTACTGTGACAGTGTTACATTTCTTAACTGTTTTGCGTAATGAAATTTAAGGTCCAATGGATTGTGGCTGTGGTTAAGTTTAGAAGCCTCAGGTAGTGTGGCTATTTTGATCATTTGTGTCCGAAGTACTGGAGCTGTGAATATTTAGACTAACGGATATTTTAAAGGAACTAGATAACATGTAGTCATTTAAATCAGACTTTGTGAATAACTATTAGATCACAAGATACTCTAAAGCCTGTTAAGACTTTTGAAAATGATTGTTAAATACATTACTAAACACGGTTCTCAGGGAATGTTTGATGGAATAGAGAATATTGTTGATAAACCGTACAAGTGGGCTATCTCTAAGTTTGAAAATGATCCCAAAATGCCTAAGAACAAAAATGGGAAAATTGCTAATGCGCTTCAAGCACTTTTTGCTTCATACAAAGTAACTAGGAGGAGAGTAGATGAGTTAGAGGCTGAAAATGAGCGACTCAGTGTTGGGGTAATTTCTACAAAAAATGACCTGGCTAGTGAAACAATATGGAAAGAAGAAAAGGTAAAGATGCAGAATGAGATTGTACTTCTTAGAACTAACAACAGTATGCTTTAATCATCTGTGGAAACATTGTCCAACAATTTGGAGGAAGCGAAGGCGGCTTGTCAGTTTATGATAAAGAATGGCACAACTCTAATAAGACAATGTTAGGTGTCACGTTGTGTAACCCAGTTCCATAAATGCCAGATTTGCAGGAAAAGATTCTCAGTCATTCAGTAGACAATACTCTGACTGTAGAGTCCGATTTCCCATGGCACCAGTCCATACTACTACGACTATGCGTGCTAGTGAAGGAAGGGAAGAACCAATGACCTCTTCCATAGTCCGAGGATTTAATCCAACTGAACTAGAAACTGTGATCAAGAATATTGGTAAATTTGATCATGACAAACAAGATCCATTAGATTTTCTGAAAAACTTGGAGGAATATGCTGAAGTTTACAATTTAACAGATGGTGATGCATGCGTTTTGTTAAGAATGTGCCTGCCTGAGACTTTGTCTGGAGCCTTAACTAAGAAAGTAAAGGGCAGAAATGCTAATAAGTCAGAGAGGAAAAAAGCACTGCTTGAAGTCTTAGGTGTGATGTCAGTAATTGTCACATGAGGAAAGGGGAGCATCCAGCAGCATTTTCAGAACGATTATTGGAGACATTTAAGACTTTCAGTGGCAATCCTGATATTACTAAGAATGATGTCAGTTTCAAGACTGCCTTGATTAAAAAATGTGACCCACTCACCCGGTCTGCTGTGAATCCATAATGACTCCAGTCGTAGTTCAGGATAACTCCTCAGTGGTTCATGATTAGTTCATGCTTTCAATTATCATTAGTTCATGTTGAATTAAGTATTAATCCAGGTATTAGTACATGATTAATAATATACCCTTATTGTAAAGTGTGACTGTTTTATCCTCACTTAATGCAAACAACACACTCTCCAGAATAAACTATTAGTCTTTATCAGAGAGCTGTTCAAATCACTGACACACTCTTGTAGAACTGAAATAATCTTGACTGTTTTTCTACCCCTTCTTTCCACCACAAGGACCATTTGGAGTTCCCAAAGACACAGATAGTGATCAAGGCCTGTAGGCCAAAATGTTTGTATTTTGGGGGTTGATGAATTGTCACACCTTTAGTACGGTGGGGGAAGTTTGAATTATCTGATTGGTCAGTTTAAATGTCTCACAGTTGGGTTAAAGTCACATGGTCAGGAAAGGATCAAAGAAAATTGAAACTGTTGCTCTGTCTCTTTTATTCTCTGTCTCTCTTTCTTTACTTCCTCTTCTCTCTCTCTCTGTCTCTCTCTCTCTCTCTCTCTCTCTCTCTCTCTCAGGTAACATGTATATGCTGGCTAAGATTAATGGTATAAGTTATCATCATCATTTGTTACTATTTTAAGTGTAACTAAAACCATATTTTGTTATTAAACCTTTTCAAACACAAATAATGTGCTAAAAAGTTTTGATTTGTTATTGACTTTGAAGTGCTACATATTGCAATACAATATTGTCACTCTCTATAGCAACGCTCTCCCACATATTAATCTATTGTAACTGCACTTATTTCCGTCGTTGGTATAAGTAGCAGTGGGTGGAATAGACAAGAAATGTACAGTTTTCTACCATCTTGCTGACAACTTTTCTTTAGTCATTCAGCAGTCTTGCAGCTTGAGCCTCTGCAGGGAATCCACCCTTACACTCTTAATATGAAGATAATTCTTCATCATCAGATGTTTGAGTGACACTATGTCCAGTATCAGGAATAATACAGTATGATCTGTGTGTATCAATACACAACTCTGAGATCACAACGTGAATGTGTGCAAGAATAAACTGAGCATGTTCAAATGAACTCTTTCCAGACTAATTCCACTAAATGCCTTTAGAGAAAATACAGATTTCTTTACCTGTGAGAAGTGAAGAGAGAATGATCAGTCCCAGCAGACACAGATCACACTTATCAGCCATTTTCTGTTTCTGTCAGTCTTTCTCTTCATTATATATAGTTACAGCTCTTCCTTTAAACATCATCAGCTCCTCCTCTGGTTGGTTACTTCCTCTGATCTCTTCAACTGAGTGTTTAGTCCTGACTCTATGATACAGCTGAAGAAGCGATCAGAAAGATCTCTGGTGTAAAACTGTGTTGACTTTGAAAAGCTCTGGATCAGAAAGTGAGCTGAACTGTACAGCGGCGTCCAGAAACCAACCAAGTCCATAAAGAAGTATTATGTTTGACACTGAAGAAAGTGCTTTGAATGAACAGTTCCACACAAATCAATACAAACATATATTTTCCCTATCATTAGCTATGTTTCCATCACCTTGTTTTTATGCGTTCTCTGAAGTATTGTAATGCCAAATTTCGAATAAAAATTCCTTAAAGGGACAGGCAAGCCTGAGTGTTTTTCTCTACGAAGCGCCCCCCTAGCTCCCCCTAGTGTCTGGTAGTAAATGCTTTTAAACACACTGTTGTAAAAACGAACTGTTGTCCCTCCCCCCTCGCCACGAACAGCTGAGCAGAGGAACCGGCTATTTCGAAACCAGTTATGTCTACCGAGGTAAGTAAAGTAATATTTTCTTTCCAACTGATGGTGAGTTTTTTTCATTTTTTTTTTATTGTGTTGTCATGCATACTAGTATTTTTACCGGGAACGAACGATATGAACGAGGTGAACTACTGCTTTCATGTTTTTGTTTTTTTTTGG
Source organism: Abramis brama (assembly GCA_022829085.1). Classification (NCBI taxonomy): domain Eukaryota; kingdom Metazoa; phylum Chordata; class Actinopteri; order Cypriniformes; family Leuciscidae; genus Abramis; species Abramis brama. The sequence goes on from CM040766.1 coordinate 9,506,987, forward strand.
AGAGTGGGCATGAGCATAATTTTATTTTATTTTTTTCTGCTTCTTCCCCGGCTCTGCCATTATACACACGTTTGCAACAATCGCTAGTCTGGTTTCGTTAGCCTGCCTCTGTGCTGGGGATGCTTGCCGTAAACTGATCCTGCTTCTCGCGATGTCTGAGACTTTGTGAGACTGAAGGACGCGGGTAGGATACACCGAACTTGCAAGCGGGATATTCTTCCTACAGGCAGTAGAATCGGGCGAGAGAGTCTTCATTCGCCCTGTAATGAGTCATTTAACCATATACCGACTTACGAAGATGATTAATTAACCCTTTAAACCCTGGTGTCCCTTTAAAGGGGTGGTTGATTATGATTTCACTTTTCTAACTTTAGTTAGTGTGTAATGTTGCTGTTTGAGCATAATCAGCATCTGCAAAGTTACAACGCTCAAACTTCAAAGCAAAGGGAAATATTTTATTTTAAGAAATTGCTTTTTAAGGATTACAACAAACGGCTGGTTGGGACTACACAAAATTTATCCCGGGTTAGTGACATCACCAACACAAAAATTTACATAATCTCCGCTCCTGGTAACGTGATTTATAGATTATCATGACAGAATATGCTAATCAATGACTAGAAGATAACTACACATCAGCTACATAAATCCATCAACTAACCATTCAGAAATGTCCTGTTGCTTACATGTTGTCACTTCTTCTTGAGTCTCTCCATCTTTGTACGATTAGTGGTGGTGAGATATTAGTGGTGGTGAGATGAAGCCTCATGAAGCATTGAAGCTTTTCAGCCCAGTGGTTCACAAAAGGGTTCATTTCTCGAGGCTTCATTTACTCACAATACCACCTGGTGGTCAAAGAGTGTAAAACAACAGATACATTACAGATGACCTGATGTGATCTGTGATGCACTGTATTTTGCGCCAGTTAAGGCTTAGAAATAACGGTGAAGAAATAAAATAAATTTCCACATAGACTAATTTATATAAATATACTTGAATATATTTATATGAATATACTATTTATATGAATATGTGCATTTTCTGGTGGTATATAATAAACGTATTTGGCTTGACTGGGGCTATTAAATGTGTATAAATCAATTCTTTGGTCATAATAGGCAGAAGTGGCAATATTATTATTTTAAACTGGAAAGTGGCTGGGTTTAAACCATGGGTTTATATATCTCTCAATATGTCGCTTCCTGAACCAGTCAGGCTTTGGAAGTCATCAGTGACGACAGGTCTAAAGCGATATAAGCCTCCATACGCGCTTCACTGAAAGCTTCAAACTTCAAACACTGAAAACTTCTCGACACATGCTCTGAAGACTTGGCACAGAACGTAACATCATTATTTAAATTTAAAGGCTAAAGATTTTTTAACTATTTGAATGAGTTCGAATGAACTAGTTCGAATGAACTATTGTAGCTCCACCATCGGTGCCGGGAGCAGCAGCTCATTTGCATTTAAAGGGACACACACATAACCGGTGCATTTTTGTGAACCCTCAAAAAGTGACAATTTTAACATGCTATATAAAATATCTGTGGGGTATTTTGAGCTAAAACTTCACATACAGACTCTGGACCATCAAAAACTTATTTTACATCTTGTGAAAAGGGAATTATACAACCCCTTTAATTCACAAAAGTTTTCACGTTCACTTGAGGTGGTTTTTGACTTGTGCAAAATAGAGTTAGCCGTAAACGATGACTGACAAACCACAAGAGAAACACAAGGGCAATTTATACACAGGATAACAAGGTAACAAGGGGGTGTGGTTAATTACCATGGGAACACAGGAGGGAAACCAAGGGAACTAACAAGAAGAAAACTACAAAGAACTACAAAACATGGCACAGGACAGGAAATAACACAAAAGTCCTCACATCGCTTTACGTTTGGATGGAAACCCAGCTATTGTTGCTACTGATTATTTGTCAGAGAACACAATTTCAACATAATGAAATATAGTTATTTTTAAGTGACCCAATACAGTGTCCTCAGGGTCATTTTTATGCAACATAGGTTCATTAGAAAAACGTTCCTGTGGCAACAGTTTTGCAAAATGCAAAATATGTACCAATACGTACATATCACTGCAGTTTCTAAAATAAATGAACAATAGAGGCAGTAAAACAGCAAGCACTTTTAATAGTTTTCATACAGGATTATGGATTAATAAAGGCTTATTTTCACGTGACTTCTGGCAAAATTATGTTCTGACCTCATGATTTGTAAACAAATTAATATAATATAGATTATAAGTTTGCATCACTTAACTAGCTCCATATGTTCGTAATACACATGCAACTCTCAGTAATTTATTTATTTGCCAAAAGACGGTAATTTTCTTCAAATCTGACATTTCAACTCAGAACTATGATGATACGTACAAACTTCGACGTAAACGTTGCTATATCTCTTTTACCTGGCATTCATATAGAACATTATACATTTCTATAATTTAAATAAGTTAAATGGTTATTAGACTGCATAGATTAGGTCAGCCGGAACCGGGGACACTTCCTATAACACCTGATGTACTCGTTACATCATACAAAGAATTGCATCTACGCTAATGTTAGTCTTTCTGTTTATTCCGAGGTTTACTGAAGTCAGCCGGATCCGAGCCGTATCCAGATCAGATGTTGGACCTGCGCCTGCACACGTCCACAACGCATCCCTGAAGTGCCAGCCTCATCAGCCCTGTGAACACCTCATCGACACGACAGCCATCGACACTGATCCTCAACAAACTCGTCTCCATACCGGCGTGACTCCGATCTTCAACCAGATGAACTGGATAATATTCTGAATGTTCTGATCCAATCTGACTTCTGACCTGTAATGCTGCTTGGATCATAATCATACACTGTTCTCTCGTTGGCCAGAGGAGAACTGAGCGACTGAGCCTGGGTTCTCCCAAGGTTTTTTTCTCCATTCTGTCACTGATGGAGTTTTGGTTCCTTGCCTCTGTTGCCTTGGCTTTTGGCTTGCTTAGTTGGGGACATTTAATATTCAACAATATTATTGATCTGCCTTACTTACTAGGAACACACTTTGTTGTATTATTTTCATGTTATCACCGTGAAGCTGCTTTGATACAATCTGTATTGTAAAAAGCACTATAGCCTATAAATAAAGGTGACTTGACTAGCAACACTGGACATCAACCACACGGCATACGCTAATAACTTTTCATATACTGTCTACAATTGTTTCCTTTATGTATAACAGTTCTATCTAATAACGTATTACACAGGACTGTTACACAGATCGTAAACTAATGAACACAGAGAATGCAAGCAGTTTGTTTGCTCAGGCTCTAGCGTTCTCAGCACAGTCAAAATAAAAGTCACAAGCGCAGCTCACGCCACTCCAGAGTTCTTACTGGCGGTGCGAATACAACCAGAATTGTTTTCTCTAAAGGTGGTTAGTTCCTAGAACTACCCGGTGGGAAACCCCCTATACTGGACCCCTCACACCCAGGCCTCTTCCTCTTTGAACTGTTGTCGTCTGGTCGGCTCTACAGAGCTCTGAGCACCAGAACGGCCCGGCACAGGAACAGTTTCTTCCCTCCGGCAATCCGCCTCATGAACAGTTAATGCCTCCACTTAGCAATAAACATGTGCAATACTTAAACTCTATTCATACATTTATTTATTTAATACACCATACTTATTTACTGTACATTTCATTACATTTGTACATACATACCATCTATCGTCTATTTTTGTATATTGAGTATTTTTTGAAAAACATTTTTGTATATTGTTATTTCCTATTTACTGTATGTGCAAACATACCTGGCAATAAAGCTCTTTCTGATTCTGAAATATTAGATATAAGAGTTTAATTTAGTTTAATTGAGTTTAATTTAGTCTAATGGGCTTCTGACTTGTTTAAATGTGAATTATTGTCATTTGGAGTTTGTAGAGAAATAAAGTAATACATTGATATGTAAGAAAACACTTCACTTGCTAATGTAAAGTCAGTCCTCAGTCCCTGTAAGCAGCGAGACTTCAGAGCAGCTCTTCTGGCATCTAGAGGTCATATTGAGCAACTGACTCAAACCTCAATGACAGTCGACGTTAATAAAAACGGCAGAGGTCACAGAGCAAACAGCATTGAGTCTTGTGTTTCGAAGGGGCTCATATTTGGGCTTCTTACCTCGTCAGGTGTGACAGAGAGCTTGTCCAGTTTAATACTCTCTGCTGGTCTCCTGTCAGCCGGAGCTGAGCCGTGTGTGGCAGTGATGGCACAGCATGATCACGGCAAACAACATGAGGGCCGGTTGTTGGTGTGAGGAGTGTGTCTCAGATCAACCCAGTGATCATCTGATCCAAATCAGGCCAAATAAGTGCACTATAATGCAGTTGACTTGACAGATTTACAATTTACTTCATTTGAAATGAATGTTTCATCTGTTATGACTTGCCATTTCAAAGATTAATTTTAAAAAATACCACAGTTTAAAATATTGAATTGATTATATGATTTAACCATAATCATGCAATAATTAATTAATTTTGTTTATCATGGGGCATCATTTTATTAATAGGCATATTAACATGAAAAATACAATACTTTATGAATGTGCGGTAATCCAAATATTCGGGATGTGATGCTTTGTGTTAGGAACTGTTGTAGAGTAAGATTTAAAAGTTAATGTGAATATTTATGACAGTCTAATGCAGTTCAACTTAGCTTAAAAAGCAGCAAAGAAGAAGCTGTTGTTTGTGCAAGAGTGACGCTCGTGACTGAACTGTTGAACTCACTCAGTAAATGATCAATCTTTAATTCTCAGACACTGTAAAACTGTGATGTAAAAAAACGCCAAATTCTAACAGTAACATATCATTTTCCATTAAAACAGTAATACACCATAGAAAATAATGCATTCTGGGTAACATTTGTTGTTTTTGATAGCCTACTGCAATATAACTGAATTATCAGTGTTCAGAATCAACACTCAGAGGCTGTGTGCCAAATCACACCATATACCCTCATTCACTATTCCCTACACTATTACTGATATAGTCCACAGGACAGAGTGAATCCAGACACTGATGAACACCTGCTGTTAACAAGCAGAATCACTGAAGGAAAGAGAAACACAAGAACTACAACTGACTGAAGATAAAAGACATTAAATCTCTGAAGATCTCAGCAGAGGAGGATTAAACAACTCCACAAACAGCATTACCAGCTTCACTTATTACTAACCAGACTGACTTTATTTCTGTCAGACTTCTACAGAAGCTCTCACTGAGAAGTATCAGAGGCTTAGATGATGACATTTTATGGAAAATTATGGATTCGTTTGAAGTCACCATTGTGGTGAACAGTGTTTTCTTTGACCTTGGACATTTTCAGTGGCATTCCTTCTTTGGCTGATTGTGTGTTTTTAACGCACATTTGTCAAGAAAAGCTGAGAGATAATACATTCAGGTGATGTTGGTCATGTGTTGATAGGGACATAATCAACCTTAATTTTCCCTGAAGGGACTACAGCAAACAAGCTTTTAAGCAAACGAGCGTTTAAGGAGACAAAGGTGGTGTAGCATCGTGAGAGGGTGTGTCATAGAGGCAAGGTATGTGCCATCTAGGTGGCTGCAGCAATGGGGACTACAAACTACAAACCAAGATGGCCGCCTGGTCATTGAGAATAATCAGAGGTTTAGATGCTGACATTTTATTGAAAATGATGGATTTATTTGTAGTCTTCCAGAGAGCGCCGGCGGTCAACACAAAAACCTTTGACCTTGTGTGTTTTTAACGAACATTTGTCAAGAAAAACTGAGAGAAAATACAATCAGGTGATGTTGCTCATGTGTTGATAGGGACATAATCAACCTTAATTTTCCCTGAAGGGTGTACAGCAAACAAGCTAAAGAACACAGAAATAAGTTTTTATAAGGTGTCGACCCCAAAAAACAAGCTTTTAAGGAGACAAAGGTATGTGCCATCTAGGTGGTTGCAGCAATGGGGACTACAAACCAAGATGGCCACCTGGTCCCGGACTACAGTTACCAGGGACACAGCTGTTGTGAGTGAAGGAGAAAAGCTGTTCATGAGCTGAGGACAGAGAGACTGGCTGTTTCTTGTTAGAGAGCATAAAGAGAAGCTGGAAAAGTGTTTTGGTTAAAAAGTGTTGGAGTTTTGAGTTGATTATTAAAAAACAACCAGTGAGTTGATCTCTGTCTGGACTCGATCTGTGAAGCAACCCACACTTTGGTGATCCTCTACCTCTCACAATGCCACAGTGGATACAGGCAATAAGACGTGAAGCATCCACTGGAAGAATGGGTTAATTGTGGGATCCTGACACTCAACATCTTGTCACTTAGTCAAATGTCAGTTTTATTTATTATATTTCTGTAAGCTAAGCTAAGCTATACTGGTCGCCAATTACGTTTCCCTCCTGCGTCTCTATCTCAGTTGCCTGTATCCACTTTTGTCCTTAAACGCTTGTTTTTTTGGGGTCAACAGCTTATAAAAACTTGTTTCTAGGGTTTTGTAGCTTGTTTGCTGTACACCTTGTCACATAGCAGCTTTTAGACATTGTTCTTTGTTATAGGTCAGAAATGACAAGAAAGCGACTTCAGGCAATACAAAGTCAATGGAGACGGTTGCCCTAAATGCCTAAATGCGCTCTGTTTCTGTTTAAATTATTTCTGTGAACAGTGTGTTTGAAAACTCTATCAATATATAGCCTAGTAGGGAGTTAATAATTTAACTGGGAAAATCCACAAGAAAAATGGGCTCTTTGTAAAAAAAATGTTTTATGACTACTATTTATAATATATATTTTTTTATTTTGGTCCATAGGGTTAGAAAAAACAAAAATAAAATAAAAGCTCAAAACAAACTGTAGGCCTATATATAATCATATAATCTATATGTGATCAAAACAACTCGCAGTGACCCAAAAGGAGTAGGCAGAAGCTTTGCTTATTACACATACTGTACATTTCAGCCTCAATTCAGTGTTTTTTTCACCATTAATCATATTAAACAACAGAATACGGCCATTCAACGGCTTCTTAAAAAATTATTTTAACACAAATGTAAAGAATAACCTTCCTTAAGTAACATCAATTTATTAATTCCATTATTAAAATTTTCTGTGAACCTTAGATAATTCATATACATGTGTATGCCTGATACGTTTTCAAACTTACACACATGCGTTTCTGCCCAATTGTTGTCTTTTGTCCTCTTTGTGTTCTGGCTTTGAGTTCTAGAGCTTTCAGAACTATTTTAATAACCTTTGGTCTAGTTTTAATTTAGCAATGTTGAACTAGTGTGATTACGTATTTTCAGGAGTATTTTCAGAGCGGTGAACTCACTGTTGAGGTTTGGAAACATGTTACTGGTGAGTGTGAGAACTCTGTTAGTTTGACCACACGTTTTTAGAGAAACGCGTGTGGTTAATGAAGAAAGAAAGAAGAGGAACGGACATCTTAACCCACACAGAACTGATCATCTCTGAACCCAGTTTGGACTGAACCTTATCCATTAATTAAGTTATTTTTGTTTTACCAGTACAAGTATTTGTATGGTACCTTTTATTGGATTCTGAATAAGGCAAAACAAGAGAAAATTTACTTCCATATATTGCAGATCCTTTATGTATTCCTTAACATGTTTTTAATGCCCTTCCAGAGTCTCGTCCCGTCGAGTCCACCCTTCTAGAGCTTCTTCTCGTCATGCCTGTCGAGCCCTCGGCAAAGATGATTATTCCACCATCATTGATGTGGGGTCGCCGCGGGTCTGCCAGTCTCCAGCTCCATCATGGTCGGTGGAGCCTACTTTGTCTTATTCAGCATCAAATAAAAGGTACCCGACAAATAAATAACTACAGTTATTTTTGTTTTAGCAGGTTCAGTCCAAAATGGGTTCAGAGATTATCAGTTCTGTGTGGGTTAAGATGTCAGTTCCTCTTCTTTCTTTCTTCATTATCTCACACTCAGAATAAACATGTTTCCAAACCTCAACAGTGAGTTCACTGCTCTGAAAATACTACTGAAAGTATGTAGTCACACTAGATCCACATTGCTAAATTAAAACTAAAGACCAAAGGTTATTAAAATAGTTCTGGAAGCGCTAGAACTCAAAGCCAGAACACAAAGAGGACAAAAGACAACAATCCATTACAATTTGTTTGTTAACATGTAAAAGACATTGAAAGTATTAACAATGAATAAACCCATTAGGATTGAGTTATATTAGATTGATATTCCTCTGCTCATGTGTGTCATGATTCTGCCCTCGTGTCCTTGATTTTCTCTAGTCTTCCTGAGGCATGATCACGACAGACCCATATTTTGTGGGTTTTTTTTGTTCATTTTGTAATCACCCCTGTGAGTTTTGTCAAAGAGCTGTTTAGTCTTGTATCTGCTGTGAGTTTGTAGTCTAGTTATCTGTCCAGTCTTAAGGGCCGTACACACCGGGACGAATATCGGCGCGCGTTATTTGCCTGCGTTTTTCAACGCGTTTTTTGTGTTCACACCTAAGCGATTTTCGCTGACGATGAGCCGAGTGAACATGCAAATTCATTCCCTGACATTAGATGGCGCTTAATGTAAAACAGAAATACCCCGGTACAAAAGGTTTTTGTGGTCGCTGTCGCGTTTGTCATATAGTTCTTTATGTTCCGACACCAACGAGACCAGCAGCTCTACATTCATCTTGCCTTGCATCTTCCTCGTCTTATTTCTTCCCCGCAGTGTAGACCCTACTTGGCGTATGTCTTCTTCGCCGTTACGTATGTGTGCTCGGCAAGACCGTTTTGTGTTTGAGCACCCCCAAATTGTGTTTTACTGTAACATCAGAAGCTCCAGACACGTGACCAAAAGCGCCAATCTCATTGGTCGGATAGTTTTTGACGTTACGCGTCAAACCAAAAAAACGAACCCGAGGTGTTTTTAAAAAAATTACGCTTTTACGCGTGGCGTTTTTCACGTCGGTGTGCACACTCACAATAGTGCCCTTTGTTTAGTCACGAGGCGTTAAACGTCGGCGAATATCGTGCGTGAAATTCGTCCCGGTGTGAACAGGCCTTTAGTCTAGTGTTGTTAGTCTTTATTTTCCCTTCCAGTGTTGTTTGCCCCCTCGTGGGTTTTGTTTTCCCCGTTTTTCCTGTCATTAATTAACCTTGTTAATTGCATACTGTCTGCGTTTGGGTGGTGACAATGTGGGTTTTGTATAATTATTTGACTGCTTTGTTCTTGTTCACAGAGGCTTAAAGTTGACTGCAGTTCTCCTGAGCTCCAGCTTTTGCTCCTCTGATGGAAGCATAAGTCACTTTATCATCACAGCGAACCTGAATGAACATCACAGTTGTTTCAACCCACAATTATTACAGCATGTTGTTTGAGCTCAGTTCATTAAGAACTGCATATAATCACACAAATCAAGAAGAACTGCATATAAGAGGAAAATATACAAACTATCACGTTGAGAGAAGCTGGACAACATTGAGGAAGTGTTCGCTCACCTTGTTCTTTTTGCCTCGTTTTTTACTGAACGCAGTGACTTTAGTATAAGTCACATCACCTGTCTGCTCCTAAACATCAATGGAAATATGGAAAAAATCAAGCTATTAGATGCCATCCATCAATGATATTTTCCTCAGGTTCTGCAAATATTCAAGTTATATATGTGTAAAACCTGTATCCTGGCAATTTCACATAAATGTTTTGTGAGAAACTATTATACAGACATGACGTTGTGATGACAGATCCTATTGTAACACGACAGATTGATTGACTTGACTTGACCCACACAACAGGAACAACACATGATGAAATCCACAACTAGAACAATGGGCAATTAGTCACAGTAGCACAACACACTCAGGGTACGTTTACACAAAAACGATATGCTTAAAAAGTCTTTCCTTTGAGTTTTCCGCGTACAGACGACACCATTGTCAAAACAATCCCCATTCACACGGATGGCGATGAAACACTATTAAACACTAACACTACGCATGTGCATGACCTCATCGTCTTCACAGATTAACGTTTTTTTTGTTGTTTACACGGAGAGAGTTTTCAAAAACTTGCACTTTGAAACCCGTTAAACGCAGTTGTCGTGTAAACGAAAGGGCAAAACGCATAAAAAGTTTTACGTTTTTGGTTGAAAACGGTGTCGTGTGAACAGCCCCTCAGACAAAGAACAGGTGAGCACACACTCACACTGACGAGGACTCATCAACGACTAAACAAGAGGGCGTGGTCACTGGAAACTAGGAGGCGGGACAAGAGGAACACATGGCCAACACAAATAAAGACAGAGCCATGTGCTCAAACACAACACAAACAAAGACAGATTAAACTAAGACAAGACTGACAGAACTGTCTGCTGAGAACCCTGACATTTTATAATCTGAGTAATAAGAGTGTCATATTTCAGGGTCAGTCCTTATGAACATTAATAACTCATGGATCAACCTGCAATACTTACCACAGAGTCACCAGTCCCTCTTCTGTTGCCTGAAACATAATGTCACGGGAAAGTTTATGATCAAACACACACACAGTCTCTAATGCAGATGACAATCAGTTTTTAAAAGAGTCTAGTCCAGTGGTTCTCAAAGTGTGGTACGCAGGCTCCGTCTAGTGGTACGCAGAGGAATCACTGAATTTCGCACGTAAGATCAAACCGGTGTGATCTTTTACTGTCTATTGTATGATCAGTCTTGGCTGGTCCCTGGAGCATACGATACGATTACTCCGGTGTAGAACGGCCAGTGCATCACGTGATCAGCTGCTAAATTTAAGGCCATGTCCACACTAATACGTTTTCGTTTGAAAACGCATCTTTTTCTCTCCGTTTTGGCCTTCCGTCCACACTGAGACGGCGTTTTTATTAAGGAAAACGAAGCTTTTTGAAAACGCACTCCAAAGCGTATACATTTGAAAACGCTGTTTCCCTTTCAAGGGAACTCGAGCTGCGTTTGAGACGTGGTGGGAACGCCCTGCGTGATTGCGTCGTGAAGCACGTGTATAATCAGTCCAATGGAAAGACGAGACGTCATAGGCGGGTGACGTCATCGACCAGGAAACTATAAGGCAGCCCCGCTGACACAGATCGCGTTAGCTTCTGTGCCTTCAGCAAGTGCTCTCTGTATATCTGTCCTTGTCTATTTACTGTTGTCTGTCACAGTTCAAGCACACACAATATATATATATATATGATGGCGAGCAAGCAAGATTTTAAGCAATGTGTTGTCCCCTGCCCTCGTTACATCACGGGTGGTGACACACATCAGCTTTGTGTTGCTTGTTTGGGAGTGGAGCATGCCCAGTCAGTTCTCGAGGGAGCTGACTGTGAGCATTGCGTTAAGCTGTCCATGCGGACGCTCTGCTCTCGCCGGGCGTTCTTTGAGGAGGACGGTTCGGTTCGCGCTCCCCGAGGTGCGGGTCCCGCTGCTGCCGAGGCACAGCGGAGGCGTTCATCTTGGGGTTCGCATATGGATTTAGTAGCGGGGTTTGAGGCGGGCCCCGCCCTTTCTCAGCCCTTACCTGCTGAATCCGGTGCCTCTGCCCAGGAAGGAGCCCGCGCTGCGGCTTCTCCTTCCCAGGTTGAGACACCAATGTTGCGACTATCCAGTTCTGAGGAATTGGATGTCGTCAGTGTTGATATGGAAAGGGAATATGAGTCCTCGCCAGCTTATTCCCATGTTGATGAGGAGCTTATGGAGGTTTTAACTCGTGCTGTTGCTAAATTAAATATTGACTGGCCAGCAGATGAAGTTGAGAGTGAATCAAACCGTAAGAGTTTATTAGATGATAGATATTTGCCATCTAAATCACGACCTCCACGTCGGGAGCTTCCGTTTTTTCCCGATCTCCACACCGAGGTGTCGAGATCGTGGAATAAACCAGTGTCATTCAGAGTACATAATCCACAGACAGCTAACTATAGTAAAATAAAGGATATTTCTCACTATGGTTATTTGACAATGCCTCCGGCGGAAGAGACGCTTGCGAGCCATCTCTCCCCCGAGACAGCGTCATCTCTGGAAGCCCCGACGTTACCCACCAAGCCATTAAAAGCTACATCTTCGCTGGTGGGTAAAGCATATTCGGCAGCAGGTCAAGCCGCGGCATGCTTTCATACTATGTCTATTTTACAAGCATACCAGGCTGACCTGCTGAAAGACATGGACAATTGTGAGGAAGTCAGCGCTGACGCAATTCGAGAATTGCGTCGCGCAACAGATCTATCTCTGCGGGCCACCAAGGAGACGGCCAAATCTGTGGGTCGGTCTATGGCAGCCCTGGTGGCCACAGAACGTCATTTATGGTTAAATCTTTCAGATATAAAGGATAAAGATAGGTCTGTTCTTCTGGATGCGCCGCTTTCGCCTACAAGTCTGTTCGGCGACGCTATAAATTGTGTCGTCGATAGGTTTCAGGAAACGAAAAAACAGTCTGCGGCGCTCCAGAGGTTTCTTCCTCGCCGGTCCAATGTCTCCGAGACTGCTTCTCGTGTTGTTAAATCTGAGCAGTCTCGGCCGTCTACAAGCTCCTCACAGCAGCACAGAGTGCAACAAAAACAGAGTGTCGCCGCTCGGGCTCCTCCACAACCTGGGGAGTCTGGGTGGCGGTCACAGTTCAAGCCAGTTAGGGGTAGACAGGATCTGAGGACCGTCATCTCTAAGAAAGCTTGGACTAAGAAGAAGTCCTGACGCCGAGGCTATCAGGCTTCTGAGGGTGGTCCCCTCCGGGGAGGGACGGTTTCGAGGAACTGTTTCTCCTCGGCGCCCTCTGGGGGGCGATTCTCCGAGGAGAGTTGCAGCGCTGCCACAGAGTGTCAGCGTCCCCATACGATCCTCCGAGGAGGGTCGTAGAACGGTCAGTTCGGTTGTTCCCTGCCGGTTCGCCGTTTCAGGGCACCGAGATGACTGTTCAACCAAATCCAGAGGCCAGTCTCGAGAGACTGGTTCCCCTAGCGGAATTTCTGGTAGCGTGGAAACTTCTACCGAATATTTCGCAGTGGGTCCTGAATATAATAGAAAAGGGTTACAGAATTCAGTTCGGTTCTCGTCCGCCCAGATTTCAAGGGGTTCTTCCTACACTGGTGAACTCCGAGCAGGCTCTGGTTATGGAACAAGAAGTTCTGACGCTTCTAAAAAAAGGGGCTATAGAAAGGGTTTCTCCTCCCAGCAGAGAGTCAGGGTTTTACAGCCGTTATTTCATTGTTCCAAAAAAGGATGGGGGGTTGCGTCCTATTCTAGATCTGCGTCATTTAAACAGCAGAGTTCAGAAACTCAAGTTCAGAATGCTTACGCTCAAACAGATTGTGTCACAGATTCAGTCCGAGGACTGGTTTGTCACAATAGACTTGAAGGACGCGTACTTCCATGTATCTATCCATCCTCATCACAGGAAGTTCCTGAGGTTTGCTTTCGGGGGCGAAGCATACCAGTATCGGGTTCTTCCCTTCGGCCTAGGTTTATCACCCCGCACCTTTACAAAATGTGTGGATGCAGCTCTGGCTCCTCTGAGACTCCAGGGCATTCGCATATTGAACTATATAGACGATTGGTTGATTCTAGCTCAGTCAGAGCAGATGGCAGTTTGGCATCGAGATGTCGTTCTGTCTCACATAAAGAGGTTGGGGTTGCGGCTCAACGCCAAGAAGAGTGTGCTCCTTCCAGCTCAGAGGACCACTTTTTTAGGTGTAATTTGGGATTCGACAACAATGCAAGCACGTCTGTCTCCTGCACGTATTTCTGCGATTCTCACAGCCGTAAAGGGTGTAAAACTAGGCCAGTCACTCACTGTGAAACAGTTTCAGAGACTGTTGGGGCTCATGGCAACTGCGTCCAACGTAATCACTTATGGCCTTCTGTACATGAGACCTCTGCAGTGGTGGCTCAGGACCAAGGGGTTTTCTCCGAGGGGAAATCCATTTCGCACGATCAAGGTCACGCGGCGATGCCTTCGTGCCTTGGTCATGTGGAAGAAACCTTGGTTCCTCGCCCAGGGCCCAGTGCTGGGGGCTTCTTGTCGACGCGTAACGCTTTCGATGGATGCTTCCCTCACGGGATGGGGGGCGGTCATGAGTGGCCGCTCGGCGAAAGGTCTTTGGCAGGACCATCAATGTTCTTGGCACATAAATTGGCTAGAAATGATGGCGGTATTCCAAGCTCTCAAATACTTCCTGTCAGACCTGAGAGGTCACCATGTGCTTGTCCGCACGGACAACACATCGGTGGTCTCTTATATCAACCATCAGGGGGGTCTGAGGTCACGTCATTTATGGAGGCAGGCCCATCAGATCCTCCTATGGGCCCAGGGGAAATTGCTGTCACTGAGGGCAGTGTATATTCCGGGGCATCAGAATCTGGGAGCGGATATCCTGTCGAGGCAGGGGCTGAGGCCCGGGGAGTGGAGACTTCACCCCGAGGTGGTGGAGCTTCTTTGGGAGAAATTTGGTCAGGCTCAAGTCGATCTGTTTGCATCATCAGAGACGTCACATTGTCCCATGTGGTTCTCCCTAACGCACCCAGCTCCTCTTGGACTGGATGCGATGGTGCAGGTGTGGCCGAGGTTACGCCTGTATGCTTTTCCCCCGGTATCAATGCTTCCGGGTGTTCTGGAGAGGGTTCGCCGGGAAGGGGTCCGTCTGTTACTGGTAGCCCCTCACTGGCCGTCTCGAGTGTGGTTCTCGGACTTAGTGTCTCTTCTGGACGGCTCTCCCCTGGAGATTCCTGTCAGGAGGGACCTGCTGTCCCTAGCAGGGGGCACAATATTTCACCCCAATCCGGAGTTGTGGAAACTGTGGGCCTGGCCTCTGAGGGGGCTCGGCTTATAGAATCCGGTCTCTCGACTGAGGTCGTTGAGACCATTCTCCATTCCAGAGCACCTTCCACGGGAAAACTTTATGCACTGAAATGGAAATTATTCTCTACCTGGTGTGGTGTACGTCACCTAGATCCTGTTAACTGCCCTGTTGGTTCAGTTCTTGATTTTTTGCAAGACCGTTTCTCTGCTGGATTATCACCTTCTACCTTGAAAGTATATGTGGCGGCTATATCGGCCTACCACACCCCTCTGGGGGGCACTTCTCTTGGGAGAGATCCTCTAATTATTCGTTTTCTCCGTGGTACATTGAGGTTGAGACCTGCATTGCACTCTAGAGCACCGGCTTGGGATTTGGCCATTGTACTTGAGGGTCTGGCCTTGGCTCCCTTCGAGCCCATCGAAGAGGTTTCAGAGAAGTTCCTCACTCTAAAAACTTTATTTCTTCTTGCTATTTCTTCTATTAAGAGAATTGGAGATTTGCAAGCCTTGTCGGTTGCTCCTTCATGTTTGGAGTTTGCACCTGGTATGGTGAAGGCATTTCTTCACCCTAGACCGGGTTACATCCCTAAGGTCCCTACTAATGTTGTGGGGCCAATAGTGCTGCAGGCCTTTTATCCTCCACCATTTAATACCCCAGATCAGGAAAATCTTAATCTGTTATGCCCTGTGCGGGCTTTGGATGCTTACGTCCACAGAGCTGCCCTGTGGCGTAAATCGGAACAATTGTTTGTCTGCTTTGGGTCAACCAGGAAAGGTTGCCCTGCATCTAAACAGGTGATGAGCAAGTGGGTAGTTGAGGCTATCTCACTGGCTTATGAAGCGGCCGGACAGCCTTCACCTTTGGCTGTCCGGGCTCATTCCACGAGGAGTATGGCTGCCTCTAAGGCTTTAATTTCAGGAGTTTCTATTCAGGATGTTTGTAATGCGGCGGGCTGGTCCTCACCTCATACTTTTGTCAGATTTTATGATCTAGACCTCTCCACTCCTGGGGTCAGGTTGCTTGCTTCTTAGTGTGCGCGAGTATTTCACACAGAATGGGCATTTGGCTTTATGGCGTAGTGGGTATGGGGTTCCCACCGCGTCTCAAACGCAGCTCGAGTTCCCTTGAAAGGGAACGTCTCAGGTTACGTATGTAACCCTGGTTCCCTGATAGGGAACGAGACGCTGCGTTCGCCTGCCATACTTCCTGCATGCCCTGACCGACTTGCTTCAGGCTTTTTCAGAAGCTAACGCGATCTGTGTCAGCGGGGCTGCCTTATAGTTTCCTGGTCGATGACGTCTCCCGCCTATGACGTCTCGTCTTTCCATTGGACTGATTATACACGTGCTTCACGACGCAATCACGCAGGGCGTTCCCACCGCGTCTCAAACGCAGCGTCTCGTTCCCTATCAGGGAACCAGGGTTACATACGTAACCTGAGACGTTTTGCGTTGTAGTGTGGACTGTGAAACCGGAGGGATTTAAAAACGATGACGTAAATTTAGTCATGTGACGCATATTGTACCAATAGATATTCATGTTTATACCAGTATTGTGCCTGTTATGTGCTATTCACTTTCACACTGTTGCTAAAAATATTCTACATTGCACACTCTTCATATCACAGTCCTGCAAAGATGACAGAATTTACTCACATTTGCTGTCCTAATACATGAGAGCAGTCGCGTTTTAGACCAAACATATGGTGTCTGCGTGCGACCTGGACGCATCAATGAATGGTGAGATATTTTACTAAATAAAATTATCCTGTCAGAAGAATTGCGCGATAACTTCATTATTTATTTTTCCATCTGAATCATATCAGTGAGCATTTGTGGGGTTTTACACATGCGCAGTACAGGTGAATTTAGCGTTTTCAGGCGTTTTTCAAAAGTTTCTCATCCACACTGAAACGTCCGAAAACGCTTGAAAACGCTAGTGTGGACGGAGAGCGTTTATAAACGAAAACGCCGTTTTCAAATGTATCCGGATTAATGTAGACGTAGCCTTAGGCTACGTTTACACGGAAACGATCTGAAGAGAAAACGCAAAAGTGATCACTTTTTATTCTGCGTTTAGACGAGCGTTATCGGGGGGAAATCTGCGTGCATATGGTGATGCAAAAGTGTGTGAAATTCAATGTAGTATGCACTCCAGGCGGCTAGGTGGCAATGTGAAGCACTGATCGGTGCCTTCACTGTCTAGCAAACTTTTGCGTTTTTACCATTTAGACGGAAACGCGGCGGTGGAGCGTTTTTAAGATTTCCACTCTGGAGGGTGGTTTCACTTTTTTGCGTTTTTAAGCCCCGAAAACGCCGTCGCCGTCTAAACGAAAGGCACATCTGATAAAATATTTTTACGTTTTCACCCGCGAGCGTTCTCGTGTAAACAGGGCCTTAATCGTGCTTTCGCAGTTGGCTGGCGCTGAGCCAAAGACGGACGCGTGTCACTCAGGCGCTGTCAAATATCACAATTATTCAGTGTTTTTAACCACATAATGTTTATTTTAGGTTTCAGACATTTAAATTCACACAAGTACTAAAAAAAACAATACATTTACAATTTGTAAAATACACACTTATGTCTATGGAAGCAGAAATAATAATACTTTCCATTATAATTAGACGACATGTTTTACACATTGTGTAAGTAACTTTAAAGTTAACTCTATTCTTCTCCCAGTTCACCGGCCACTTACTTTCATGTATTTCGGGAGAAGTGGATGAATTCACGTGCTGTAAACCAACAGATCCGATTCTATGAACACGTAGCACAAACTAACATGACGGCGCATATAGCTCAACTAACGCGATCGTTTTAAAGGTGTTTAAACAACATAACACTTCCACTTGCATATATTTGACAATCGGAATATCAAATATTTCATGCCATAGCTAACAAATTTGTGAATATTTTGAATAAAAAAATGAAATAAAAGCAGATAATTAGTCATTCAGTGCGCTGCGGTGTGTCACGTGACAAGCAATGACGCGTCACCATGGAAACAGTAAAGCGATCAGTTCTAAATAATGATCGCCTTGAAAAACTCACAGGGGTCAGCCAAAATATTTTAAATTTACATTTAAAAGGGTTATATATGAATACACAGCCTGTTTTTTTAAATCAATATTTTAAGGACAGTAGGCTACAGTTTTTATTTCACTTTTAGGTGCAATACATTTGAATTTAATCATTATTTAAGTTTTTTATTAACCTGTATGTAAACAGCACAGTGCAGTGTTAATGTTCAAACTGTGTTTTTACAATGTTTAAAGTGGCTGACAATAATAAATATTCTTATTAGAAATTAAGCTGCCTCATTTTTGAACTGTGCATAACTGTAGCTGAATAGTTTGGCTACTATGCTACTGTATTTTCATATTGGTCATTATTACTTGGAGAGCCAAATATTTTCTGAGGTGGTACTTGGTGTAAAAAGTTTGAGAACCACTGTTCTAGAAGAATCTAGTGCTGTAGAACAGAAACATTATTTTTGTTAACTCATTGATTTCTCTTCACTTTTAGAGAAATAAATTTGTCTAAATTACATATTTATTTTATCAGATGTTTATTTTATCAGATGCCTGTTGTTACAAAATATGAAAAAAAAACCCTCACCTGCTCTTTTTTTACGAATCACCCAGAGAATAAGAGCCAGAAGGAGAAGAGCGAATGAAGCGGCAACAACAATTACAACCACAGTCACTGAGAGAGAGACACCATTAGCAGGACTATATTACTGTGTTTAACCAAATACATAAAAATGGCACATTTAAAAGCATAATTATCCTCATTTATCATGTAATTGATGCTTGTGATGATGATTTTATAGAAATTGATGTGTATTGAAAGCCATCTGTACACTAACAGACTGTACCTCATATGTTCACTAAATGAATGTGACATGATTGTTTAGGATTGTCTGGATGAGAATGATGTGTCTGACATTTAATGACAGTTACTTTTTACATTACGGTGTTAGTTTTCATGTTTATGATTGTTGGTGATGTACAAGAGAATGTAATTAGAAAGTAATGAAGATTACAAATTAAACATGGCTTGAGTCAAAATCTGTGATCAGCTGCTCGAACAACGAGTCGGTCAAATGAGGATGATGTTCACACACACCTGGATTCAGAGACTTTGCTGTAGTTGACGTTACTACTGTTAAACACAAAATGGAAATAGAAATATATAATATTTTAATGCATGAACACAATATCAAGGCATTTATTTTACAAACAGAGCTACAGTATCAGTGCTGAAAGCTGCTCACACTAACATGGGATGAGTTATGTTCAAAATATCAGAGATCGTAGTTTCCCCGCCTCCTCAGACTCGACGCTTACGCCGGTCGCCAGTTTGAGGACACGCAACAGAACGAGCGCAATTGACAATGAAAGCCGAGGAGACTTACACACTGTAAGTTGATTTATCCGTGTTTTAAAAAGCTCTCGTTCATAGAGATGTTTAGATGGATACTGAGGCTTTTTAGGTTTTGGGGAATCTGCAATCTCTGACCCAGTTTGTTTAATGGCTGCGATACGCTGTGTTTTCCTGCTATCTGGTATATAGATTAAATGAGGATTAAATGAGGATGAGTCCATGAGTCGGTCAAATGAAGATGATGTTCATACACACCTGGATTCAGAGAGATTGCTGTGGTGTCTGGAGTAAGTTTTGTTGCTATAGTTGATGTTACAACTATTAAAAACAAAATGGAAATAGAAATAGAAATATGTCATATTTTAATGCATGAACACAATGTCAAGGCATCATTTTACAAACTGCTATATGTTTAATAAATCCTCACTATGGGCCCATTCATAGCAATACAATAAGGATATGCAATACAGCGCCAGGCGAGACGCAAGTGTGTTTTGCTAGTTTTAGTTAGCCCGACACAGTTTTCATTTTCACGTCCTGCGACACGTTATTTTAATTATTACACACACTTATTACACACACAGGGATGTGCAGCTGCACACAAACATGCCAAATATTAAAAATAAAAGGATTACAATGTAAAATATTATTATTGTGTACATAAAGATATGGTGAATCCGGCTTGTCCCGTAGATTGTCCCTTTAAACACACACACACACACACACACACACACACACACACACACACAACTTTAAACTCACACACGAGCAGATCTGTTTCCTCGCTAGAGAAGCGTTCAGTGTTTCCGCTTGCAAATTCCGTCGTGTTAATAGCGAATCCACAACCGCAACTGGCTTTTAAAGGGAATGGGAGATGAGACTCTGATTGGTTTATTTCACGTTACGCCCAAAACACACCCATTACTCATTAAGAGGATAGAGACAAAACACACCCATTACTCATTAAGAGAATAAGGACAACACTTTTAGATCATGCGCTGAGCGCACAGATCATTTTCTGTCGTTAAACTAGCAAAAGTGAACTTGTGCCACGCGCTTAGATTGTTAAAATAGGGCCCTATGATTTTATTAATTTATCATGTGAGTGGCATGAGTTACACTAGCTGTATATTATGATTATTTCGCATCAGACAACAGACTGTACAAGACCGGTCATATGTATCAAAACTCACTGACAAATCTGACTAAAGAGCTTTTTTTGATGATAATATGTGTGATGATAAAGCAGTCTGTGAGAGCCAGTGCAAACCACTGAAGCGAGAGACTGATGATGTGTGACAGTGATCATGTGATCATGAACCTTGTGTAGAAGCTGCTGCTGTAGTTCGGCTTGATGTCTTCTCAGAGTTTGAGCTTCTGACTGGAGTCAGTGTTGTTGAAGCGACTGGAGCTGCAGAAGATGAATGTTCAGACGCATCAGGATATTAACATCATATTTTCATATTGATCATGACATGCAGTTTGTGTTCAATCATCACAGCTTACAGTGGCAGTAGTTGAGAAGAGAGATGTTACTGTATCATTTATTCCTGGTTTATATGAGAGTGAAACACAGTGAGCTGCTTCCCATAAACCTTCAGCTTTCCTGAATCAAGGACATTATTAAGCCTTAGAATTCCTCAAACTGCATAAAAATCCTTATAATTCCCAATATTGACCTCCTACATGGGTCATTCATGAAATATTGCATAAATCAGAAGAGTCTATTTTAGCCTAGTATGACCCATAGGAGGTCAATATTGGGAATTATAAGGATGTTTATGCAGTTTATGACTTTGACCACTAATATTTTACAATTGCCAAACGTATGAAGCCATCAGAAAGAGTAGAGCCAGTGTGTGAAAGTTTCCACAAATCTGTCAGAAAAGAGTGTTTTCTCACCTGAATACTTGACAGTGTATCTGACTGAGGTCTTGAGTTGATTTCTGTGAGTAAGCTGACATCTCCACTCTCTGTTGTTATCTTCATTCAGGAGTGTTGTAGTCAGAGTGATGATGA
Organism: Abramis brama; assembly: GCA_022829085.1. Taxonomy (NCBI): domain Eukaryota; kingdom Metazoa; phylum Chordata; class Actinopteri; order Cypriniformes; family Leuciscidae; genus Abramis; species Abramis brama. The sequence continues at coordinate 9,528,200 of CM040766.1, forward strand.
TACAGTGATAATGATCTGATGATGATAATATCTGATATCTGGAGTCTGTCTTCAGATCAACACCAGCCTGATTCACCCACAACAGCTCAACTCCCTCAGAACGAACCCAATAATCACAGGAGAGTCCAGCATATGAATACAACTGACAGGAGAGAGTCACAGAGCGGCCTGGACTGATCTCAGTCTGTGAGGATGAAGATGAAGATGATGATGATGAAGATGATGATGATGGAGACACTGAAACTGAACACAAGACACAAATCACAGACTCTTCAATCATCATCTGAGTTTAAAGGGAGAATCTGCCCTTTTTAAATTGACCAGATAATCATAAACTTACCATGAAGAACATGCAGATAAACATCAGCATCAGGTTCTTGTCGTCTGTCATTCACATATTGTCTGCAGCTGTATAATCCATAATCTTCTTCTGTGACGTTCTTGATGTTCAGAGAGCAGTCAGACTCCAGACTCAGTCTCTCATGTCTCTCTGTGTCTTTCTTCTTTATCCCTTTAGTAATCAGTTCAACTGCTGCTGAATCTCTGAATCTGCTGTAGATCCATGTAGTTGATTTGCAGTCATAAAGAGCATTATTACAGGACAGACGCACATTTTCACCAGAACTGATGAACACATGATCATCATCCACTCCACTGATACCTGAAACACAGTATATCTCAGTGATCATTATGATATTAATAAATGAAAATAATAAACCATACCAGCATAAAAAGCAAAAGATTCAATTGATACAGTCTTTTTCGGGTGTTTGATAGTAAATGCATTAATTAACATTTAAGGATAAACCAAATCAAACGCCTCTTTAAGAAGGAATAAGAAATAGCCTGACTCTGAAACAAATTTAAATAATGTAATATCATCATATCTTGAACTCTTGATTTCAGCTTTGTCATAAACATTACTGGACGGCACAGGATTAGTTGATCATCCTCTTCAACCGTAGAAAATACACTAATAACTGACCTTAAAAGCTCTTTATCTGTTCTGTGTTTCTCTCTTTCCTTCTCAGCCCCCAATGAGAGTATGATAAAAAAAAAAAAAAAAAAAAAATTAGTTTAGGGTCTAATACTCACTATTAACTTGTTTCATTAACATGCAGATGGCAGGGTTTTTTCATCATTGAGGTCCCGAATGTGAGATATGCTAGTTAGGGGGGTTCGGGGGCACCCCCGAGAAAATTTTGATTTCTCTGATCTACATATGTGCATTTTAAGATGTTTTGAAGGCCAAAAAAATTTGATAAAAAAATTGCTCTGTCTCTTCCCCTCCTAAAGCTGAGCTTTGACAGATATAGGCTTTTCATATTTGTCTGTCAGTGAAGAAAGTAAACAAAGGGTCAACTGATAGGTTGATTTATGAATCATTTTCTCAGATACATTAATTTACTGAAAGCTACTAGGAAAGCTAGGTAGCCTAACTAAGTTTATTAAATTCATTCACAATATGTACACATTCATTATTGATCTTATTCCTAATACAGGGCCGTAGACAGGGCTTTATAATCAAAGAGGTCCTACATTTAAGGTTATTAGGGGGTTCAATTTTTTTATTTCTCTGATATGTCCATTTCAAGACGTTTGAAGGCCAAAAAAGGATAATAAATAGCTTTAAAACCATGTTAGCAGGCAGTAGATGATACCTGCTCTCACTTCTTATCCATCACTCTTTCTTCTTCTCTCAGTCTCCTCATCTTGCCCTGTCTCTTCCCCTCCTAAAGCTGAACTTTTTTTTAATTTACTGAAGGCTACAAATTGTATATTAATTCTAAACATGTACACATGCATTATTAATCTTGTGCCTATGATGAAAATGGCTTTGTTAATGCTAATTTCCCCTCACAATGACAGTAAACTAATTAGTCACATGCCTATTTTCAGTTCAAAATGGCGAAATTCGACAAAAGTATATTCATTTGCCTGATTATTTTTGTCATTCGTTTCACATTTATCACGTAAAAAAGCTGTCAAATATGAAATGTTTAGTTTAGTTACTTGCATCTTATCTCGCACTTGACCGTAAACTGAAGCGTCAGTCGCTCTGCTCAAATTCGCGCTCAGCAGCTTCTTGTGAACATAAAGCCCGCCTACTTTGATTTGATTGGTCATCTCAAATATTCTGACATTGACGAGCACCACAGACAAATGAGTGACAGACCAATGAGACTCAGATGAACACACACACACACACCCTGTCCTCTCTGTTTCTGACGTGCGCTCTGCTCGGCGCCGCTGCGGATTGAAGATGAAGAACGCGCTGAATCTGATTATAACAAGACTGAAGCGAACACTATTTCAGATAGCCCGTCGGGCAGGCCGGTTATGCATTTTGGTAGCCCGACTGGAAAACACAATGCCCCGGGCCGTCGGGCAGGCGATTTTGCGAGCGCTGCAAAGGAAGGAGCAAAACTCAGGGAAGGTTTGATGGGATCAGTAGTTCACTCTCCATCCAGACACAGTCGTGATGATACTGTGATCCTAAATCGGTTAAAAATACAATTATTCAGAGAAATATTTGTTTTAATCAAGGTGATGTGACTCAGTATAAGGTATTAAAAAAACAAGTTAAAAAAGAACTTAAAATGGCAAGGCTTAATTATAAGGTCAAAGTAGAGGATATGTTAAGAACTGGGAATTCACGTTCTGCATGGGAGGGGGTGAAATCCATGATGGGGATGAATTCCAAAAAATGTAATATTTCTCTTGATGGGAAGCTTGATTTTGATCCTTCTAATGATCTGAATGTTTTTTATAATCGTTTTAATAGTCATGATTTTAGTCAGGAATTGGCAGTGTTCACTAATGGTGCTTTGGATCAGAGTAGGGTTAATGTTGACAAGGATATGGTCTTAAAACTTTTTCGAGGTGTAAGAGAGAGGAAAAGTCCTGGCCCGGATGGTATTGGGGGCCGTATTCTTAAAAACTGTGCGGAACAACTTGCAGATATTTTTTGTTTTATTTTTAAAATGTCATTGAGTCTGCATAAGGTTCCCTGTCTCTGGAAAGAGTCTATTATTGTACCTGTACCTAAGAATAATGCACCAAAATCTTTAAATGAGTACAGGCCAGTAGCACTTACTTCATTGATAATGAAAACATTTGAGAGGATAGTGAGGGACGCGCTTTTGACCATGGTACAGGCAAATCTAGATCCGCTTCAGTTTGCCTATAGGTCAGGTAGGGGTGTTGATGATGCGATATGCGCTCTATTAAACATGATTTTGGCACACCTTGAGGGCGCAAAAACTTTTGTACGTTTGGTTTTTATTGATTTTTCATCAGCATTTAATTGTATCCAACCTCATATCCTAGCAGAAAGGCTTAAGAATGTTCATAATATTGATTTTGGATTGATAAGTTGGCTGATGGATTTCTTAACCAATAGGTCTCAGCGTGTGAGGGTGAACAGTGTTTTGTCTGATGTTCTTTTTTCCTCTACTGGGTCACCGCAAGGGTGTGTTCTTTCACCTCTCTTATTTGTGCTTTATACTAATGAGTGTCGAACGCAACTCGAGAGGCGTCATATCATTAAGTTTGCTGATGATTCAGTGATCGTTTCCCTCCTTGATAATGATGACTCTGATCATGGTTCTGTATTGGTAGATTTTATTGATTGGTGTAAACTGTCCTTTTTGGACATTAATGTATTAAAAACTAAAGAGATGATCGTAGATTTTAGGAAGAATCGTACATCCATCTCTCCGGTGGCTATAAATGATCATGCTGTTGAGATTGTACCTCATTTTAAATACCTTGGTACTATAATTGATGAAAAGTTGACTTTTGGGGCTCATGTGGATGCTGTTTATAAAAAAGCCCACCAGCGTATGTATTTTTTACGGAAACTCTGTGGTTTTAACGTGGATAGCACTTTTATGAAAATGTTTTATTCTTGTTTTATTGAGTCAGTTCTTACTTTTACATTGGTGTGCTGGTATGGATCGCTTAATCTGAAAAATAGAAACAGACTTCAGGGTATTGTTAAAGTGTGTAGTAAGATTGTCGGCACCAACCTGACTGATTTAAACAGTTTGCATAAAGCCAGGACTCTGAGGAAGGCTGAGTTAATAATAAGAGATTCCAGCCATCCCTTGCAGAATCTTTTTAAGTTGTTACCTTCTTTACGTAGATATTCTTTACCGTTTTGTAGGACAAATAGATTTAAAAATTCTTTTGTACCAGTTGCTATTGGGTTTTTGAATAACTAATTATTATTATTATTATTATTATTATTTTATTTATTTATTTTTTTTTTTTTCTATTTATTTATTTTTTTATTTTTTTATTTTTTTTCTGTACTGTTTGTTTCTGTGTGTTGTGATTGTATAGATTTTGCTGGCTGCAAAACAAATTGCCCCTCGGGGATAATAAAGTTGACCTGACCTGTACTTCTGTTCTCTGACCACACAACATCACTTCACTGAGCTGAACACTCGTGTGTTTGATAGTAAGTTTATGATCAATCATGAGCTGAGTTTGGTAAGTAGTTAACAGTGAATTTTATCATGATTAGGGCCCTCTCAAGTAAAAGTCATGACAAGATAATGCATTAACCAGTGGCGGAACCAGGATTTTTTCATAGGGGTGGCCAGGCAAGGGCCAGCTAGCCAGGGGCGTCATGCAAGCCAAAATTCTGGGGGGGGGGGGGGCACAAATCACAAAGACGTTGCAATTGTTTTCTGACGGGTGATATGGATCATGTTAGGAGGGGTCAGGGGGTTTCTCCCCCTGAAAATGTTTAAATTCTGGCTGCTAAACATACCATTTCAATGCAGTTTGGGAGGGACAGAAATACCTTAACGGAGCTAGCAGCAACCCTCCTCTATCTGAGGACTAAGTTAAAGTATCTATTTTGTAAGTTTATGTAAAAGACAGGTTGACGAAAGAACTGTAAGCTCAAATTCAAAAGCTTTTGAAGTCTACTTCATTAAAGCATGTTTACACACACACTTACTGTACACTTAGGCCTACTACACATGATTTTAAAAACAGTACCATTGCAGTTTTTATGTTATGATTTTAAATTGGTATGTGACCTAAGAACGATCTTACATTAAAGGTACATAAAGGTGCTGAAGTCTGACTTTGTGGTGCTCTGAAATTAAGTTATTTTAATATTAATATGTGATGAAGGACTTTGAAAGAAGTTTGACAGATTTCAGTGCTGAATAAGGTTAACACTACCCCGTTTATTTGAAAATGGTTAATATTTGACAGAAATGTAAAAAAAGTAATCAAATCAAATGTAATATGTAACATTACTTTAGTAAAATCATTGAAATACTGTAGTTACACTGCTCATTATTATATTTTAAATAAGGAACTTGTAAAGAGAGTCGTTTCTATGAAACTGAAAACAATTGAACCAGCTGGAGACTTTGACACAAGACAAAACAGAACAGATGTTTCAAAACCGATCAGATAACATATGGCTTTGTATGGCAGTAACGTTAGCCAACTAGTTTACGGTTAGACTAGGCTAGCTATCGATAACGTTACACTGACACAACTTAAGTTAATACTCTGAATTCAACGCTAATATCAAATCCATAACTTTTTTGATCAAGTTAAAATTTCCAGGTCAACCACAAATAATCCCACTACCTTTTAATATCATCCGATAACTAATTCAAAACTAATTCAATGCCCACTTACCACTTCAAGACCATCTGTAAAACATTGCCAGCTCAACGTGCGAGACGAGTGAGTTGAACATACACAGCAAAGATTCTAGAGCACTACGATACACAGACACCATATTAGGAAAAAGGGCTGATGCTGACCGATTTATTACACATCCAGAAGAATACATTTGAGTCGTTATAGGCTCTGGTATATTATGGAGCATAATAGGAATAAAGTTGTGACAAAAAAATTATCAGGGAGGAAAAATCTGAGGGGGCACGTGCCCCCTCACTTTGAATGGGCATGACGCCACTGCAGCTAGCAACCAATCTGGGGTGGCACAGAAATCTTAATTATTTTATCATAAAAGAAAAATTTGACTATAATGTATTGGACTGTTTTAGTGCCTATACAACTGAATACAGTTAATTTGTATTTAATTGCAATTGAGATAGTAGTGAATTAGGAGTCATGGAATACTGAGAGAATTTTATTTATTTTTTTATTACCCACCACCTCATATTAAAATTAATTAAATAGTAATAAAAGGGCACACAATATAGCTAAAGTTCAACTTGCTCAGTTAGCTTGGTTCTGGTTCTCAAAATCTCCCAATAGCTTGTTCTACATTGCAGATAACAGATAACTACTGTAGTCCAAAGATTATTCAACCTTCAATGCATTTTATATAATCAATGAACTCTTCAATCAATTCTGAGTTTGTAAAAAAAAAAAAAAAAACTTTCTATATTACTCACTTAATAACCATACCTAGAGATTGGCATGTTTTTATTTCAGTTAGCCTAATAGCTGGTTTGATTTGCATTGAGAGATGATCTTATGGAAAGCACTCCATGCCAATCTCTAGGTATGGTGAAGGCTATGTGAGGATGTGGGGCTATTTTAATTCCAGAGGCCAAGGGAACTTTATCAGGATGCATAGTATCCTGGATCCATGAAGTAACTGGCCTTTAAAAATAAAAATCGGCCTGCCTCTATGGGAATTTAACATAGGGGTGTCCAAACTTATGCACCCTGTATTGGAAGAAAATGTATTTATTTACGATACATTATTCATTCACAAAGAAAATTGGTGTCCTTAAAGGTTGGATTTTTCCTAATTTTTTTAATTAAGGCATTAAGTTCAATTTCCAAAAGATGATTTTTTATTCCTCTTTTTAGTCAACTTTAGCATGGGTGTCTAAACTTATGCATAGCACTGTATATGCTTCAGTTAACTTGTGTATGTGGCATATTTGATTGTAAACGTGCCTCATGTGTGTCTTTACAGGTATGTATGGGCTTTATTTTGAGTCTATATGTTTAATGATGTAAATAAATAATAAAAGAACTACATATTTTTTTGTACTGGTGGTGTAAAGGAATAAAAAAAATCCTCCTAGTGCATGTTTAATCATATTTTATTAAATTATTTGTTAATGCATTATTTTGTCATGACTTTACTTGCCCAGTCAACACTTTAATCTCACAGTGATCTCACCATGTGGTCACAACGTCATCAATGTGAGTCACAGTGAGCTAAAAGTGTAACTCTAAAAGTGTAACTCACAGCGCACTCTCTGTGGCCACAATATGAGCTCATCCCAGATAGAAATGTTGTTGTTCTATCAATGTTGTTATGTTCTTGTAATGGTTTCTGTAGATCATTTTATTTTTGTTACAAGAATGTTCTCCTAAAGGAAGGATAACACTCTCTAAAACATTTTAAACATGTTTAGTCCTAACATTGCTAGAACATTATCCCCTAACATTCTTATAAGTTTCCCAGCAGACACAGGACTGAACCTTTTTAGATGTTGAAGTTTGTCTGAAAGTAATAGTTTTGTTTGGTCACCGTTATGGTGATCAGTGTTTGCTTTAGTTGGGCTCTTTGGCCTTGACTATTTGATGTTAGTTTTTCTCTGGCTGCTATAAGTGTTGATTATAGCAAGAGAAAATGTGATCAAGTATGCTGGCTACTTGTTGATCATAATGTGACAGTCTGATTTCACCCAGGGACTAAATCTTAAAGGCTGTCTTAAAGCCTCCTGTCCACTATCTAGCCGGGATCATTTAGATGCAGCCTTGGCATTTCATCAGGCGAGGGCGCTGTTACTGTGGTTCAGTGCTTCACCAAAGCTTCATTTGCCCATCATTACCACCAGAGTTTTAATCAGAAAATATGGAGTATTTATTATAAAAACAAAAACTGTGCACAATAAGATTTAAACGCCTTCAACGAGACAAACACAAACCTCAAGAATCAGCGTGTGAATCTCAATAACGGTGACATGCTTCATGCTGCAATGCATTCTGGGTGCATCATACAAAACTAATCAGTGGCTCCCAGTATGCATTGCGGCATGAAGCATGTCACCGTTATAGAGATTCACGTGCCGATTTTTGAGGTTTGTGTTTGTCTAAGTGAAACAGTAGTTATTTTTAGTGTTTTTTATACACATTTAAAAAAAATTATAATTGGGATGTCATCCTATAGATACATTACTATAGTCAATTATATGAAATTAATTACACACATGACAGTTTAGAAGAGATCAGCTGATCAGAGCACTACATGATTATATCATTATCGTCATCAAGAAGATGACATCATCTGATCACATTTTTCTCTTACTGTTCTTGCCATAACACACAGTTCCAGCAGCCAGAGAAAAACTAACATTAAAACATCAAGAGTCAAACTGACCAACTAAAGCAAACACTGATCACCATAATGGTGACACCAAACCAAACTATTATTTTCAATAAATCATCATCATCTAAACCTCTGTTAAACTCAATATGGTTGAGATACAACAAGTATTCAGCCCAGTTACGTTGTTGTGCGACCTTTACAGAATGGAGGTGCAGTCAGAGTACTTCTTATTCCTTCTTAAAGAGGCAGTTTGATTTGGCTTATCCATAAATGTTAATGAATGCATTAACTATCATACATGTACTAACATGTAGTTAAGGCTGCCGTTATTCATGCGTGAATCCATAATGACTCCATCGTTCATGCTTTCAATTATCATTAGTATTAAACTATTAGTCTTTATCAGAGAGCTGTTCAAATCACTGACACACTCTTAATATGAAGATAATTCTTCATCATCAGATGTTTGAGTGACACTATGTCCAGTATCAGGAATAATACAGTATGATCTGTGTGTATCAATACACAACGTGAATGTGTGCAAGAATAAACTGAGCATGTTCAAATTAACTCTTTCCAGACTAATTCCACTAAATGTCTTTAGAGAAAATACAGATTTCTTTACCTGTGAGAAGTGAAGAGAGAATGATCAGTCCCAGCAGACACAGATCACACTTATCAGCCATTTTGTGTTTCTGTCAGTCTTCCTCTTCATTATATATAGTTACAGCTCTTCCTTTAAACATCATCAGCTCCTCCTCTGGTTAGTAACTTCCTCTGATCTCTTCAACTGAGTGTTTAGTCCTGACTCTATGACACAGCTGAAGAAGCGATCAGAAAGATCTCTGGTGTAAAACTGTGTTGACTTTGAAAAGCTCTGGATCAGAAAGTGAGCTGAACTGTACAGTGGCGTCCAGAAACCAACCAAGTCCATAAAGAAGTATTATGTTTGACACTGAACAAAGTGCTTTAAAATGAACTGTTCCACACAAATCAATACAAACATATATTTATCCTCTCATTAGCAATGTTTCCATCAGCCTGTATTTATGCATATTTTGAAGTATCGCATCAGAAACGAGTGATGGAAATGCAAAAAAAAATACAGTGTCCTCAGAGTAATTGTATGTGTCTTTTCTTTTTGTTTTTTTCATTTACACTTTTATTTCCCCATCACATCATTTACACATTGTGTTGCTATATGGGTGTGTACCATTATGCTTTTATTAGGCTACTAAGTTTGTGCTTGTGAAACCACAAATTCACAACCTCCAGAAGTGTTTCATTGACAGATGCGTCAAGATCACACTTCATCTATATATACACAGCAAAAACTCCAGTGTTAAATTAACTCTCCTGGGAATTTATCTTAGACCACACTCAAAAGTGTTAAAATAAGGGTACATAAAAAGTCAAGGGCCCAACTAAAGCAAACACTGATCACCATAACGGTGTGATTTTCTCCTTTAGTGATTCTGCTTGTTAACATCAGGTGTCTTCAATAATTGTCAATTATCACACAAATAATCACTGAATAATTAATTATAACTTAATTATATCTTAATTAAAATTTTAATACTGCTTCACTGTTATATTAACTCTCTTAGGGGCTGTTTACACAACACCGTTTTCAACGTTACACTTTTTACGTTCATTTACACGACAATGGTGTTTTGGGGCCTAACAACGCAAACGTTTGAAAAAGCAAGTCTCCTTGTAAAGAATCAAAATGTGAATCTCTGAAGACGATGAGGTCATGCACATGCGTATTACGTGTTCAGTCTATAGTGTTTCATCGCCATCTAGTGGCCTGGCAGCAGAATACAGGGTTTTTAGTCGTTTTCGGGGATCCGTGTGAATGGGGATCGTTTGTCTGTACACCTCTGAGTGTGTCACTTGTTAGGGTTGCGCCCACGCAAGTCACATTCATCAAAGACTAGCCCTCTCGTTGGGAGCGCGCAAGCTCCGCCTAGCTGCATTCGCGGACCACTAGTGGCTAACTGAGCCTATGCCAGCCTATGTCCCGCGTGTCTCACTCTCCTGCTTCTATGAACACCAGTCCCCGACCCAGCGTGGTGTAGCGTCTGGACCAATCAGACACACAAATGATTATTTTTTAATGAATAACCCAAACTCACTCTCCCAACAAATGCATGTGAAACTTTCCCCAAAAACTAACATCCCAAATTAAGCTAACACACTGGCAGGACGCGGTGTCTTGACACACTGAGACTGATAAGAATTTTACGACTAAAAGGTCCAGAGAGCCACGACTATTACTTAAATTCTTGCAGAGGAAGAGAAATAAACCCTGTTAATCCTATATATTCCATATATAACCACTTGATAAATGTGTAAACATGTATCTAATTTTCCCACCTCATGATTTTCCTTTTATGTGGCTGGCTTTTATATTCGTGTAAACTCTGTTGGGTTAATGTTTCAGACTTTGGATAATATGGTTAACCAAAATCATTTGTATGACATGTTTGGTCTCTATGAACTCCAATCTTCGTCCCCGATTTGTTAATTTGCATTACATTTCGCTAACTTTGTGACACATTAGTATTATAAGCATCTTAAAGATTCTTTTCTTAAACACCCAATGAAATTACATATTCAAATGCCCTGCTAGAACACAATGGGTCGTAACATTTCCCCCCAAAGGGAAATATTCTCATTGGCTCACACACCTCCAGAGGTTGTTCTTCACACTTTAAAAACCTAAGATCAGCTTTTAGCTCTCTCTGACTCTCGTTCTGGAATCCTGATGTGAAGATGCTGAATTAGAAGTTTCTAAGGACCACCAAGCTTGTGCCAGGCCGCGGCCTTGTCTTTCCATTCACCAAAGATACTCTGACTACCACTGGTTCTCTCTCATCAAGACCACATCAGCAAAGATCAACTGGAGCCTCAACAAATTGCATCAGGACAGTTTAATTCAAATGGGCGAGACATGCAAGTATCAAACTTAGTCTCATTATTTGATACATTAAGTATCCTTACCCCTTTTAAAGAAGATCCGCTAGGGGCAGGTCCCAAAAGGGAGCAAATGTCCATAGACCCCCATGTTAAAATGTCCGTTTTCACAGCATAAAATGTATGTGCTTGATTGACAGCTGATAACAAGCATAGGCTGCGCCGAGTGGAATTCCTGAAATTTGACGTCTCGGCCATGATCTGACACAACACATCATACCACCTCTGTATCCTTTCTGAACATTTGTATTGAAATATCGTACATAAAATGGGTTGCTCTGCTATAAGATTTTCCAAGATGGCGCCGCCCATACCCCCCATAAACGGCCTCAAAAACGTTCTTCAGAAAGTCTATGGGTGACGTCACAGACGCTTTGTCCATATTTTTTACAGTCTATGCTCATAACTGGAGTCACTAATCATTTAGATTTTTGCTACTGCTCTTAGTAGTACTGTAAATTAAGAAAGACATTTCCCATGCCCCGGAAATGTACATTTCTTAGAGTTAATAAACAATTGATCCTGAGTGTTCACGGGACAAACAGGTTAATTGTTTGTAATATTAATTTACGACAGTAAGTTAATTATATTAACTGATCCAAATATTCATAATCAATTATAACCAGTTATTATTGATTATTAATATTTCATAGAGCTAATTTGCTACAGTGGCGACTGGGCCGAGGCTTGGAAAGCTATCCCCGGTGTCTCAAAATGGGTTCTGAACATGATGACATGAGGTTACTCGCTCCAATTCACTCACAGACCACCCCGCTTCGTGGGCATAGTCAATGCTTCAGTGAGAGCAACGTGACTCACGTCCTCCGCACTGAAGTACTGAGCTTACTGGCCAAAATGCTGTCAGGCTTCTATGGCTGTTACTTCCTCGTTCCCAAGAAGGATGGCGGCATCAGGCCCATCACAGACCTCAGACATGTGAACTACGCCCTCACGAAATGGCTGTTCAAGATGTTAACTTTGAAATGAATCCTCGCGCTAGTATGCCCAGGGGCTTGTTTTTTCTCAGTGGATCTGAAAGATGCATACTTTCATATCCAGATTGAACCCTTCACAGACCGTTCTTGAGGTTTGCATTCGAAGGGGTTGCACACCAGTATACAGTCCTACCATCAACATGTCACCACTAAAGCCTTGTCTTGCATCTGTACTATATCTTCAGATTATGACTAGTATGCAAGTAATATCACAGGTTTATCATGGACAAACAACTTTTCTAGCAGGAATACTATAGAATGTTGGGGTTTCAGACCCAGCAGAAGGACTGTTGATGTTGAGGCCATGAGGCCTAGCAGAAAGTCTTGACATGTACAAATTTGTTAATAATTTAAACTAATAAAAGTATTGTCTTCATCAGGGGTCTCCAACATGTCGCTCGCGATCTACCAGTAGCTTGTGGCCTGATTGGAGGTAGCTCGCCAAGGTGCCGTTCACATATTGTGTCTTTTGCGCGCTCGAATTCGTTATTTCAAATGTAGGCTCGCGGCAAGCGACGCGCTAATTTTTTACAGGCGCGGCGAAATGAAAAACTCTCAGCTTTTCAGAATACCGCAAGCGCACCGCAGGTCATGTGACAAGAACCAACCATTCAGCTTCACCCTTTTCATAACAACATTGAAAGCTCAGTCAACATGAAGGATGGGGGTGCACCCAAACACTACGGGTGTTTTTCACTTCTCCGTAAATAAATCTTGTAGCAGAGCAACAGCAAGCGTTTTTCGCTGGTGGAAATCCATTAGCTACTAAAACTTATTTGTCGTTGTGGAGAGCGCAGTGCATGGTTGCTGACAACAACAGACGCCACGGGAAAATCGGACCGAATTTTACTATTAATAATAAAGATATGCTAAAGTGCATTGTAAATGCCAGTAATTTATCTTTTTTGACTCATTCTTTTTTATATAAAAAAATGATTTAAAGCCTGAAATATGTAAGGTTTAACTTTTTATAAAACTGATACTTTTTATAAAAAATTTTAGTAGATAACATGTTGCAAGACACTCCTTTAAAATCTGGCCATCATTTTTAATGTTATTATTTAAATTTTTATGTAAACAAAAAGTGCATATTGATGCTAATTGTATTTGTTATTTGCTGGTTTTCGACATGAAACTTTGTGAATCGATTTCATTGTGTTAGTAGGCTACTTTTTGAACAGGATTCTGTGATAACCGTTATCATTTTGATCACTATAATCATGAAATGAAATTTTCATGCCATTTCATTATGATCAACTAAAATCAACTATAACTATGTGTTTTTTTACAGTATAATATGCAAAAAACTCTGATTCTGTTCTTTTCTCTGACATTTAAGAGTGACAAATAGGCCTACAAAAACTCTTTTAGGTCTAAAACTGTAATGATTTATATCTGTGTTCCTCTGTCCTGTCCCGTGTTCATCAGTTCCCTGTTATGTTGATTAGTCTCCCCAGGTGTTTCTGATTAGCCACGCCCCCTTGTTATCTTGTTTAGCTTGTCTGTCTGTGTATTTAAGCCCTGTGTTTAGTTCAGTCTTTGTCAGTTCTTGTTTATTGTTGCACCATTGCGGTTGTTCTGTTCCCCGAGTCTTAGTCCTGAGTTTGTGCTTGTATATGTTAAATTTTGAGGTTATTTAATAAAAGATTACTGCACATGGATCCTGTTTCCTCCTCTGCTTCTACCAAAGATGTAACAGAAGAACTGACCACACAATGGATCCAGCAGTACGCTAGTGATGGCAAAATCGAGGCCTCGTGAACCAATGAAACAGTTGAACCAAATGTGCCATATTGTTTCGAGGCTTCGAATCAATCCGACACCCGTCTCAACGGTGACACCTAGTGGTCACTTGCAGGTGTTGATCTGAAACAACCTTGACGAGCCATTAAAAAAATGTGTTGTTTTTTTATTATTATAATGTTCTAATATGTGAAGCTTGTAACCTATAGGCTCCTCACTGTGCATAATGTTATTTTGGTCATGAAAAATGAATATTAATAAAAGAAATCAAGCCACAATGTCTCACTTTTTTAGAGATTTTTATTCAAAAATATTAATTTATCTGCTGTGGAAGGACTTAGCCTACTTCTTTTTTTACAGATCATTTCTCCAGCCTTTGAAAAAATCCTCTCACAAAAACCCACGAGGTCAAAATGCGTTTATTTCACTTTTATACAGATGTGCGATTGTGTGGTCTGTTCCCGACCGTTCCAATCAAACGCTGATTCGGCGGACCACACCTGATGAAACACTTAGTGAAACACTTCGAGGCTTCGTTTGGTCATAGTCACGTGACATGGGTGTTTCGAATCACGCTTCGGATCAGTGTTTCGACACATCTGCGATTCGGGATCTCGCAAAGCTTCGGAACGACTGTTTCGCTTCAGCCATCCTTACAGTACGCCTCATTCGACTCCGTCAAGGTAATCGACCACTCAAGGACCACACCCGAGATTTTCTAGACCTTTCACACCTCATCGACTTTCCAGATTACGCACTCATTGATTTTTATTGTTATGGGCTCAATAAATATTACCAGTCAAAACTGGTTAGTGTTGGTCCTCGAGGCTCGCTAGCAGGATTTATTAACTTTGCCCTTCTTTGGAGTGGTTCATCAGCTACTGTGGGCTTTACAAATGAGGAGCCACGCAAGCTCACAGTATTATCAAACACTGAGCCAATTCACATCATGCCCACGTTAATATTGGCAACTCCAGTGCTCACACCGCTCGCCAGTGCATTCACGCCAGAGCCTCAGCCTCTTCACGTCAGCCCTCCAGAGCCAGAGCTTCACGTCAGTCCTGCCGAGCCACAGCCAGAGCTTCACGTCAGTTCTGCCGAGCCAGAGCTTCACGTCAGTCCTGCCGAGCCAGAGCCAGAGCCAGAGCTTCACGTCAGTCCTGCCGAGCCAGAGCCAGAGCCAGAGCTTCACGTCAGTCCTGCCGAGCCAGAGCCAGAGCTTCACGTCAGTCCTGCCGAGCCAGAGCCAGAGCTTCCTTCGCCGCTGGTTCCGTCCAGCCCAGAGTTTCCTTCGTCGCTGATCCCGTCCATCCCAGAGTTTCCTTCGCCGCTGGTCCTGCCCAGCTCAGAGCCCTCTTCGCCGCTGGTCCTGCCCAGCTCAGAGCCCTCTTCGCCGCTGGTCCTGCCCAGCTCAAAGCCCTCTTCGCCGCTGGTCCTGCCCAGCTCAAAGCCCTCTTTGTCGCTGGTCCTGTCCAGTCCTGACCTGCCCTCGTCGCAGACCTCGTCCAGCCCTGACCTGCCTTCACCGCCTGTCTCATCCAGCCCTGACACGCCTTCGCCACTGGACTCCTCCTACCCGGAGCCTCCTGTTAACCTCCCCAAGAAAATTTTTGGGGGGGGCAATAAGCCTTCACCGCCTTGGCCACCCGAAGGGTCTTCTCCGCCTTGGCCACCCGAAGGGTCCTCTCCGCCGTGGCCACCCGAAGGGTCCTCTCCGCCGTGGCCACCCGAAGGGTCTTCTCCGCCTTGGCCACCCGAAGGGTCTTCTCCGCCGTGGCCACCCGAAGGGTCCTCACCGCCGTGGCCACCCGAAGGGTCTTCTCCGCCGTGGCCACCCGAAGGGTCCTCACCGCCGTGGCCACCCGAAGGGTCCTCACCGCCGTGGCCACCCGAAGGGTCTTCTCCGCCGTGGCCACCCGAAGGGTCCTCACCGCCGTGGCCGCCTGAGGGGTCTTCTCCGCCGTGGCCGCCCGAGGGGTCGTCTCCTCCCTGGTCGCCTGCACTGCCTGCTCCTCCCTGGTCGCCTGCACGGCCTGATCCGCCCTGGTCGCCTGCACGGCCTGCTCCGCCCTGGTCGCCTGCACAGCCTGATCTGCTCTCGTCACCTGCGCTGCCTGATCCGCCCTGGTCTCCCGTCCTGCTACAGTCTCCAGGCCCTCTGCCGCTCCACGGGCCTGGCCCTCCATCCCGCCCCCAGGTCCGCCTCCTCTCCACCACCCTCCTGAACTATTGTTTTTGTTTTGATGGGCGTCGGGAGCCGCCCATAGAGGGGGGGTTATGTAATGATTTATATCTGTGTTCCTCTGTCCTGTCCCGTGTTCATCAGTTCCCTGTTATGTTGATTAGTCTCCCCAGGTGTTTCTGATTAGCCACGCCCCCTTGTTATCTTGTTTAGCTTGTCTGTCTGTGTATTTAAGCCCTGTGTTTAGTTCAGTCTTTGTCAGTTCTTGTTTATTGTTGCACCATTGCGGTTGTTCTGTTCCCCGAGTCTTAGTCCTGTATATGCTTGTATATGTTCAATTTTGAGGTTATTTAATAAAAGATTACTGCACATGGATCCTGCTTCCTCCTCTGCTTCTACCAAAGATGTAACAAAAACAGTTTGGATAGTTGTTAATATGAGAGTTATGAGACATTATTTAAGAGATTTAATGCTATATTACATGAGTAGCTCTCGGCCACTTTTCATCTTTAAAAAGTAGCTCTCAAATTTAAAAAAAGGTTGGAGACCCCTGGTCTACATAATGTAGGCTGAGATGGGAGAAGTGAAATCAGCAATTGATTTCTTTTTGTGTGTGATAAAAATCATAAATTTAGAGAGCATGCTAAAATACAATGTAACAACTTTACAAAAGAAATCTCAAAACTACAATACCAGGGATTTTCCTGGATCAAAAATGGTCTTCGGTGGAGGCATAGGTGTAATTTGTGGGTGGGACGGGTGGGATATGTCCCCAGCCAGGGTCCATTTTGTCCCCACCACTATTTAAAATTTGTATGTAACAATACAAATAAATAAAACATCTCCAGTTAACTAGCAGAGCATTCATTTTGTTCGTCTGTTGAATAAGAGGCGATCTAGTGCTAAAATGTGTTGCTTTTGAAATCAAGTGATCAAAGTGCCTGTTGCCGCTGATATCAGTGGAGCGGATACAGTGTGTTCTCTTGTCTCTTGTCTTCACACGGACCTGCGCTTCAATCTATCGATTAACGCCGTTGCGGAGACTCTCTATTAATTCCGGTGAAATCACAAAACAAAATGCACACCAACCTGTGTTTAATATACAACCACTGATGAACATATTCGGTTTTGATAAAAAAATAAAATAAAATAAAAACTATACGAATGCGGATTAGAACCCTTAACCTCTGACACGCTTGGCAAAAGATCTACCACTGGACCATTAAAGTACACATTTAAAACACACTTTGGAGGGGAATTAAAAAAATTATACAGTTTATTTTATTAAAACACTTTTGGATGTCATACTGTAGAAACATTACTATAATCAATTGTATGACATTAATAACACACATGACAGTTTAGAAGAGATCAGCTGATCAGAAAACTAAATGAGGATTATATCGTTATCTAGGGCTGGGCGATATGGGCAAAAAATCATATCTTGGTATTTTTTGGTTAAATGGCGATAGGCTATATGATATATATCTCGGTACTTTCTACATTTTTCTATTTGGATAAAGAAAATCTGTTTTTATTTAAAAAAATGTTCACATCCTGCCCAATGATACAAACAATGTTGATATTGAAGGATATGGAAACAAATAGTGAATGTAATGTAGGCTATGCAATATATTATGTGCAAAAAGGTGGTTCAAATCACATTACATTCTAACATTGTAGCATCACAATCTAAAAGTAAAAATAATGCTTTTGTTTTTAAATTGATTAAAGGCTAAACTAAAAATGAAAATAAAAACAAAAGCACAAACTCATTTTATTAGCCTGCATTTGATTACCCCAATATAATCGGCACTTTCATAAAAATCTACTTGTAGGTTTAAAACTCCACATATGGCACATTTATTGTCTCCAACAACAAATATTTTAGCAATATGTATATTTTAGTCATTTTTGCGCTACTCAGCGCAAGGGTGTATCTGTCAGTCAACAACAGATCTGTCAGAGCATCTGACAGGGCAAGCTGCTTTAAACTTGTTAACTGTATCTTACCAGTTATTTTGAAGCCCTTAATATAAGCTTGTGTCATGTTTAGAACAAATTGTACAATGTACTTTCACTGCAGCAGCTCATACGGCATCCTCGGCTATTTTTCAGATGTGCTTGTATCAAACTACTATATCGATATAAACGGTATTGCCTCATTTCATATCGTTTATAAATATATATTGATATTGTACAAACTCGATATACCGCCCAGCCCTATCGTTATCGTCATCATCAAGTAGCTGACATCATCTGATCACATTTTCTCTTACTATTCTTGCCATAACACACAGTTCCAGCAGCCAGAGAAAAACTAACATTAAAACATCAAGAGTCAAACTGCCCAACTAAAGCAAATACTGATCACCATAATGGTGACATCAAACCAAACTATTAATTTTAATAAATCATCATAATCTAAACCTCTGTTATTCTCAATAATAACTTTTCAACACATATGACAGAAATAAAGTAAATCTGGTTAGTAATAAGTGAAGTTAGTAATGCTGTTTGTGGAGTTGTTTAATAAAGTTGGAGCCTGACATCAAATCTTTAGACATCAACCAAACATTTCATTTTAAACCAAAATTTGACGTCTAAACGATTAGTTTTATGTCGTTCACGTCATAGAGTTTGTGTCCAATAACATTTCTAGCTGGGGTGACCTCACTTTGTGGCCATAATATGAGCACACAGTGAGTGCGCTGTGAGGTTACACTTGTGACCTGGGGTGCGTTTCCCAAAAGCATCGTAAGCCTAAGTTGATCGTAAAAACGATCGTACGACTGATCTTAATATTACGGTCTGTTTCCCAAAAGCATCGTAGCTTAAGTAGCACTTGAAAATCTTCGTACAACTACGAGTGCTCTGGAGTAATCGTACATCCCCAAGTGCATCGTAAGAAGACAGATTTATGAGGACACCTGCAGGACAACCGGCAGATTACACCTTTAACTTTATTCAAATGCAATGTGATTATAAGGTTTTGATTGTACTTTATTGTACACTTTATTACTCATTTTTGTTGTTGGTTAAATTAATAAATTAAATAATTAAAAAGGTCAGAAAACAAAACAAAAAAAATAGAAATAATTTAATCTAATAATTTTAATCAAAATTAAATGAATGAACAAAAAAATAAATAAAATAAATCCTTTAAATCTGTTAAAAATTACATCTTTGTTTCGCTCTATCTCCTCTAAAAGGACATTAATTTCATCTTTTTGAAAGGTATCTTTTCTGGGGGTTTTTTCAGCCATTTTGTCCGTGCCTCCGCCTGTAGGTGCTTTATATAGACTTGTCTTGATTGCTAATCCACAAAAGATGACAATTATTAGGTTAAACGTTCAGAATATGATTCCATATAAGGTTATGTTTCAGCACTTCATGAATTCTCGCGCGTTCATGTTAAATGCATTTTTGGGAAATGCTCGTGGAATTGCTGCGAGCGTTCGTAATCTTGCACGTAGAAAGCGCTCTTAAGAGCTAAGATACATCGTTATCGGGAAACCCGGCCCAGGCTGGCCCACCCAATCAGAAGCTTGGCCCATCACAAAATTGATGCGATATTCAATTCAGCTCCAGATATGTTATTTTCTGTTTTCTTCCCAACCCCCCCTTTTTTCCCTCCGAGATTCACTTCGCTACCTTTGAGGTAAACGGACGTGCTGAAAGAAGCAATATTACGACAGTAACAGCAATTAACTTCATTAGAACTATTAGTGAACTTGATTACCACACTCTAGTAGCCTTATAAAACACAACATGCACAGATTTCTTGTTCTGAAAAGGAAAGCCTTGTGCTTTTAGCTCATGAAAAAGCAATAACACATGAACTGGACATGGATGAGTTTGTAACAGAATTCTCTAAAATGAGTAGAAAGCTAAAGCTAAGAAAGCTGTAAATATTACAGTGATATAAGTTGATCTTTTTCAAGACCTGCCATGTTTTCCTCAAATCTAAGTTATCTAAAGTTACTAAACTGATACAAGATCTGTTGTGTGGTTAAAAAAAATATAAATCTAAATATACATAAGAATGTAAAAATATAAATGTAAAAAATAACAATGGCCAAAAATCTGTAATGTTATATTTTATTAATAGACGTGAGAACAATTCTTAAGAAAAACAGCATTTCAGATAAAATGAACATTTTTAGTTTGTAACAGTTTTCTAAAATGAACAAAAAGCTGATGTTGTAAATGGTATAGTGATGTATTTTAAAGTTATTTTAAAAGACCTGCCCCTTTTTATCAAATCTAAAGTTACTTAATTGATACAATATCTGTTAAAGGGATGGTTTGGAATAAAATCAACCTTAAATAAGCTCTAACTTTAATAATGTTCGACCAAGGGAAAAAAGGCTTCTGGGGGGTGTTTGGCTCGAGGTCTTGGTGCAAAGGACCCCAGGTTGATTTTACTCCGAACCATCCCTTTAAGGGGTAATATATATATTAAAAAAAAAACACATGCAAAAAGAGGGAATGTAAAAATAAACATGTTAAACATTTTTATCTATATATGAAGATGCAAAAGCCTCTAAGAGCCATCTGAAATTTTCCTCTAGAATGATCGTTTTTATCAAGCTTGTATGTTTATGTTCAGTTATTTCACTTTAATGGCAATGAAAGTTACCTATTAATTGTCATTAAAGTGAAATATACGAGATATACCTAAATATCCGAGCTTGATAAAAATGCTCATTTTAGAAGAAAATTTCAGATGGCACTTAGAGGCTTTTGCATCTGAACTCATCATATATAAAGTTACTAAATAGTTGCAAAATATATACAAAAAATATTATGAGGAAGAAAACACAAACAAACACAACAATAACAAACAAACAACCCTTACAATTGCCTTAAATGTATGATATTAAAACTATATCAATAGACATGTGAGACTAAAGCATTAAAGAACACCCTCTCACCCCCTCCCCAACCCCCCCAATCCGCCAGGCACACCTTTCATCTCATATCTGGAGCCGGGCCTCCTGTGACTCACATTGTGATCATATGGAGAGATCACTGTGAGATCAACGTGTTGACTGGGATGTTAATGAAGATAAATCTGGCCTTTTATTTGTAAAAAAAAAAAAAAAACACACACAAAAAAACACATTTTAATCTAAACTCAGTGTCACTATTTCTTCAGGGTGATCAGAGTTTTTTCTCTGTTTTCTGAGAAGAAGAAAATAAACCGATAAACAATCCTCTGTAAGTTTTTGCTATTGTAAATATTGTTGCAGATTTGCTCTAAACTCATCAGTATTTTATTGTAATATTGCAGGCATCTCTATTTCCTCTGGGTGCTTCGAGTCCTTCCTCCCTGCAAAATAAAAGCATTGACTGACCTCTCGTATGTGTTTTTATCATGATTGCAGATTGTTCCAGATCAGATGAGTGTGAATCATCAGATTGTGTGCGGCTCAAAACTCACCAGCTCTTCTTGCACAGATGATCTGAAGAAGAATCACAGTAGGAGCAGCAAACACTGCGATCTCAACAATACTCACAATCACTGCAGGAAACATGAGAGGAAGAAGAGAAACTGTACATGACTGAAGTCAAGGGTATTCAACTATCAACAGTTATTGATTAAGCTTTTACAGACTGACTGATAGTTTAATGTTATAAAGCTGTCAGTATAAATGAACGTGTCGTACCTCTGTATAATGATCCAGCAGTCACACAGACTAAAGTTTCTCCTGGATCTGTGGATCACGTCTGTTAGTTCAGTTCAACACATAATGCCACATATACACAACATCATCATCACATAATACTTGAGCTGCTCATCACAGAAATTATGGATATGTCTGTCATCATTATCTTCTTACTTCAATCTCAAGGTGTCAGGAGGAGAATGACTATCGCCATTGACCAAAAATAAATATATTTGATGCTTTATTCATTCATAGATATTCATGTTATAACTTATAAGTGAGTTTCTAGCACACTTGCATTTCTAAGTTTGCAGAAACATTGAAATGTGGAATATCTGTTTATTGACGGCATCTAAAACATACGTTTCCTGTATGAAAACATTAAAATGCACAAATATTGAGGAATCCTTCAAGGTTGATGTATGTGACAGTGATCATGTGATCATGAACCTTGTGTAGAAGCTGCTGCTGTAGTTCGGCTTGATGTCTTCTCAGAGTTTGAGCTTCTGACTGGAGTCAGTGTTGCTGAAGTGACTGGAGCTGCAGAAGATGAATGTTCAGACGCATCAGGACATTAACATCATATTTTCATATTGATCATGACATGCAGTTTGTGTTCAATCATCACAGCTTACAGTGGCAGTAGTTGAGAAGAGAGATGTTACTGTATCATTTATTCCTGGTTTATATGAGAGTGAAATACAGTGAGCTGCTTCCCATAAACCTTCAGCTTTCCTGAATCAATGACATTATTAAGCCTTATAATTCCTAAAACTGCATAAAAATCCTTATAATTCCCAATATTGACCTTCCTAATGGGTCATACATGAAATATTGCATTAATCAGAAGAGTCTATTTTAGCCTAGTATGACCCATAGGAGGTCAATATTGGGGATTATAAGGATTTTTATGCAGTTTATGACTTACTGATGACCACTAATATTTTACAATTGCCAAACGTATGAAGCCGTCAGAAAGAGTAGAGCCAGTGTGTGAAAGTTTTGACAAATCTGTCTGAAAAGAGTGTTTTCTCACCTGAATACTTGACAGTGTATCTGACTGAGGTCTTGACTTGATTTCTGAGAGTAAGCTGACATCTCCACTCTCTGTTGTTATCTTCATTCAGGAGTGTTGTAGTCAGAGTGAGGATACAGCGATCTTGATCTGATGACGATGATGATATCTGATATCTGGAGTCTGTCTTCAGATCAACACCAGCCTGATTCACCCACAACAGCCCAAATCCCTCAGAACGAACCCAATAATCACAGTATCCAGTATCTGAATACAACTGACAGGAGAGAGTCACAGAGCGGCCTGGACTGATCTCAGTCTGTGAGGATGAAGATGATGATGATGAAGATGATGATGGAGACACTGAAACTGAACACAAGACACAAATCACAGACTCTTCAATCATCATCTGAGTTTAAAGGGAGAATTTTAAACTGAACACAATTGACCAGATAATCTTAAACTTACCATGAAGAACTTGCAGATAAACACGTGCATCAGGTCCTTGTTTCTGTCCATTCACATATTGTTTGCAGCTGTAATATCCATAATCTTCTTCTGTGACGTTCTTGATGCTCAGAGAGCAGTCAGACTCCAGACTCAGTCTCTCATGTCTCTCTGTGTCTTTCTTCTTTATCCCTAAAGTAATCAGTTCAGCTGTGGTCTCTGAATCTCTGTTATAGGCCCATGTAGTTTTAGATTTGCAGTCAGAAAGAGCATTATTACAGGACAGACGCACATTTTCACCAGAACTGATGAACATATTCTCAGTCACTCCACTGATACCTGAAACAAAGTATATCTCAGTGATCATTATGATATTAATAAATGAAAACAATAAACCATACAAGCATAAAAAACAGAAGATTCAAATCATACAGTCTTTTTCTGGTGTTTAATTAACATTTATTGATAAACCAAATCAAACGCCTTTTTAAGAAGGAATAAGAAATACTCTGACTTTGAAACAAAATGTAAATAATGTAATATCATCATAGCTTGAACTTGAACCTTGTGGGGATGGAGTCGCCATTCTCCCGGTAGCACCTGCTGCCGTGAGAGCTCGTCAGCTGCACGGTTGAGCAGGCCCGGAATGTAAACGGCACGAAGTGACCTCAGATGCTTCTGACTTCAGAGGAGGAGATGGCAGGCAAGTTGTGACATGCGGCAGGAGCGTAGACCACTTTGGCGGTTGATGTACGCAATGGTTGCAGTGCTGTCCGTACGGACCAGTACGTGCTTGCCTAGTAGCAGCGGTTTGAAGCGGCTCAGCGCAAGACGTACTGCTAACAACTCGAGGCAGTTGATGTGCCAATGCAGTTGAGGCCCCGTCCACAGACCTGAAGCTGCATGCCCATTGTACGTGGCCCCCCAGCCGGAGGCAGAGGCATCTGTGGTGACCACAGAGTGCCTGGACACTTGCTCCATTGGAACACCTGCCCGCAGGAACGAAGGGTCCGACCACAAGCTGAGAGTTTGGCGACAGTGCGGAGTCACTTGGACACGGCACGAGCCGCTCTGCCACACACCATCTTGGGACTCAATCGTTGAGCCAGTGTTGGAGCGGCCTCATATGAAGCAATCCAAGGGGCGTTACTGCGGCTGCAGATGCCATATGCCCCAGGAGCCTCTGAAAAAGTTTCAGTGGTGCCACTGTTCTGCATCTGAGCATTCTCATGCAGTTCAACACTGACTGGACACGGGCCTCAGTGAGGCACGCTGTAATATTGATCGAGTCCAACTCCATCCAACACCTCCAACTGAGGTGACTGAGCACCATGTCCCTGTGTTCGCACAACTGCTCTCTCGACTGGGCCAGAATGAGCCAGTCGTCGAGATAGTTGAGAATGCGAACACCACACTCGCACATGGGAGCATGGGAGCAATGGCAAGGGTAAGACCTTGTACTGATATGCCCGACCCTCGAACGCAAAGCGAAGAAACGGTCTGTGTCGAGGGAGAATTGAGACATGAAAGTACGCGTCCTTCAGGTCGATCGCTGCAAACCAATCTTGGGAACGGATGCATTTGAAAATGCGTTTCTGCGTAAGCATCTTGAACGGTAGACTGTGAAGGGACCGGTTCAGGACGCGCAGGTCCAAGATTGGTCGTAACCCACCACCTTTCTTGGGTACAATGAAGTACGGGCTGTAGAAGCCGGTCTTCATAACGGCTGGAGGGACCGGCTCAGTCGCATCCTTCGCCAGTAGGACTGCGATCTCTGCCCTGAGCACAGGGACATTGTCTGCCAGAACACGTGTGAACAGAATGGCCTTGAAAATGGGGGCGCGGGGCGAACTGAATCGCATGGCCGAGTCTGATAGTACGGATGAGCCAGCGAGACGGGCTGGGAAGCGCCAGCCAGGCTCCCAGACACCGAGCAAGCGGGACCAACGGTACTACAGACGTACACGGGGTGGGGCAGCGTGGCGGAATGCAGGGACCCGACTCATAGACAGCATAGCGGCCCAAAGTGGGGTCTGAGTGTGTGGTGCAACACATACCTGCTTCTGTCGAAGGGCAGAGTGAGTGTGCGGAGGCGTCAGTGCATCTAGGACACAGCCACTGCTGCCCGCTAGCGATGAAAGAGGGGCTTGGGGGTGACAAAGCATCGTCGGACGGGTGGGAGCAGCAGCGGTCTGCCGGGGCAGGATGTGCCGGATGGCCTCCGTCTGCTTCTGTGTGGCCGAGAACTGTTGGGCAAAGCTCTCGACCGCGTCGCCGAACAACCCAACACAACCAAAAAATAGAAATAGAAATACTCTCTCAGTGTTGAGGCACCCAGGGGTAGCCGCAGTGTGAATGAACATACAGGGGGAAACGCCCACCGAACCGACACAGACACAATACACAGAACAGTAGTGCTGTGAAAACAGCAGTTGTGAGCTGCAATGCTCGTGGCCACCGCTGATCGTGCCGTCACACCAACACGAAATGAGAGTCTTCTCATTCTCAATTGGCAGTCTTGTAGTTTCAGAAGTCAAAACAAAGCTCGGCTCCGAAGTGAAAGACAATGTGTGCGTGCGCCCGCTCCCTGTTTATACCCGTGCTGCGGGGCGGGGCGCGTGATGCGATTCAATCACGCCAACATTCATTGGCTCGTTCTGTAGACACTCGAAGTTGATAGGGCTCCCTGAAGTGATCCCAATTACGTCGTCACATCGACGTTACATCGAACATGAACATCTGAAAGGGAACTAATCAGTCTTCTTCATATGTACACTTCAGTACGACTGTGACGTCACCACATATCTCGTCTAATCACCACCACAACAAACAACTCTATGATATATTAATTATATATTTTTTTTTTAAAACAACCCAAACACACTTATATACATTTGGATGCTGCATTAAACACATTCTTAAAGGGAAAAAATGTAAATAATAAATAAACTCCACAGCTGATTCCAAGTGATCAAAGGCTTAGGACGTTCCAATTCAGCCCACCGCAGTTTCTGCCAGTAGTGGGCACTCGTGCACCGTAAGCAATGACGTACATCTGAGTGAACGAGACGGAGGGAAGTTAGCGAGTGAAGGGCATGACAATTTTGGACTGGAACGCAGCCTAGGAAAAGATGTTGATGTCATTTTCACGCAACAGAAACGCCACGCTCACGCCACGCAGCCAGTGTGTCGCCGGCCTAACACGCCAAGAGCACCACTAATAAGTGTCTCACCAGAAACAAACCCTACATACTGTAGTTCCAGGAAGAAAATAGTTATGACTAAATATTTATGAATAATTAAAATCAGAAATGGTTTAGAAATTCAATTTATTATTGGTAGTTATTAGTCTATTTTCCACGTTTAATTAGAGTATAGATCTATTAAATTAATGGCAAAATAATCTTGCACCATTCTAATTATTTGTCATGAATAGGTGCTCTTGCCGTGTTAGTTGTGTTTTTATACGGTTTATACGGTACGGGGTGTGCTACCACAGAAACCGAAAATTCTCGGGCCAGCAGCATGAGTCCAAATTTCAATATCTTAACCGTTCTATTTCATCAGAAACGATCTGAAAACAGGGCTTTAAGTGTAAAATACCGAACTGTGACTTTTCCAAAAGTCAGAGAACGGAGGTGCAGTCAGGGTACTTCTTACTCATTCTTAAAGAGGTTTGGTTTATTATTAAATGTTAAAAATGTACTAACATGTAGTTAAGGGTGCCGTTATTCATGTGTGAATCCATAATGACTCCAGTCGTAGTTCAGGATAACTCTTCAGCGGTTCATGATTAGTTCATGCTTTCAATTATCATTAGTTCATGTTGAATTGAGTATTAATCCAGGTATTAGTACATGATTATTCATATACCCTTATTGTAAAGTATTACCCTTTTTTCCTCACTTAATGCAAACAACACACTCTCCAAAATAAACTATTAGTCTTTATCAGACAGATGTTCAAATCACTGACACACTCTTGTAGAATTGAAATAATCTTGACTGTTTTTCTACCCCCTCTTTCCACCACAAGGACCATTTGGAGTTCCCAGAGACACAGATAGTGATCAAGGCCTGTAGGCCAAAATGTGTGTATTTTGGGGGTCGATGAATTGTCACACCTTTAGTACGGTGGGGGAAGTTTGAATTGTCTGATTGACGTCTCACAGTTGGGTTAAAATCACATGGTCAGGAAAGTATAAAAGAAGATTGAATCTGTTGCTCTAGCTCTTTTTCTTTACTTCCTCTTTTCCCTCTCTCTCTCTCTCTCTCTCTCTCTCTCTCTCTCTCTCTCAGGAAACATTTACATGCTGGGTAAGATTAATGGTATAAGTTAACATCATCTCATACATATATTTTGTAACTATTTTAAGTATAACTATAACCATATTTTGTCATTAAACCTTTTCAATTACAATGTGCTTAATAGTTTTGATTTGCTATTGACTTTGAAGTGCTACATATTGCAATACAATATCATCACTCTCTATAGCAACGCTCTCCTACATATTAATCTATTGTAATCGCCTATTTCCGCCGTTGGTATAAGTAGCTGTGGGTGGAATAGACAAGAAATGTACGTTTTTTTACCATCTTGCTGACAACTTTTCTTTAGTCATTCGGCAGTCTTGCAGCTTGAACCTCTGCAGGAAATCCACCCTTACACTCTTAATATGAAGATAATTCTTCATCATCAGATGTTTGAGTGACGCTATGTCCAGTATCAGGAATAATACAGTATGATCTGTGTATATCAATACACAACTCTGAAATCACAACGTGAATGTGTGCAAGAATAAACTGAGCATGTTCAAATGAACTCTTTCCAGACTAATTCCACTAAATGTCTTTAGAGAAAATACAGATTTCTTTACCTGTGAGAAGTGAAGAGAGAATGATCAGTCCCAGCAGACACAGATCACACTTATCAGCCATTTTGTGTTTCTGTCAGTCTTCCTCTTCATTATAGTTACAGCTCTTCCTTTACACATCATCAGCTCCTCCTGTGCTCCACCTTACTTCCTCTGATCTCATCAACTGAGTGTTTAGTCCTGACTCTATGATACAGCTGAAGAAGCGATCAGAAAGATCTCTGGTGTGAAACTGTTTTGACTTTGAAAAGCTCTGGATCAGAAAGTGAGCTGAACTGTACAGTGGCGTCCAGAAACCAACCGAGTCCATAAAGAAGTATTATGTTTGACACTGAACAAAGTGCTCTCAAATTACCTGTTCCACACAAATCAATACAAACATATATTTTTCCTCTCATTAGCTATGTTTCCATCACCCTGTTTTTATGCATATTTTGAAGTATCGCATCAGAAACGAGTGATGGAAACGCAAAATTTCTAAACTTCACGTTTGGATGAAAACCCAGCTATTGTAGCTACTGATTATTTGTCAGAGAAAACAATTTCAACATAATGAAATATAGTTATTTTTAAGTGACCCAATACGGTGTCCTCAGAGTAATTTTTATGTGTCTATTTTTTTTTTTTTCATTTACACTTTTCACATCACATCACTTACACATTGTGTTATGTGTGTGTGTACTATGAAGCTTTTATTAGGCTACTAAGTTTGTGCTTGTGAAACCACAAATTCACAACCTCCAGAAGTGTTGCATTGACAGATGCGTCAATATCACACTTCATCTATATATACACAGCAAAAACTCCAGTGTTAAATTAACTCTCCTGGGAATTTATTTTAGACCACACTCAAAAGTGTTAAAATAAGGGTACATTAAAAATCCAGGGTCAAAAGCCCAACTAAAGCAAATAGGGTTGGGAATCTCTAGGCACATCAGGATTCGATTCGATTAAGATTCAGTGGGTAACGATTATCGATGCATCTTTTTTTTGTGTGTTGACTACTTGGCACTTTTAAAGCAAAGTATTATGATGACCCACAACGAATTTACTTCCTATATTCATTTTATTAATAAAACAAATGGAAGAGATTTGGCAAGTCAACTGTAAGGTTACATTTGCCAGCATATGTCCCAACATTGCAAAGAACCAACAGGAAAATAAATGTGTGCCTGTACTAACAGCAAACTTGTATACAAACTTCAGAATTTTCTGAATCTATAGCATTTAATAATAAACTTCTAACCAATATCCTCTTGTTATTTACAATGAGCAATATAATCCTTCAAAAAAAAAAAAAAAAAAAAAAACATTTTGCTGTAGCAAAATCACAAACAGTTTCCGTTCAAAAATATAGAATTATGTACCAGCAGCTCTCATACAAACATAATGCTTGTGGACTAACGCATATTCTGAATAATTAGTTACATACAAAGCCGCTCTTATACACAACTAAATAATAAAGAGTTATGACTTGAAATGTTTGCTGTATGCGACAATCAAAAACTGTGTGAAGTGAATCGAATTTGGTGCCCAGCCATCAAGCCTCTCTGTTATGTGCATGCCAAAGACTGTCTGCGCACTGCACATCTGTCTTTTGCTCGTCCGCTTTAGAGTTCCGCCTCTTTTTTTTTAAATTGATTTTTGACATTTATGAATCGATTCAGAATCGTCCACGTCCGTGTCATGATGCATCTAATAATACATTTTTTTCCTCACCCCTAAAAGCAAACACTGATCACCATAAGGTGATTCTGCTTGTTAACATCAGGGGCCCTATTTTAACGATCTGAAACGCAAGTGTCAAAGCGCAAAACGCAAGTAACTCTGTGGGCGGGTCTTGGCGCTGTTGCTATTTTCCCAGCGGGATAAATGACTCTTGCGCCAGGCGCAAATCTAAAATGGGTTGGTCTGAAGAGCTTCATTATTCATAGGTGTGGTTTGGGCGTAACGTGAAATAAACCAATCAGAGCGTCATCTCACATTCCCTTTAAGAGCAGACGCGCTTGTTCTAAAGCGGATTCCTATCATAACGGCGGATTTGCCAGGCGCGCGCCAGAGCGGTTCACAGCCAAGGAGAGCAACGTTCTCGTCAGGGACGTTGGGGATGGAGAAACCCACCCAAATTAACTTCGATTAAAAAGGCGTATGATAATTTGGGTAAATGTGTAAGCTAGATATATGCTTTTATAATAAATTGTCTATCTATCTATCTATCTATCTATCTATCTATCTATCTATCTATCGTAATAATGTATGATTTGCAAAAATGAAAACTGCTGATTCTGTGTAGATGAGAGAATCAAAGTGCGCGTTGTGCACACGCTACATTGATTATGGCCAAGCATGCACCCTTAAAATAGCTTATGAATAACATGCGCAACGCGCCACTGACTTTAAACTATTTTTTCCTGGTTAGTGGCGCAATTGTTTTCTAAACCTGCAAAATAGCATGAAGGAACGTTTGCGCCGGAACACGCCTCCTTTTTTGCGCTGAACCGCCCAGGGAGCGCAAGTTCATTCCCTAGTTTAGCGACGTGCTTCTGTGGAGGGAAAAGCGTGCTTTGCGCGGGTGCAAAATAGGAATGATACATGCGTCGGTGTACAAAGTCAATTGCGCTGGGTGCAAGATAGGGCCCCAGGTGTCTTCAATAATTGTCAATTATCACTCAATTAAAAACTTAACCTATATCTTAATTATAACTTTTACACTGCTTCACTGTTATTTTAACTCTCTTAGGGGCGTGTTTACACAACACCGTTTTCGACGTTACACTTTTTACGTTCATTTACAATGGTGTTTTGGGTGCCTGATAACGCAAATGTTTGAAAACGGGTTTCAAAGTGCAAGTTTTTGAAAATGGTCTCCCCGTAAACAATCAAACTGTGAATCTCTGAAGACGATGAGGTCATGCACATGCGTATTACTTGTTCAGTCTATAGTGTTTCATCTCCATCTGATGGCCTGGCAGCAGAATACAGTGTTTTAGTCGTTTTCGCAGATCCGTGTGAATGGGAGTTGTTTTGAAAACAGTGTCATCTGTACGCTGAAAACTCAAAGGAAAGACTTCCCCTTTTTAAGCATAACTGGGTTGTAACAATCAGACAAGAGAAAAGGTGATCAGGTGGTGTTGGTTATGTTTCGACATAATCAACATTTGACCTGAATGACTGAACTAATTTATAGTCTAATCTCTGAGTTCCCTTTCAGTCCAGAACGTCAGACGTAGTCGATGTCGACTGAATGGGATCACACTAGGGAGCCTGTCTTCTTCGAGTACTATTGAATGACCCAATGCAAATTGGCATGTGTGATTCGCATCACACACTCCGCCCCCGCGGCACGGGTATAAATACAAAAGTGGATGCACGACCGAGTCCCGAGGTGGCCGTGGCAGAGCGACACGCTCCGTGTGGTGAACACCCTGGCCTGTCGCCAAACCCTCAGCCCATAAATAGACCTTTTGTTTCCCCGGGCCAATGGCTCCTGGAACAAGTGTCCAATAATGTCGGCTGAGGGGCCACCTATAAAAGGCATGCAGTAACAGAGGTCTGGGCGCTCTCTGACTGCATTGGCATTCATTGCCTCGAGTTGCTTACAGTTTCCTCCCCTCGCATGTTGCAACTCGCCCGCCACCTCCTCGCAGCCAGAAGCTTCTAAGGTCACTTCATTCCACTTATTTCTGCTGGCTTACTCAATCGTGCCGCTGACAAGCCTCATGACAGCCTCTGGTTCAGATACAGTGAAGACTCTTTGGGACCAGTTCGGGGCCGCACAGCCACGTCTGTTGCCCCTCCGGACTCGTCCCTCCGCCAGTTGTTTCTTCTCCTGTCCTCGACACAGAAAGAACTCTGGCCACAGCTTGCCCTGGGGCCCCCGCATAAATGTGTTCCCCTTAAGCACAGTGCTTAAGGGTCTGCAACTGAAAAAGATGTATCTCCCCTGTGGCTATCAGGGACAATTATTGAGCATATCACTCTCTAAAGAGCATCTTTATCCAGTGGTTGTTTTACCGCCCCGCGCCAATGTGTGTGTCACTTACCAGGGCTGTGCCCATGCAAGCTGCATTCATCAAGGATGAACACTCATGGCAAAGCACAAGTCTCGCCTCTCTACACTCACATTCTGCAGCTCAGCAGCGACCCAGGCCCCGAAGCAAAGCCGTAAGATGCGCCTCCGCCCAGCCAAACATTACTTCTATGAACACCAGTCCCCGACCCAGCGTGGCGAGCTGCCGTCTGAACTAATTCAGCCCTTAGCCACCCGAGCCGAGAAAAGCTATCCATGGAAAGATGTCCTCGGTGTGAGCTTACTGCCGAAAATGCTGTCAGGCTTCTATGGCCGTTATTTCCTCGTTCCCAAGAAGGATGGCAGCATTAGGCCCATCCCAGACCTCAGACATCTGAACTACATCCTCACAAAATGGCTGTTCAAGATGCTAACTTTGAATCGTTCTTGAGGTTTGCATTCGAAGGGGTTACCAGTATACAGTCCTACCACTGGACTGTCTCTAGCACCACGCACATTCAAGAAGTGCATGGGTGCAAGAATCTCAGAATCAACTCAGAATCAACGTAACCAAGAGCTCACTGCTCCCAGTAAAATAATCTTCCTGGGTGCAGTAATAGACTCAGCCGAATGAAGGTTTGGCTGACACCCAAGCGCGCTCAGACCATTCAACGGCTATCGACTTCGTTCAGAGTAGGGGCCCGTTGCCCTCTCAGAACCTTCAAAGGATGCTAGGCTTCATGGCCTCGACATCGACAGTCCTTCTGCTGTGTCTGCTGCATTGCGCCCCCTTGCAGTACTGGCTGAAACCCCAACATTCTATAGTATTCCTGCTAGAAAAGTTGTTTGTCCATGATAAACCTGTGATATTACTTGCATACTAGTCATAATCTGAATATATACTGTAGTACACATGCAAGAAAAGGCTTTAGTACAAACTAGGGTAAAAGCACAATAACACAAAGAATGAAATGACAACTATATATGTAGTCAATACTTTTATTAGTTTAAATTAGTAAAAAATTGTACATGTCAAGACTGCTAGGTTTTCGGTCATTTGAGAGTTTGTTGCGAGTCCACATCAGGGACTGCACATCTCAACTTTCCTGCATGGGAAAATAAATAGTACAGCGTAGCTGAATGCCACTGCATAGTATAATAGAGGAATCATTGGTAATAGCCCAGCCAGCACAGCCATGTGGGGCCCAAATGGGTTTGACCTGGGCTATCTAACTGGGACCCAGCCAGTTTTGTCCTCGGTTTCCATGTAGGCCCGACATGGGTTTGCCCAGATGAAATGAACACTGCTCAGTGTGCACAGTACAGGCTGTTTAATGTAACACTGAATCAGTGTTGGAGGTAATGAGATAATTAAGTGATTGAATAATGATTGTGCATTATTGATGAACACCTGCTGTTAACAAGCATAATCACTGAAGGAAAGAGAAACACAAGAACTACTTCCAGCCACAACCTTGGATGAAATCAACTGAAGATAAAATACATTACATCTCTCAAGATCTGATTAAACAACTCCACAAACAGCATTACCAGCTTCACTTATTATTAACCAGACAGACTGACCAGACTGAGTGCCTCTGTATGAGTGTTGTTGTGCATTTTTGATTTTGATGTCGTTGCAGCCCTGAAGAGAATATAACCCATCTTCAGTTTTATTTAGACTTTTTGATTGATATTGCTCTGCTGTATTGCTCAACTTGATAAACTCGGATGAGAACAAGTTAGCCATGTATTGCTTGAACTTCATATAAGGTATTTAGCCTTTGTGAATCCATTCACTGGACTGCCCTGGAATAGGATAGAGCTGAAAGTATTACAACCTGTAATCTTTTGTTGATTTGCTACAAACCTTCTGTTGTGTAACCAGTATTTTAATCTTTTGTATAAATACATTTTACTTTATAAAGACAAGTACTGTTTATTCATATTTCAGCTCAACACAAGACAGTTCTATAAATATAATAACAGAGCATTATAAGGTAGCTTATACTACTATTATTCTTCAAGAACACCCTTGGACAAGATTCTGCTGGAAGGTAAGCATTGATCCATAGGCTTGAACTTGTAGACATGTATTGTTACACAATAGGGTTGTGATATTCCAAGATTTGCTGATATATGTTAGACAAGCCAAGGGAGACTAATCCTAGAAATCTGACCTGACAGCACAAGGCTATTCTAGATAACTTTGGTTACTATGAGGCTAATCAGGAGATGAGATAATATCAGATCTCACAACATGGCCGGGATGTGCTATTATTGAGTTAATAGACAAAATCTGTGTGAACAATACATATCGAAGCCAAAAAATGCCATAAAATCTGCACACATAAGCAGTGTCTCCGTAGGAGCAAAGAGGAAGTTACATAAGAGTAACTATCTCATAAAAACTATAGAATAAAATCTTGGGGACATGTGATAGCTGACGCACTATCTAGAGTTGCTTATTGCGACATTTGATAACTATTTGAACAACTATATGTTCGATCTATCACATATAGTTGGTTCTTAAGGGGGGAAGTGTTACGCTCCACGCGTGCTTTGTGTTTTGTTTTTATTGATCTGTGCACGTTAGTGTACTTTGCACGTGTTGGCTGTTGTGCTTATTATCTTCTCTCTGTTTCCAGCTCACTATCTCTGCTCGCAGGTTGCTGTGATTGGCAAAGTTGGACATCAGTCTTCATTAAGGCGGCGCTTGAGAGCCAATCGGAGGCCGCCCAGCTGGTTTAAAAGGATGGCATGTTCATTCATGCTTTCTCTCTCAATCGCGAACTGAACTCTTTGTAGTGGACTGAGCTCTTTGTAGTGGAATGAGTTTTCTGTAGCGGACTGAGCTCTTTGTAGCGCAATGAGTTTTCTGTAGTGAATCGAGTTCTCTTACGAGAGGTCTCTCGTACTGCGTTGAAAACGCTCGGGGAAAACCTCTTTTCCACGAGATACTGAAGCCAAAAAATTATCCTTATAATTTTGAATTATTGCAAAACGCTTTGCAGCAGCACGCGGCCATGGGCGAGACGGCTCGCTCGCCCATTGGCTGCTCTGCGGCAACTGCATCAGCCTATCGAGCGAGGCCTGAGGTGACGTCAGGCCAATGAGGGCTCCGCGCCACTTCCCGCCGAAACGGGCGTGGCCTAGTCCTATAAAGGGAAGGCTCGGGAGGCTGATTCTCTGATTTTCCATCTCTTCAGCGAAGCTCACGCATCATTGGATCCCGAGAGAAGCCGCGCCGTCTGAAGAAGCCTTCAGCGGGACGAGCCATCATCTGAAGCTGCTGGCCGTGCCACCTTCTACTGCCGCCCCCGCTGCGCTATCCGGCACCTATATCCTTTTCTCTAACTGTGTTTTGTGTATGTACCATTGAACACTAAAAGAGCCGGGCGTCTTTTTCAAGACGCCCCCCTTTCCTAGAGGATCACGCAGCTCTCACGCTCGCTGACGGCGACTGCCCTCACTCCAAGCCAATTGCCTATGGTGACTCTGAGGACTCACCTGGCATCCTTCTCCGAGGCTGCTCCTCCTGGAAGCGGACGGTCGGGGTTAGTTTTTCTTTACGTTACAAGAAAAGCTACCCTGCCTCTGCGCGCGTCAATACATGTTGACACTCAACGCATCCGAAAGCCTGTGTGTTTCCCCCTGTGGCTCAGTGGTGGAATCATAGGTTTTTCGCACGGGAGACCGGGGTTCGAATCTCCAATGCTTCGCTCTGTCAGTTCCCTGAAGGCGACTGCAGAGGTGCATTTTGCAGCCAGCAAGCGCGTAGTAACCCGCTTGCCTGCACCCGAACACCGTTTCTCCGGTCCCCGTGCATCACTGGTGAAAGGAGAATAGAGTGTTTTAGCCCCGCTGACGACCGGGCCGATATCCACTCTTCTCACATTCTGGCACTTTTCAGGCGACTGAAAATGTCAATATTGCATGTTGTGCTACCCGCATGCCTGCAAACAAACGCCAGTGTGGATAATACTCGCGCTAACTGAATGCCAATGTGTCTTCCCCTGTGGCCCAGTGGTAGATTCTCAGGCTTTCGCGCGGGAAACCCGTGTTCTACCGGCAGAAAATAATTATGCCGTCAAATGCAAATCACTCTGTCAGTTCCCTGAGAGGTGACTGCAGATGTGTATTTTGCAGCCGACGAGCACGTGGTACAACCCGCGCTCGACTAGCCGCCGCCCCGCTCCACGTGGACCACGGCCAAGGATTGCGGTGAAGCCCGAAGCCATCCTAGCACGCCTAGGAAAGCGTCGGTGTCCGAGCCCCACCGTGGCCGGACTTCAGTTCCAAGAAATGTGACTGTTCCAGTGTATTCTGCAGTGTACAAGCTGGAACAGCTGCCCGCTTGCCTGCACACAAAAGCCGTTTTACGGCTACCCAGATAAATCCCATAGGGATGTATTTTCTGGTGTCCTGGCCACGGCCGATGGTGCTATATGTGTAGAGAAGATGCCCACTGTCTAGTGCCCATCCCTACACACAAGCACAGCCCTTCACACAGGGCCCGCGCTCATAAATTCGACTCAGGTCGATCGCGCACACAACATAGTAAACGTGGCCACTGCCTAGTGCCCACAAACACTATGTTCTGCATGTCTCATGGTTTCTGTAAAGACGAAACCTGTGCGCATTCGCTCTGCTCAGGCAGACAGCGCATCCGAAGCAGTAAATGTGCCCGCTCCCCCGCGCCCACACTTACTCACAGACATTATGAGTCCTACGGGATTCGCTCAGCCCTCCCTCACTCGGTTAAACACCGCAGCGGGGTCGAGCGCGAGCATTCTGCCCGCTGTGATCAGCGCGCTCCCCGCCTCAAATGTCACGGGCATAACGCCTTATTTCAGCACACCGAAGCGCCTCTGTCGCCCAACGAGCAGAGCGCGCTTCGCATCCAACTCCTAGCCAGCCGCGCAGATGCGTGGGCAGCGCTTACAGGGGTTTCGGAGTGGGTGCTGGACATTATAAAAGAGGCTATTCGCTACAGTTTTGTCGACGCCCTCGTCGCTTCACAGCGCGCGTCGAAACCACGGCAAATTCAGAAGTAGCACACCTACTTTGAGCCGAAATATCAAAACTATTGAGCAAAGGGGCTATAGAGCCTTTATCTCAAGCTCAAAGCGAAGGGGGGCTGTACAGCAGATACTTCCTGGTACCAAAAAAAAAAAAAAAAAAAGACGGGGGTCTCAGACCCATACTAGATCTAAGACAGCCGAACAAAGCATTGGCAAAACGCTGTTTCAAAATGCTCACGACCAGAAAAATCCTCGCGCAGATTCGCAGAGGAGACTGGTCCATGTTGATAGATCTAAAGGACGCGTATTTTCAAATACAGATAGCGTCACGTCTCAGGCGATACTTGAGATTCGCCTTCGAGGGCCAGGCCTATCAGTACACAGTCCTACCATTCGGTTTTGGACGACTGGCTGATTCTAGCTCAATCACGCTCAGAGCTTGTGGAGCACAGGACCATTTTACTCGATCACCTCGAGAATCTAGGTCTCAGAGTCAATTGGGCGAAGAGCTCTCTGAACCCCAGTCAAACGATATGTTTCTGGGTACAGTTCTGGACTCGCAGTCTATGATAGCGCGGCTGTCATCACAGTGCGTGCTAGACATTCAGCGCGCAGCGAGCCCTTTCCGCTGCGGCGCGACCGTCCCGCTCAGGAAATTTCAAAAGATGCTCGGTCTCATGGCCTCAGCATCATCAGTTCTTCAGCTGGGCTTGCTCCGCATGCGCCCTCTGCAGTTCTGGTTGAAAGCGCGGGTACCGCACAGAGCGTGGGCATCCGGTCAGTTTCATCTCAAGGTCGATCAGATTTGCTTCTCAGCCCTGAGACCTTGGAGAGCAAACGACTGGTACCAATCAGGTGTAAGCCTGGGGACTTCCTCGAAGGTGAAAGTGGTGTCTACGGACGCCTCCACCTCGGGATGGGGAGCGCTGCTCGAGGGCAGACCGTTCTTCGGCCAGTGGTCAGAACGGGAAAAGCTCCAACATATCAACTGCCTGGAAGTGCTGGCAGTGGAACGCGCTGACGCGTTTTCGTCCTCAGATAAAGGACCACCACGTCTTATTCCGCTCGAACAACATGTCAGTGGTGTCCTACATAAATCGCCAGGGCAGTCTCAGATCCCGAAATTTATACAGGCTGGCGAAACGCCTCCTGGTATGGGCTCAGCGCAACCTGCACTCGCTGAGAGCAGTGCACGTGCCTGGGCTACAGAATTTGGGGCCAGACAGACTGTCCAGGAACAACATTCCGGCGAGCGAATGGTCTCTACAGCCGCAAACAGTCCAGCTGTTGTGGGAGAGATTCGGCAGGGGTTCGATTTGGCATCGGGGCTTTTCACCCTTCGACTGTGGGGTGACTGAGGTTCTCTCCTTCCTACAGGAGCTGCTGGATAAGGGCAGAGCCCCCTCCACGCTCAAAGTCTATGTGCCGGCTATCCCAGCGTTTTTCTAAGTCAACGCTCGGTCAGTCAATAGGAAGGAACGATTTAGTCATCCGCTTCCTCAGGGGAGCTAGGAGGCTGAATCCTCCCAGACTCCCTCAGTCCCTATGTGGGACCTCTCTACGGTTTTGGAAGCCATGAAAGGTGACCCTTTCGAGCCTATCCAAACGATTAGCCTCAAACATTTGTCTTTTAAAACAGTGTTTTTGTTGGCTCTCGTTCAGTGAAGCGCGTAGGTGACCTGCACGCGCTCTCGGTGAGCGCGACGTGCTTAGAGTTTGGGCCAAGCGACTCAAGAGTCATACTCAAACCTAGGCACGGTTACGTTCCAAAATCCCTCAACACACCGTTTCGGGCTCAGGTCATTTCCCTGTCTGCCCTGCCGGTGTTGGGCGTGGAAGGGGACGCAAGCTTTCTTTGTCCAGTAAGGGCGCTAAGAGCTTATGTGTCTCGCTCGTCTGTTTTCAGACAGACTGAGCAGCTGTTTGTCTCGTTCAGTGGACGTTCCAAGGGACTGGCTGTTTCGAAACAAAGCCTATCCAGATGGATAGATGACGCCATAGCGCTGGCGTACACTGCCAAAGGCTTACAGTGCCCGTTGGGTGTCAGAGCGCACTCCATGAGAGGCGTCGCCTCTTCGTGGGCTTGGTCTAGCGGGATTTCCTTACAAGACATATGTATGGCGGCAGGCTGGGCCTCGCCGTCTACATTTATAAGGTTCTATAACCTGGAGGTTCCCGCCTTGCAGGCTAAGCTGCTGTCGGTATAGACGAATCAGTGCTGTCTGATTAGGACACCGAAATCGTGAGCGCTGCGCGCCGCCGACTGTTTATGCTATGGGCAGTATTGCGTAAGACCCGTATTTCCCACATTAGTTCAGGCTTGTCCCGCCTTGTCTATGTGATGTCATGCTAGCATTGCGTCTACGGACGCTGCTGTATATGGATAGAGGGATCCCCCTCCTGTTTTCCAGGACTCTCTGTGAGTCCCTCTGGTGATTGTGCACTGTAATTCCTGGGCTTTACCTCCAGGTTTATTGGTGTTTGATCCCAGCACGCACGGCGCTTTGCATTGGGTCCCCTAGCGTTTTCAACGCAGTACGAGAGACCTCTCGTAAGAGAACGTACTCGGTTACTAACGTAACCTCGGTTCTCTCTAGAAGAGGGAACGAGTACTGCGTTCCTTGCCGTGCATGCAACTTACTCTGGTTCGCTTCGGCGATGAAAAATCAGAGAATCAGCCTCCCGAGCCTTCCCTTTATAGGACTAGGCCACGCCCGTTTCGGCGGGAAGTGGCGCGGAGGGCGCGAAGCACCCTCATTGGCCTGACGTCACCTCAGGCCTCGCTCGATAGGCTGATGCAGTTGCCGCAGAGCAGCCAATGGGCGAGCGAGCCGTCTCGCCCATGGCCGCGTGCTGCTGCAACGCGTTTTGCAATAATTCAAAATTATAAGAATAATTTTTTGGCTTCAGTATCTCGTGGAAAAGAGGTTTTCCCCGAGCGTTTTCAACGCAGTACTCGTTCCTTCTTCTAGAGAGAACCGAGTACGTTTTTGTGTATGTCTCTGCCCGCAGACTGAGTTGTGTGCTATGTGCTTTGTTCTTTGTATTGTGTTGTCTACCTTTTCATTTGCTCTGAGGTATCAGGTAACAGCAGATATAGTGGGAAGAGAACGCAGGTCAGTATATCGCGATATACAAAGCACCCGTAGCAGATGATTGTCTAGACACACTAGGTAAGAAGTGAGCGCCACTTAATGTATTTTCTGTTTTATTAGGTAGCTCAGTTAGGGTGCCAGATGCACCGAAGATATCGGTTTATTTTCTACCTTTTTCTTTGGTTAGATTAGGTTTAGATTAAGGATTGTTTTGTTATATTTTGTTATTTTCTTTGGCGCCGCTTTTGTTCTTTTCCCATTTATTGTTTGTTGTTTACATTATCACATTGTACATAGCGCACATTATTATTGTTATTTTACTGGATCTAGTGGCTTCGGCTTTTATGTGAATAAAAATCCAGTATTTTTTCGCTTTCAAAGAGTGTCTGTCATGTTCTTCCACCTCACTTCACATCCAGCAGCATATTAATATATAAATGTTACAGTACATTCCTTAGACCTTTTAACTCTCTGAGGTCGGCAAATGCACAGCGCATTTTGCTGGATTTTCTTCACATTGTAGCACTATAAACTTAAATTACTCCGTCATTTATGGTCATACAGAAAAAAGAAATATAAAAAAAGAATCTGTGATATTTCTACTTTTGTATGTGTCTACTTACAATCAAATCAAAACATTGTGCTTTTGTAAAATAAAGAAAATAAACAGGGTGTGCTTTCTGCCTCTCTGTCACGGTGAACTTTTTTTTCTTGAGCACGTCTATAAACTGAAACAAAACTCAGCGAATACTTGTCACACATTTATGAGCCATATACCTTTATAAACATTTAAGTGTGTACTTTTAAATGATCAGATTCAAACTGAAAACAAATATTCTCTGTTTAAGTAATTTGTATAAAACTAACAAGATGTCCAGTAACTCAAACACTTGCTCATTATATTAAATTTGCCCACGCCCACCTGCGCAAAAGAGATTCACATGCAAATCTCCACATTGAACGTGAACGCGCTCATTACCTCAAAAACAAAACACCAAAACACTTCACAAGTCTCTGCTTTTCGTCGAGTTTGAAAGACGCGCAGTGAGCTTACATTGGATTTACCTCAGAAGAAGAAGAACGCGATTTAAAGACAAGAAATATGTAAGGTAAGAAATTATTACATATTAGTTTGTTATTGTTGCATAAACTTCACATTGCAGTTGAACTGTTGCTAGATATATGGTGAATATTATAAAATTTAGACCCCTGTACTGTTAAATACTGTGTTTGTGGATATCTGCTCAAACATAGATATGTATAATATAGTAACCATAATGTTTCATATTCTGGAGCATGCTGTGCGTTTGAATGTATATTTTGGAGCGCGATCGCGTTTGAAAAGCAAAACGCACCAAACAGTAGGCTTTATGTGTTTACTATTATCTCATTTCATATCATCATAACGAATGGAAACATTTGAAGTAACATATTATAATCAATATATTTTTCTCTAGCTTAGTTGTTACTGAAATCTGTTGGAAGATTTATAGGCTGCTATAGGTTATTGTTATTATTTTATGCAGCACTGCGCATAGCCTATGCCTACAAGGCACAACAAACCTGGTGTTCATTATATTATATATTGTTGGAAACATATGTGTGTGTGTGTATTCTGTGAATTTTAAAAAGCAATTTTAACCAGAAAAATCTAAAATGTATTCCCAAAATCGTGGCCTATAGTTTCTCTTGATACCAGTATGTTCACTTGCCACTGATGCCACTGAGTCCTGCTGACTTCAACATTCACATGAGTCTCTGTATATGAACATGGTAAAGTGAAAATCAAACACCTTGGAAATGAAAGGTATGTATCTGTCTTTGGATCATGTTTTCAGTATTGTGCTTTTTTGTCATTTGTTGTGTATCTTTGGATGATGTTGTGTTGTAAATAAATCCAAAAAATCTAAAAGCCATTATTTTTTAAATCTCCTCATTCTTTGTGCAAGGTTGCTCAGAATGATAGGGCCTGATAGCTCCTAATAGGGCCATTAGGGAGGGTCTTTGTCTTTCTCAGGTGTGAAAGAAATTAAATATTCATGATGTTCGCATAAAGCTTTCTCACACAAAACACGTCGTACACATTTTAAATCAATATATTGTCTTACCTGAATGAGCAGTCAGGGTGATTTTCACATAGTTTTGGAGCAAATATTCTAGGCTACGTGATACAATTTTCAAAAGTCTTGTGAAGAAATAATCAGTATGGCCTTATTTCAGTGACAAATTTTTTTTTTTGTATTTTCACAAACCACGCATAAATGTCATTATCTCAAAACTACAAACTTTTACATACATGCTGCTGATTGTAATGAGGAGTCACCGGATTGAGGATCCATCTGCAACTTTATTAATACAGAGTCGAAAACAGGTACAAGCAAGGTCGAGACAGGCAGCAAAACATTCACAGAACAAAGGATAGGCAAGAGGTCTGGGCAGGTAGCTGACAATCGTAATCCAAAAGACAGGCAAAGGTCGAGGCAGGCGGCAAGGAATCAAACAACGAGAAACAGTCCAAGATCAAACACAGAAAATAATCCACAGTAGAAAACGCTCAGAAATGATCACCACAGCAAATCAAGACTTTGCAATGGTGGTGTGTGTGTGGACTGCTTAAATAGTGTTTGTGAAATGAGATGCAGGTGTGTGTGTAATCAGTCCCAGGTATGAGGGCCTATGGGATTTGTAGTCCGAATAGCAACAGTCAATATTCTGGTGAGAGCTCCCTCTGGTGACCTAGAGGAGGCGGAGAGGAAGCCTCT
Source organism: Abramis brama (assembly GCA_022829085.1). Classification (NCBI taxonomy): domain Eukaryota; kingdom Metazoa; phylum Chordata; class Actinopteri; order Cypriniformes; family Leuciscidae; genus Abramis; species Abramis brama. The sequence continues at coordinate 9,571,295 of CM040766.1, forward strand.
CCTGACCCTCGGCTCTGCTCTCCGACTCTCCTCCCGGAACACCAGCGGGTTTAAGCAGCGAAACATGAAATGTGGGAGAGATACGATAGTTAGCAGGTAACTCTAAACGAAATGAAACTGGAGTAATTTGTCTAAGAATTTTGAAAGGACCCACATACCTAGGACTGAGTTTTCTGCATGGGTGTCTAAGGCGGAGGTCCCTTGTGGAAAGCCAAACCCATTGCCCTGGAGTGTACTCTGGACCTGGACAGCGGTGACGATTGGCCTGTTGTTCTTGTCTGTGTACAGCATGAAGTAGATGAGTGTGTGCTCGGTTCCAGACTTCCTCGCTAGGCTGAAGCCAGTCAGTGACAGATGGTAGATCGGACGGTTCACCGGACCAAGGAAACAAGGGTGGTTGGTAGCCCAAGATGCATTTGAAGGGGGTCATCCCCGTGGCGGGTTTCTGCAGTGTTTTGTGCGTATTCTGCCCACATTAAGTATCTACTCCAATCAGATTGGTTGTGTTGGCAATATGACCTGAGAAAACGGGTGAGTTCTTGATTTAATCGTTCAGTTTGCCCGTTGGACTGCGGATGATAACCAGAAGTGAGACTGATGTTCACGTTAAGCTGTTTAAAGAAAGCCGACCATACTCTGGAGGTAAACTGTGGACCTCTGTCTGACACAATGTCCTCAGGTAATCCATAGAAGCGGAAGATGTAGTTGCATAGTACCTCGGCTGTTTCAAAAGCAGTGGGAAGTTTAGGCAAAGGAATGAGACGACATGCTTTGGAGAAACGGTCAATAACTGTCAGGATGGTGGTGTTGCCCTGGGAGTTGGGGAGGTCGGTCACAAAATCAATGGCGATGTGGGACCAGGGACGCTGAGGAATCGGCAGGGGTTGAAGTAGACCAGCGGGTAATTGTCGAGGGCTTTTGGATGTTACATGTGGTACAGTTCTTTACAAAGGTTGTGGTGTCTGTAGACATTGTGGGCCACCAAAACCGGTTAGTGAGGAGATGATGAGTTGCTGTGATTCCAGGATGCCCTGAGCTTGGAGTCGAGTGGACCTGCTGAAGGAGTCTCTCCCTCAGTTGTTCGGGGACAAAGGTGAGATTGTGTGGGCAGTTTGATGGTGGAGGATTTTGGGTGTTGTATTGGTTAATCTCTGTCATGATGTCCCACTGAACTGGAGCAACGAGCAGTGTTTCGGGGATAATGTTCTCGTCAGGGTTATAATGAACTGGGTCTTCAAGTTGTCGTGACAGTGCATCAGCTTTGGTATTCTTGGAACCAGGTCTGTAGGTGACAATGAAATTGAAGCGAGTGAAAAACATGGCCCACCTTGCTTGACGAGGATTTAGTCGTTTAGCTGAACGTAGATATTCCAGGTTCTTGTGATCAGTGATTACTGTAAATGGATGCTGTGCCCCCTCTAACCAGTGACGCCATTCTTCTAGGGCGGCTTTCATGGCCAAGAGTTCACGATTGCCGACATCATAGTTTCTCTCTGCAGTGGATAATTTCCTGGAGAAGAAGGCGCATGGAAACATCTTTGCTGGGGATCCATGGCGTTGAGAGAGTATGGCCCCTATGCCTGTGTTGGAGGCATCCACCTCCACGATAAATGGAAGATCTGGATCAGGATGATGGAGAATGGGCGCAGAGGTGAAGCGTGTCTTGAGATCCTTGAATGATTGCTGAGCATCAGGTGACCAGGAAAGGCGTGACGTTGAGCGTTTGGTCATGGCAGTTAGCGGAACAGCGATCGTGCTGAAATCTCTTATGAATCTTCTATAGAAGTTGGTAAATCCAAGAAATCTCTGCAGTTCCTTCACTGTGCGTGGTTGAGGCCAGTCGAGCACTGATTTTACCTTGTTCTCATCCATTGCAACTCCCTCTCGACTGATGATGTATCCTAGGAATGTTGTTGCTGTTTGGTGGAATTCGCATTTCTCTGCCTTGGCGTACAGTTGATGCTGGATTAGGCGTTGGAGTACTGATCTTACATGCTGGATGTGTTCTTCTAGAGAATTGGAGTAAATCAGGATATCATCTATGTACACTATTACCCATCTGTCGAGCATGTCACGGAAGACATCATTGATGAATGACTGGAACACAGAAGGACTATTTGCCAGGCCGAATGGCATGACCAAATATTCGTAGTGCCCCGAGGATGTTGAAAAAGCCGTTTTCCACTCGTCTCCTTCACTAATACGGATTAGATTATATGCGCTGCGCAGGTCGAGTTTAGTGAAGTATCTAGCTTGACGGAGTTGTTCGAGTGCAGTAGGAACCAATGGCAAGGGATATCGAAATTTAATGGTGATGTCGTTAAGGCCACGATAATCAATGCAAGGTCTCAAACCACCATCTTTTTTCTTGACGAAGAAGAACCCAGCTGATGCTGGGGATGTAGAGGGTCTGATGAAGCCTTTAGCCAGTTCTTCCTTGATGTAAGATTTCATGGATTCTGATTCGGGTGGTGACAATGGAAATATTCTTCCCCTAGGGGAAGTTGCACCGGGTAACAGATCAATGGCACAGTCACTGGAACGATGAGGTGGCAATTGTGATGCTTTAGTTTTACTGAATGCTTCACTTAAATCGGAGTATTCGGCGGGCAAGCCCTGAAGTACAGGAGTTTGTTTATTAACTTCCATTTCGTGCATCGGCAATGGATTAATGCGGGTGAGACAATGTTCATGGCAGGCAGGATCCCACTGGATGATTTGTTCCTCCTTCCAGGAAATATGAGGATTGTGTTGACGCAACCATGGCAGACCAAGAATAATGGAATTGTGAGGAGAATGAATTATATAGAATCTAATAGCCTCTCTGTGTAAAACTCCAACCTGCATGCAGACCTCCTCGGTGATGTATGTTATCCTCCCCTCTCCAATGGGACGACCAGCTAGCGCCTCCACTGCCAGACAAGAGTTACATCGTGTTAGAGTGAGTTTATGTTGTTGGGCAAATTCACGTGACATAAAGTTGCCAGCAGCACCTGAGTCTAACAAGGCAAACGTGGAGATAGTTCTATCTTGAACCGTTATATTCACTGGGGTTTTAACACATGAAGAGGAATAATTTAACTGTCCGCTTTCACTCACCGCTTTGGAGCTAGAAGAATTGGGGCGAATGGGGCATGATGTCTTCAGATGTCCGGCTTGGCCACAGTACAAGCACAGATGGTGTTGAATTCGCCGCTCCCGTTCCTCAGAGGTTAAATGAGTGTAACCAAGCTGCATTGGTTCTGGAGGGGGTGCTTGTGTCTCAGTGAACAGGTTGCGAGCAGGACGACGTGAGCGAATTAAATTGTCAATTTGAATTGTTAGTTCAATGAACTCATTAAGTGATCTTCCCTCATCGCGGCACGCTAATTCAGCTTGGAGTTCCAGATTTAACCCCTTTCTGAACAGCAGTTTTAACGGATCTTCTCCCCAGTTGGTTTGTGCCGCGAGAGTGCGAAATGACAATGCATATTCTGCCGCCGTTCTTCTCCCTTGACTTAGAGCGAGCAACTGATCACCAGCACTTTTACCTCCAACCGGATGTTCAAATACTTCTCTGAAGCGCTGAAGAAATACATTGAAGGAAGGGAAAGCGGTTCCGTCATCTCTCCATACTGCGGTAGCCCAGTCTAATGCCCTTCCGGTTAGCAATGAGCAAACGAAAGATATCTTGCCCGAATCTGCTTGGTACAAAGTAGGTTGCTGGTTTACAAACAGAGAGCATTGTAACAGGAATCCTTTGCATTTCGCTGGGTCTCCGTCAAATTTTTTCGGGGAATGCAAGACGTGGGTTCACACTGGTGGAAGGAGTGGGAATGCTTTCAGCGGAAGGAGGTGACGGAGCCGCCGCGCCCTCCGCGGGTGTCACACGTAGACCTTGTAGTGCTTTAACGAGTTCTTCAGTCAAAAAGGTTAGATGAGCGAGTTGGTGCTGATGTACTGCGAGTTGGTGGGCTTGAGCTGATAGTTCAGATGACAATTGCGTGATGGCTGCTGGATCGCTTAGTGGCGAAGTCTTCTGTAATGAGGAGTCACCGGATTGAGGATCCATCTGCAACTTTATTAATACAGAGTCGAAAACAGGTACAAGCAAGGTCGAGACAGGCAGCAAAACATTCACAGAACAAAGGATAGGCAAGAGGTCTGGGCAGGTAGCTGACAATCGTAATCCAAAAGACAGGTAAAGGCCGAGGCAGGCGGCAAGGAATCAAACAACGAGAAACAGTCCAAGATCAAACACAGAAAATAATCCACAGTAGAATACGCTCAGAAATGAGACCACAGCAAATCAAAATTTCGCAATGGTGGTGTGTGTGTGGACTGCTTAAATAGTGTTTGTGAAATGAGATGCAGGTGTGTGTGTAATCAGTCCCAGGTATGAGGACCTATGGGATTTGTAGTCCGAATAGCAACAGTCAATATTCTGGTGAGAGCTCCCTCTGGTGACCTAGAGGAGGCGGAGAGGAAGCCTCTCCTGTAACACTGATATATTATTGTAGCAGAGTTTGTGCTGAATACAGTGTAATAAGACTTTAGCCATGACAATGCCACAAGTAACAGAAATAAGCACAAATGTCAGAGCATGTCAGAACACCTCCAGGGCCAGAAAACACCTCAGACCCCAGAGGGTTAAAGTTCGTAACACTCTGAGTTTGATTTACCTTATTGGTTACAGACGCCCTGTGATTCTACAGCATAAGATCCAGCATTTTCAATATAATTCTAAGGATTTCTTAAAGTTGTTCTGATAAAAAAAAAATCTTTCATTAAGATTCTCCTAACTCCTGTAATGACAATAGAGTTATTCAGATCAATTCAGTTCAGTGGTGATTTACTTCAATAACTGTGTAAGGTTAATCAATTATGAAATGATTCGGCAACTCTTCCCCTCATTCTTCAGCACCGAAACAGGGCTGAATAAACGGGACTAAGTGAGCTCACGTCGGTCTATTTCCCGCATGTCTCACTATCTCTGTAGCAGGAAAACTCCAAAAAAGTGAGAGCGAGCACAACGCTGACTACGCTCAGCTGAGCACAGTGCTAAGTGAGATGTTCTCCACTGTGATTATCAGTTGAGACTCATTAGACCGTCTTTCGCAGCCGTTTATTCTTAAAGTGGCGTGCCTCTGAGTGTGTCTATGCCCACGCAAGCCACATCCGCGTTTCTCACTCTCCTGCTGGAGCAAGCACAGTGCTTAAGGGTCTGCAACTGAAAAAGATGTCTCTCCCCTGTGGCTATCAGGGACAATTATTGAGCATATCACTCTCTGAAGAGCATCTTTAGCCAGTGGTTGTTTTACAGCCCCGCGCCAATGTGCGTGTCACTTGCCAGGGCTGTGTCCACGTAAGCCCATTCATCAAGGATGAACACTCATGGCAAAGCACAAGTCTCGCCTCTCTGCGCTCGCGTTCTGCAGAGAATCTTTTCCTGGGTGCAGTAATAGACTCAGCCGAATGAAGGTTTGGCTGACACACGAGCGTGCTCAGAACATTCAACGGCTTTTGACTTCATTCAGAGTAGTGGCCTGTTGGCCTCTCAGAACCTTCAAAGGATGCTAGGCCTCATGGCCTCGACATCGACAGTCCTTCTGCTGGCTCTGCTGCATTGTGCCCCCTGCAGTTCTGGCTGAAACCCCAACATTCTATAGTATTCCTGCTAGAAAATTTGTTTGCCCATGATAAACCTGTGATATTACTTGCATACTAGTCATAATCTGAATGTCTGAATGTGAATCTGAACCTACTCAGGCAATGAGGATTACATACGTAACTGAGACGTTCCCTTTCGTGGTCACTACGAGTCACGTCAGTGACAACGAAATGGGGGTTCCAGTCTAATCACGCCACCTTCTCGGCTGTCTTCCAGTGCCCTGCGTAAGTCTGAGATCCCTGTCGTGAGACTGGCATGGACGAAGGAGTCCTACTTATCCCAGGAATACCAAGGTACACTGGGAAGCATATCTCAGTGGAAATATGCAACACAATGCCCGCCTGAAGGGAGGTCTTAGAATACACATATGACCCGGAGGGGGGGGCGCATATGAAAGAACACTGGTGTGTCCAGTCTGAAGGGTGGAATCTTTCAACCCCAGGGGTGGCAAGGTGGCTTGCTAAGGGAAAGACACATGCTCAAGGTGGCTTACAGTGGGAATACACATGTGGGGGTTGCCCAATGGGGGAACCATGCACATTGTGGCTCCTAGCCAACCACGAAAGCTGCTGGAGGCATAACTCTGGCGATGGCGTCAGCAGTGCTGGAGGAACTCAGGGTTTCTCGGGGAAGCTCACCTGAGGAGAATATCACACTGATCCAGTACGTGGAGTGGAATGGTGAGCAAGCGAAGACACCTGAGCAGATCCAAGTTACCGGCTAGTTGAAGTGAGTACACAAGAGGATACTGGCTCCACTCGGAGATTATAGAATCTTGTGAATGTGTGAGGTGTCGCCCAGCCTGCAGCTCTACAGATCTCTGTTAGCGAGGCGCCATGCGCTAGAGCCCAAGAGGATGCCACACTCCGAGTGGAGTGGGCTCTCACACCAAGGGGGCACGGTCGACCTTGCTGCTGGTATGCCAGAGCAATGGTGTCCACTATCCAGTGAGACAACCTTTGCTTGGAGAGAGCCTTTCCCTTCAGCTTCCCACGTTAACAGACAAAGAGCTGGTCAGAGGTCCTGAAACACTGCGTTCTGTCTACGTAGGCACGGAGGGCGTGTACTGGACAAAGCAGTGCCAAGGCTGGGTCTACCTCCTCCGAAGGCAGCGCTTGCAGGTTCACCACCTGATCTCGAAAGGGGGTGGTAGAAACCTTGGACACATATCCAGGAGGCGGCCCGGGAGAGCATAGCCGTCAATTCTGGATCCAACCTGGACAGTGCTGTAATCCCGGAGGGCGGTAGCACAGCTGAATCTTCATCCCCAGAAGAGTCCAGCTTGCCTTGTAATGCAGCGATCGACATTGATTCCTCCTCTGGAGTCCCAAATGTGACACAAGGCACATCCATATATGGCCCTGAGACAATACTTGAAGCACTCACGAGTTGCTGAGCTGCAGAGGGGGGTGTGGCCCGAGGAAGCATCATCGGGGCAGTGTTCCACACCGTAACCCTCAGATCACCCTGGCCACCAGCCAAAGTGTCACCTCTCGTGGAGGGGACAGATCGGGGTGTGGCAGAGGGGACTCTACCTTTAGACAGGTCACGGAGTCTCGATCTCAGCTCAGCGATGGTCATGTTCCCACAGTGAGAACATGACTCATCCATGAAAGCTGCCTTTGCGTGTTCTAAGCCTAAACACGCAATGCAACGATCATGCCCATCAGAGGAAGGAACAGAACGACCGCACCCAGAATCACACGGGCGAGACATCTTTAAAAAGACATGCCCGTGCAAGCTCTTTTGTGAGAGGAAACTTTACAATCTGCGCCGAGGCGGCCAGGGAGAAACACACACGCTGGATGCAGACAACTGCACAGATCAGCAGGCCGGAATGTGAAACTCACTGGAATCGCCTATGACACCAACACAGACTGGAAATCAGCTTGTCTCGATGAACACTCGATGACACTCAGAGAGAATGCAGGCTACAGGAGTGAAGAGGACCTCTTGGCTCCGAAGCAAAAACATATCTGCATGTTGCGGCATACTTCCTTATATATCCACGAGGTAGGGCGGAGTTACGCATGCAAATTCTGCAGACCCATGTCATTTCCACTGCCATTGGCTTGTTATGTAATACTCCAAGGTGATAGGCTTCTAAGCGAAACCCCCATTTCGTTGTCACTGACGTAACTCGTAGTGACCACGAAAGGGAACTAGTTATTCAACCCGAACCTCCATCGCAAGGACGGCTCGAGCAGGACTCAGTGTTTCTCAGTGATATGTAGCAACAATGACATCTGCTTTTCACATTAAGTGAATCATGTGGGTGTCTAACACATCGTCTTTGTCCTTAGGAAGACAGCGCTGGTTAGTTATTCCCCACGGGGCAATTTACCAGCGCCCGTGTGGCTGGACTCCCCCCCCAGCTCAGCGTGAACTCCTAGTGACTTTATAGCCTCGTGACATTCCAGAGCACACACACAAAACACACTTTGGACTTTGAAACAGAATTCCCCTTTTCCTAACAAGCCATTACTAAATGTTGATATGTATTCCTGTGTTTCTCAAGTGTCGTCACTTGCCATAACGGAAACACTGACAATTTTATTGTGTGTTTAATCAAACTTTATTTGTGTGTAATTATGCATATAAATGTAATGTTATGTTTCCCCTATATTTACCTGTCATCCTCGGTATCTGTCTGACCGTCCTGTTTTAATTCAACCAGTCACACATAGGAGATTACAGTAAAATGTATTGTTCTGTGTGTACAATCTTAAGAGGAAATATGAATTCTTTTTCTCATAAGACATATGGTCAAAGTAGGCGTTTCTTCTTCACACAAAGAAACTTTTTCCCGCTTCAGATCAGAAGACCTGATTTGCTGTTGTCTCAAAAAGAGGGCGTAAACAGATGTCTTTTAAAAAGAAGAGACCTCCACTTCTCGCCCTCTCTCACCTTTCTGCTCTGACCTTCTTCTCCACGCGCAGTGCTGCTCCTCCCAACGGAAACAGCTGGACCAGGCCTTGCCTTGGTCTCTCTCTCTGGGACGCATACCCCTGCGTCATGTAGGAGCTGCCCTGCCGTCTTTTGCAACTAAGATATATTTGCCTCTCCCTTCACGGGAGATGAATCTTATTTTCCGGTAAACGTTACATTCAGTGAGTCTTTCAAGCTTCCCGCAACACCGGAAGACGCAGCAGAAACAGGACACCGTCCGCGCTTCCTGCCTCAGCATCACTCGAACAGAGACCAAATTTGCAAGTAACAGTTATATTTATATCTGTCTAAAAGCTGATTTCAGGTGTCTAGCTCTTAGGTTTCTGTATGTAATAATTACTAGCTTTTCCCTTCTCTCTATATCCTTCTTCCTTTCTTTCTTGCATTCATTCTGATCACGTATGTTCTTGTTTGGTTAAATGTTTGTTTGTTTTTATTGTTTGCATTTTTACATACGTTTATATTTGTAGCTTATATAATCTCTCTAGTTTTGCATTTATTAAAATCCATTTATACTTTTCACTGTCTCTGTGTTTGAAAACCCACCATTATAAAGTCAATGAAACAAAAGATCTAATTAAGCTACAAGCTCGATATTATAGACTACATTGAGTAGTTTTAATTAATAAACTCAGAAAGTTTGATGTTCGTGGCCAGAAGATAAAACTTTCTTGGAGTTTGTAAATACCCCTTCTTAACTGTGATGATCTTACATTTATTCGCTGGACGAATGACTGATGACCAGACCAGTTACAGAACAAGGTAATCTCGATAATTGATAAAGTAAATGTACATGCGACTTATGAATTATGACCATGACTTATGATTATTAATATTTCCAAAATTCCCTATATCCTTGAGCTAATTCGCATGTACCCAGAGTCGTTTATGCTACATACACTACTCAGTTTGAGGTACATTGTATGAAATGCTGCAACTGTAATTCCTCACCATCAGCATTAACAAGTATATGTCCATCAACAAACCGATTATTTTACTTGTAATTATTTATTTACAGAGTATTTTTCTAATATATTGTGGTGAACACGTGGAAACTGTATCAATAACAGTGCATGTATGCAATGTATTCATTAGCCGAGCTCTAGAGTGAATGATCTGATGTAACATAAACGTTGGTAAAACAAATATATCCTCAAAGTAGTGAGAACGACAGACAATCTGCATTAATAGACACAGTTATAAGTAATAGTGGTCCACAATTGATTAGCAGAAGTATTTCAGTAAGACAGTGATAACATGAGATAGCAGGAGACCTACACAATATAAAACTCAAAACTAAGTTTTTTGAACACAATCTTTCAAGAGCAAAAGTGCTTTGTGAATCCTGCATTGAACTCTGAGATTTGAGAAGCAGTCGTCAGTGAAATAAAGGGAACACAGCAAAAGTTTAGGATTATACTGCTGTGATATTGCGGTAAAGATGAACTTTAACCACTGATTCTTCACACGCTCATCCTGAAAAAAAGTGGCTTTATCTTCACATTATAGAGCACCAGGGACGTGCACAGGAATTTTGAGGGGCAGTTGCTATGACCTGAAATAAAACCTTTAATAAAACCTCACTATGATTTTATTAATTTATTAGTTCAGAAATCTCCAACGGGGAATTAATTCGGTTCGGTAGTATAGATAAAAGCCCTCCCACACTGACAATTGATTGGTTGGGTCCTTACATGCGCTTCGTGGGGCACACTAGCACACACACGCAAGGTCTCTCGCTCCCTCTCTCTGCTCGCGCTCTTGCTCGGTCGCTCTAGGTTCCGGGAGATTTTAACTGATTTGCGGGCATCAGGGAGCCACTATCGACATGCGGGAGACTCCCGGAACTTCCGGGAGACTTGGGATGTCTGGTGAAACACAGTGAGCTGCTTCCCATAAACCTTCAGCTTTCCTGAATCAATGACATTATTAAGCCTTATAATTCCTCAAACTGACCTCCTACATGGGTCATACCAGGCTTTAATAGATTTATGCAATATTTCATGTACTGTATGACCCATGTAGGAGGTCAATATTGGGAATTATAAGGATTTTACATGCAGTTTATGACTTACTGATGACCACTAATGTTTTACAATTGCCAAACGTATGAAGCCATCAGAAAGAGTAGAGCCAGTGTGTGAAAGTTTTCACAAATCTGTCTGAAAAGAGTGTTTTCTCACCTGAATACTTGACAGTGTATCTGACTGAGGTCTTGACTTGATTTCTGTGAGTAAGCTGACATCTCCACTCTCTGTTGTTATCTTCATTCAGGAGTGTTGTAGTCAGAGTGAGGATACAGTGATCTTGATCTGATGATGATAATATCTGATATCTGGAGTCTGTCTTCAGATCAACACCAGCCTGATTCACCCACAACAGCTCAAATCCCTCATACCAATCATCACAGGAGAATCCAGTACATGAATACAACTGACAGGAGAGAGTCACAGAGTGGCCTGGACTGATCTCAGTCTGTGAGGATGATGATGATGATGATGATGATGGAGACACTGAAACTGAACACAAGACACAAATCACAGACTCTTCAATCATCATCTGAGTTTAAAGGGAGAATCTGCCCTTTTTTTTAAATTGACCACATAATCATAAACTTACCATGAAGAACATGCAGATAAACATCAGCATCAGTTCCTTGTTTCTTTCCGTTCACATATTGTTTGCAGCTGTAAGATCCATAATCTTCTTCTGTGATGTTCTTGATGTTCAGAGAGCAGTCAGACTCCAGACTCAGTCTCTCATGTCTCTCTGTGTCTTTCTTCTTTATCCCTAAAGTAATCAGTTCAAATGTCCCTGAACGTCTGAATCTGCTGTAGATCCATGTAGTTTTAGATTTGCAGTCAGAAAGAGCATTATTACAGGACAGACGCACATTTTCACCAGAACTGATGAACACATGAGCATGATCCACTCCACTGATACCTGAAACACAGTATATCTCAGTGATCATTATGATATTAATAAATGAAAAAACATAAACCATACCAGCATAAAAAGAAAAAGATTCAAATCATACAGTCTTTTTCCAGTGTTTGATAGTTAATGCATTAATTAACATTTTTTGATAAACCAAATCAAACGCCTCTTTAAGAAAGAATAAGAACTGACTTTGAAACAAATTTAAATAATGTAATATCATCATAGCTTGAACTTTTGATTTCATCTTTGTCATAAACATTACTGGACGGCACATGATTAGTTGATCCTCCTCTTCAACCGTAGAAAATACACTAATAACTGACCTTAAAAGCTCTTTATCTGTTCTGTGTTTCTCTCTTTCCTTCAAACTCACCCTACTGTGACTTATGCACAGCTAAATACAAAATAACAATTCAAAACCCACAAAGAATATTTGTGGAACAGTTCCCAAAGGAAGGAGCAAAACTCAGGGAAGGTTTGCTGGGATCAGTAGTTCACTCTCCATCCAGACACAGTCGTGATGATACTGTACTTCTGTTCTCTGACCACACAACATCACTTCACTGAGCTGAACACTCGTTGTGTGTTTGATAGTAAGTTTATGATCAATCATGAGCTGAGTTTGGGAAGTAGTTAACAGTGAATTTTATCATGATTAGGGCCCTTTCAAGTAAAAGTCATGACAAAATAATGCATTAACAAATCATTTAATACAATATGATTAAACATGCTAAGAGAATATTTGTATTCCTTTACACCACCAGTACAAACAAACAAAAGATATTTTTTGTAGTTATTTGTAGTTCTTTTATTATTTATTGACATCATTAAACATAGACTCATCAGTCAACATAATTATATTAGAGTAAAATGCCAGCATTACCGTAGCAACACAACTAACACCAGGGCTCTAGAGTTTTGAAGACAGGCAAGAGTGACTGAGAAAGGGGGTCAAAGGTGGATGGGTCAATGGGGGTGTTTCATTAATAATATTATTATAATGGGGCTACCCTTTTCGCCTCCTTCTCTGGGCCAGCATCCTCTAACCTGGCCTTTTTATGGGGCTTTCCTCTCAGGGCGAATGAGAGGATGCTTAATTGCTTTTTACCTGGCATCTTTGAAAGACAGATGCAATGATAAATGCATCCATGGCCAGGATATAATTATAAAATATGGCATGATTTTAAAAGTGACCTATAACATTGACTATGCAATACACTTTAATTTATTTAAAGTCTATTTGGAGAGAGATGTTTATAATGTGACAATATGTCAGTCATCGTGTGATAACGAAAATATGACTAGACCTAGACTACTTGTTCTGAGCAGGTGTTGTCAGTGAACAGGCTGTAAAACTGTTGGCTAAGTTACAGACACTCATGAAAAACTGATGCTAATTATCTGGGAAACATTCTCTAACAGCAGTCAAGTTTTCACTGTTGTGAACAAGTTGTGAATTTGTTGTAACATTAAAACAGGAGGTCATGACTTACTCTGTGCTCAAAGTGATGCTCGGAGCTCCAGTGGTTTCCTCTGTGGGTGAACGAACTTTCAGAAGATGTTTTTCAGGCGCTAACGGATCCAAGGATGTATCTAGTAAATTATCCCACTATTAAATGTACAGTATGGCAGTTTTCGCCACTAGGGGTCTCTAACCTATTTACAATAACAAAGGCGTAGTTTGATGACGCAACATTTGCTAAGAATTATGGATCTTGTCGTCAACGTCAAGCCGACCGATCTAATAATGTTTATGGATGACTGAATACATCGATGCTTTTATCATGACTGTGATATGAAGCAGTTCGGGATTGCTAAGAGACAGCTATCAGCTCCAAACACGACGCAAGTCCTGGGATATAAGAGGAATATGGACGTTTCATTCTGTTATATCCTTAGTAAGAAGGAATGAAAGGCATTCTTAATTAAGGAATTCTTTAATGAACAATAGAAGTAGCAAAATAGAACAGCGCAGATAGCAGCTGATGCAATAACTCAGACTCTCTTATTTTCTGTTCTCCATATCACATATCACGAACCTCTATCGCCACCTACTGGCCAATATGCACAGAAGAACACAACATATTCCCCCATCACTTAAAGCAAACTGTCTACCCAGATATTTAAGAACAAAAGGAAACACAATAACAAAGTTACAAAATTACCAAAGCATTAACTTTGTTATGTAACATAATTACTTAACTCAATCAGAATAAAGAACAAAATAAGTTTCACGATAATCACAAGAATGTAGTATTCATATTAAAATCAACAACAAGGTAACTTAATGAATTACTCATCCTTTATATTCACGCAATGCAAGCGACTAAGTAACACAGTCTTCCAGCCAACGAGGAGGACGTCTCACACGGGAAGAAACCCTTTGAAGAGCTTCAGGAGCTTGAGGAACTTGAGGCGCCGGAGGAGGAGGAGGACGAAACTGAAATGACAAGTCCACAGCATCCATATTAGTAGTCTCTGAAACAGGTGCAACAGAACGAGCCAGGTGAGAAGCATGCCAGTTCTTCCCGTCTGATAACAGGTAAGTACACGCACCCAGTTTACGCACAATTTGATGTGGGTTGGTAAATCTTGGATGCGCTTTAGGAACGTGAGTTGGAATGCGCACACGTACCCAATCTCCCACTTTGAAATCCGGAGTGCGAGCCACATGTCTGGAGTCAGTGTATGCTTTCATTTTCCGTTGTTTCAAAGAAACTCACTGAAGAAGCGCAGGAGCAGCCTGACGTGTGGTGAGAAGAGGAAGAACATTAAGACGCGTTCGCATCCTTCTGCCATGAAGCAACTCAAACGGCGATAGTCCTGTGGCAGAATGCGGTGTAGCACGATACACTTGGAGAAATTCTGTGACTGTAGGTTTCCACAGCTTTGTTTCCAGAACAGCAGACTGAATGCAGCTTTTCAGCAAGCCGGTTCAGGCACAACCAGACGTGATCCTCTGAACACATAATCGTGCTGCACACTCAATTCGTCACGTAGTTTGAAGTATGGACGTAGAATATTATCCACAGAAGTTGAAGAGGAAGGCCAACCGCAAGCTATTTGTGTGCGTAATGCACTCAGTTCAGAGCACGTCGCGGAGGCAGAAGCAAACTCAGCAGGTGACAGAGCTGACATTGCAGGAGACATAAACGCCACAAACTCAGGTTCAGCGTCCATGCAGTCTTCATCCGAAGCAGGCAAAGGCAGACGAGAAAGACAGTCGGCAGTGCAATTTTGAGCCTCAGGCCGGTAAATCACATCATAGTTAAAGCACAGTAACCGTGTTGCCCAGCGCGCAATGCGCATTCCGGCGTGGTCAGTACCTTTGGATGAGAGGAGCAGTTAATGCCTGGTGGTGCGTCCACAGGAGGAATTTACGACCCCACAAGTAGGTTCACCACTTTTCAACTGCCCAGACACACGCAAGTGCTTCCTTTTCAATGGTCGAGTACTTGCGTTCAGCAGGCGACAATGTCCGGGATGCAAAAGCGACGACGCGCTCAGTCTTATTCTCGTGAACTTGAGCAAGAACAGCGCCCAGACCATAATCAGAGGCATCTATAGATACCACCGTATCCAAATCGGGGTCGAACAATGAAAGTGCAGGACTGTCAATGAGCAACTTTTTTACAACATCAAAGCATTGCTGAGCTTCCTCCGACCAGACGAAATCTGAGCCCTGCCTGATGCACGCACGCAGAGGTTCAACTACCGTGGCAAAGTTAGGAATAAACTTATTGTACCACGATAGTAGACCGATGAAAGAGCGGAGTTGAGGTGCATCTTTTGGAGCGGGTGCATGAAGAATGGCAGAAAGGTGATCCTCATCAGGTTGAATTGCTTGCGCATTCACCAGATGGCCCAGGAAACGCAGACTGGTTTTTTTGAACTGACATTTCGATTGATTCAGTTTCAGTCCAGCATCCTGTAAGCGCTGAACAACGGCTTTGAGCGTGTGATCATGTTCAGTTTGCGTACGTCCCCAGAGAATGATATCATCAAGGTAATTGGCAACATTAGGAAGTCCCTGCAAAACTGTTACCAACATTCTCTGAAAAGCAGAAGGTGCTGAAGCAAGTCCGTACGGTACGCAGCAAAATCTGAAAAGTCCTTCGTGAGTAATGAAGGCGGTCAGATCGCGGCTCTCCTCATGTAAGGGCAACTGAAAATAAGCACTCTCCAAATCGATAGTGGAAAATACAGTCGCTCCCCTTAACAAAGACAACAGTTCCTCAATGTGTGGTAGTGGGTAGCTATCCGTAATTACAGCCTTGTTGGGTTCTCTCAGATCCACGCCCATTCGAATGGCACCCGACTTTTTCTGTACTACTACTACTATCGGGGAGACCCACGGCGAAGTGTCTACTCTATCTATAATGTCAGACTCGAGAAGGCGATGAATTTCCTCACTGACTGTGGCTCTAACAGACAACGGTAAACGGCGGAGTTTCTGCCGCACAGGAGCAACAGCTGGAGAAGTCTTTACTCTGTGCACAAAGCCTTTTGCACATCCCAAAGCAGCTGAAGGCGTCAACGCAGACAAGCACAGGTGTTGATGACTGCGCTGGCAAAATTGAATTGCCTTCAAAACGAAGATGTAAGCCATTAATAAGATCCATCCCAAGCAGAGCTGTGCCAGATTCCACCACAAAGAATGACGTGGAGCAGGTGACGTCATCCATAGAGACAGTGGCAGGTAAGCAGCCAAGTACAGGAATCGGAGCACGAGAATATGTCACCAGTTTCAATGAAGGAGGCAGCAGAGCATCTTTCTGGAAGTGTGTATCATACACAATTTTAGGCAGTATAGAAACAGATGACCCAGAATCCATGGTAAGCTCGATAGGCACAGACGTAGTTGCGGTCGCAATGAGAGCAGTGCACCGAATTTGATCAGTTAGCGAGTCATGCATATAAAGGATCTGAACTTCAGGCAAGTCAATTTCACGCACTGAGCAAGTGTAACGGAGGCCAGCTAGTAGTTGCTGTGTGAGTAAACCTCACTCCTCTGATCTCAATTGGCGCTCTAGCGACAGACGCTAGAGGCTGCAATCTTTAGCCTCCTTGTTAGAGTGCCTGACTCTCATGCCGGAGACCCGGGTTTGAGACCCGCACGGAGCGGGGTGTGAAGGACCCGGTGACAGGGGTTACACAAGCTTGTCCTGAACGACACACCCGTAAATAATGTCCCATCTTTTGACAGTTATTACACTGTGCCGATGCAGCAGGACAACTACGATCATTCGCAAGGTGTTTCTTAGATCCACAATGATAGCATTCACGGGAGGACGAAGCAGGTGCAGTAGTTGACGAAAGCTTTGAAGAACGCATTGTAGACGGTGGCTTTAAAGGTGGTCTATGACGGAAATGTCCAGCTGCAGGTGGAGGTTTTGCATGTATCACTTGCACAGGAACTGTACGAGTATTCGATAATAATTTGGCTTGTTCATCAGCAGCTTCTGTTTGAGTGGCTATAGTAATGGCTTTTTCCAGAGTCAATTCAGATTCCAAAAGCAATCTCTCACGAATCCGATGACTGGACACATTCTCCACCAGCTGATCACGCAACATGTCGTTCCAAAGTAGCTGCAAAGTCACAAGTAACCGCTAAGTCCCGTAGAGCAGCTACATACTGAATTATAGTTTCTCCTGGTGCCTGAACACGTTTCCTGAAAGCATGGCCCTCAGCCACTATGTTCCGTCGAGGGGTAAAATGCGCTTTCAAGGCCGCAATCGCATCTTCCATCGTATCACCTTGATTCGGCAAGGAATAGAATAATCTTTGTCCTTCAGTCCCAAGACAATGTAGCAGTAGTGCTCGTTTGCGTTCGACCGGCCATGCATCTCCAGAAGCACCAAAAACAAGCAAATAATTCTGAAACATCCGTAGCCACGTGTCGAAAGGAATAGTTGGTTCACCAGGACATGGCAAAAATGGCGTGGAAAAAGTAGAAACAGCTGCCATCTCCAAAAAGAAAAGTACCTCGTCGCCAATTTGTTATATCCTTAATAAGAAGGAATGAAAGGCATTCTTAATTAAGGAATTTTTTAATGAACAATAGAAGTAGCAAAATAGAACCGTGCAGATAGCAGCTGATGCAATAACTCAGACTCTCTTATTTTCTGTTCTCCATATCACATATCACGAACCTCTATCGCCACCTACTGGCCAATATGCACAGAAGAACACAACACATTCTACCGAACTACACGCAGAATTACTACTCACAGGTCAGTTTATTAGACAAATTAAACTTGTGAGGTAACGCAGCGCTGTTTCACTTGGTCTAACATTACACTAGCACACTAAACTGCATTTGAATGTGTTGAAATGTATGTGTTAGTCTGTCTGTATGAGACTAGCAGTAAGCTAGATCAACATTAGAATAACATACAGATCATATTCTAACATTTTATCATTGTTGAACTATAAAACATTGATTAGTTTTATGTAAATGTGCTCACCTGTTTAATAAAGTACATGTAGGAGCGGTCGAAGTCTCGGACGTGGAGCTCTCGTTTATATACAGTCTATGGGAGCTCTAGGCATCTCGAAAACACCGCGCTGATATTGATTCTCGTTTTAGTTCTCCTTTTTTATCCAAAGTCTGCTTGCCATGGTCCATAATGTTTGAACGAAACAACAACAGTGTGCAGATAGACATTGCGAACTACAAAGTTGTCCGCGTCAGTTGCTTTGGTTACTATCAGACGGCTCTGGTTCATAGCTCTGGTTGCCATGGCTAAGCGGATATGACGCCATTTGCGGCAACAAAACGGACATAAAGAAATGGGACTGAATGGTACCAAACTTCTACAGTAGTACAAATAGGTTATGTACTCATAAAACGAGGCATTGGAAAGTTTGTAAGTA
Organism: Abramis brama; assembly: GCA_022829085.1. Taxonomy (NCBI): domain Eukaryota; kingdom Metazoa; phylum Chordata; class Actinopteri; order Cypriniformes; family Leuciscidae; genus Abramis; species Abramis brama. The sequence goes on from CM040766.1 coordinate 9,589,711, forward strand.
CATCAGGAGTTTATTTAAATAACACTTGCCTGATGGCTCATGCTACTGCTAACCCGGACGTCGAGGTCACATCCGTGATTTGGGAAAAGCCTGTAAAAGTCCTGGCAGAAAGCGATGCATGAGGATGTAGTGTAACGACGATTTATTATTTTTTCCTAAGTGTTGACATGTTGAATTAAAAATATATATTATCGATTTTCAAATATTGCACCTGTCAATACAGATCGAAATATTCGAAAATATCAAAATATTCTGTAGCCTATTTTGCCGTCAATACTGCCGACGTTGTCTTTGCTGCTATATATTTATGTTTAACATGAAGTATAATGATACTTCATGTTAAATATAATGATACTTCATGTTAAATACGTCACACAATATGTCACCATCATATCGAATATATCACTATTGAGGCTTATCATATGTTACCTAGCAGCAGCGCCGCGTCAGACACGTTTCTAGTGTGCAAAGACATAGAAAACGCCACGCTCACGCCACACAACCTGTGTGTCGCCGGCCTAACACGTTGAGAGCACCTTTAGTGTGCCACTAATAAGTGTCTCACCAGAAACAAACCCTACATACTGTAGTTCCAGGAAAGAAAAGTAATTAAATATTAAAGTAGATGTTAAAGTTATGACTAAATATTTAGGAATAATTAAAATCAGAAAACGGTTTAGATCAAATAAAATGTATTAGTGGTAGTTATTAGCCTATTTTCCACGTTTAATTAGAGTATAGATCTATTAAATGAATGGCAAAATAATCTTACACCGTTCTAAATACAGTATTTGTCATGAATAGGTGCTCTCGGCGTGTTAGTTGTGTTGTTATACGGTAATGCTGGCATTTTAATCTAATATATGTTGACTGTTTTGTTTATTAATTGTATATGCTTCAATTAACTTCTGTACGTGCCATATTTAATTGTAATTGTGCCTCGTGTGTGTCTTTACAGGTATGTTTGGGCTTTATTTTGAGTCTATATGTTTAATGATGTAAATAAATAATAAAAGAACAAAATTTTTTTTTTTTTGTACTGGTGCTGTAAAGGAATACAAATATTCTCCTAGTGCATGTTTAATCATATTTTATTAAATTATTTGTTAATGCATTATTTTGTCATGACTTTACTTGCCCAGTCAACACTTTAATCTCACAGTGATCTCACCATGTGGTCACAACGTCATCAATATGAGTCACAGTGAGCTAAAAGTGTAACTCTAAAAGTGTAACTCACAGCGCACTCTCTGTGGCCACAATATGAGCTCATCCCAGATAGAGATGTTGTTGTTCTATAAAATGTTGTTATGTTCTTGTAATGGTTTGTAATAAACAGTAGTTCAAAATATTTAGTGTTTTTTATACACAATGTTTTTTTAATATGTTTCTATAGGATGACAACCAAAACAATTTTATTAAAAAAGTTGGATGTCATCCTTTAGGAACATTACTATAATCAATTATATGAAATTAATAACATATTTGAAAGTCTAGAAGAGATCAGCTGATCAGAGCACAACATGATGACTATATCGTTTTCATCATCATCATGTAGATGACATCATCACATTTTCTCTAACTGTTCTTGCCATAACACACAGTTCCAGCAGCCAGAGAAAAACTAACATTAAAACATCAAGAGTCAAACTGACCAACTAAAGCAAACACTGACCATAATGGTGACATCAAACCAAACTATTATTATTACTAAATCATCAACATCTAAACCTCTGTTAATCTCAATAAGGACATTTGTACACATATGACAGAAGTAAATCTGGTTTTTAATAAGTGAAGCTGGTAATGCTGTTTGTGGAGTCCATGTCCAATAACATTTCTATCTGGGATGAGTTCATATTGTGATCATATTGTAACACAAGAAGTATTCAGCCCAGTTAAGTTGTTGTGACTTTTTCAGACTAATTCCACTAAATGTCTTTAGAGAAAATACAGATTTCTTTACCTGTGAGAAGTGAAGAGAGAATGATCAGTCCCAGCAGACACAGATCACACTTATCAGCCATTTTGTGTTTCTGTCAGTCTTTCTCTTCGTTATATATAGTTACAGCTCTTCCTTTAAACATCATCAGCTCCTCCTCTAGTTGGTTACTTCCTCTGATCTCTTCAAATGAGTGTTTAGTCCTGACTCTATGATACAGCTGAAGAAGCGATCAGAAAGATCTCTGGTGTAAAACTGTGTTGACTTTGGAAAGCTCTGGATCAGAAAGTGAGCTGAACTGTACAGTGGCGTCCAGAAACCAACCAATCCATAAAGAAGTATTATATATTAAGCACCGAAAACCTACTCGTGGTACCCCGGGTCAGACTCTCTACGGTGGGCGGTAGGGCTTTTAGTGTTGTTGGCCCTAAGCTTTGGAATAAGCTGCCCCCAAATCTTCGTGCGACCGACAACATCCGGTCTTTCAAAAAACAAATTATATCTTCAAGCTTGCCCAATAAATAAGTATCCTCAACACTGTTTTCTCTGTTCTCCACTTTCTGAGCTCTATTTGCTACATACTTTGTTTTTCTTTGATTCATGTCAATTGTTTGTCCGTTATAAACAGATGGCCTTTGTATCTGTTTGCTTGCTGTTTGTTTGCTATTTGTATTGCATTGTTAGGCAACCTTGGGTTCTTGAAAGGCGCTATAGAAAATAAACATATTATTATTATTATTATTATTATTATTATGTTTGACACTGAACAAAGTGGTGTTTGGTGTTTTTAGCCCCCAACGGCGCTTCCAGGCATCGAGGGGATGGGTAGGTTTAAGGTTGAGGTTAGGGTTAGGGTTAGCTGCCTGGAAGGAGCCATTGGGGGCTAAAAACACCATTGAGCGAACAAAGTGCTTAGAATGAACAGTTCCACACAAATCAATACAAGCATATATTTATCCTCTCATTAGCAATGTTTCCATCATCCTGTTTTTATGCATATTTTGAAGTATTGCATCAGAAACAAGTGATGGAAACGCAAAATTTATAAACTTTACGTTTGGATGGAAACCCAGCTATTGTAGCTACTGATTATTTGTCAGAGATAACAATTTCAACATAATGAAATATAGTTATTTTTCATTATGTGACCCAATACAGTGTCCTCAGAGTCATTTTTATGTGTCTATTTTTTTTGTGTGTGTTGCTATATGTGTGTGTACCATGAAGATTTCTTCTGTTGGGTTTTTTTATCTAAAACTTCACATACACACTCTGGGGACATCAAAGACTTATTATACATCTTGTGAAAAGGGCATTATTATCCCTTGTGCATTGTTTAAATTTACTACCTTTCGTTATGTTTGTGGCTGAAAACAGCCACTACTTTAAACTGCTGTAAAAATGTATCAGATAAATATTTTTTTAAATTTTTTTTGCATAAATCTATTAATCAACCTCAGTCCTGCTCAAAAATACTAAATGTTAAAAAAAAATGTGTGTGTGTGTGTGTGTGTGTGTGTGTGTGTGAACTCACCTTGATGCGTCTGAGAAAATCAAAATATGCACCTCAGCTCTCAGAACTACATGGAGTAAACAAAAACAAAGTAAGTGTATTTATGCATCTGCTGCCTTTTGATGGTGAGAAATGCAGACTAAACAAAAACAAAGCAAGTGGATTTAAACGCGTACATGCAAGCCTGCTGGTCATTTGATGGTGAGAAGAGCAGCAAGCAACATGAGAAAGGGCTTGACTTGTAGTGAAGTTTTAGAGATGATTATGCAGCCTGACCCCTCCAGCGAACTGCATGATGTATCGTCTTCCCCCTCTGACACCACAGACTCAGGAGAGTCAGATCCTGATTTGGATGTGGCACCCTCATCATCCTCTCTAGCTTCCACTGAAGGCGAGGAGGATTCGGAGGATCCTGGATCTGGGTGGATTGGGAGAAACGGCGAAGTGTGGTTTTCCACCAACGCGGAGACAACTCCCTTTCTTCAGCCTGGCAGAGGCGTGACTCCAGGGCCGACGCGCTATGCCATCGCAAAGGTCCAGAACATGGATTCCGTGTTCAATCTGTTTTTTACGGAGGAGATGATTGACCTCATTGTCAGCATGACTTGCGTCAACACATACATGTTTGTACAGTCATACAAACATGTATGACTATGCCTTGTGATGGCATAACGCGTCGGCCCTGGAGTCACGCCTCTGCCAGGCTGAAGAAAGGGAGTTGTCTCCGCGTTAGTGGAAAACCACACTTCGCCGTTTCTCCCAATCTACCCAGATCCAGGATCCTCCGAATCCTCCTCGCCTTCAGTGGAAGCTAGAGAGGATGATGAGGGTGCCACATCCAAATCAGGATCTGTGCCCGGTTGCATAAAGCACCTTAAGTGTAATTTTCCCTTAAGTTTGCCCTTATGTTTCCCTTAAACCTAAGGGTGTTGCAGAAAAAAACCCTTGAGTGTTACTTAAGGGTTTCTTTAAGTGAAACGTCATAAACACTTAGAATTTCCCTTAAATGCTGTTTTTTCACTTAAATAATCCCTTAAAAAGCGTTAAGTGTTGCATAAAACCCCTTAACGGTCATTTCCCTAAGTATAATTTAAGGTTTGGAAATCGTAACCTTAAGAGTAACGCGGACAAAAATAAGACGACATGGCTGAATTTATGGAACCAGCTGAAGATCATTATGTGCCAAGAAGAATTTTTAAGGATAGGGAGAACCCTTTGGACCATCTTAGCAATGAAAAATTGTTGCAAGAATACCGATTTGATTGACGCGCAATATTTGCGCAATACATCGCTAACAAACTAGAGAGCGACCTTGACCATGTCACACATAGCAACCACTCTTTACTTGCGGTGTTAAAACTGCTTATAGCACTGCATTTTTTTGCAACTGGGAGTTTTCAGTAGTGGGATATGTTTTACACGTGCATAAATCGGCTACCATTCAATAAATGTAGGCTACAAGTGTGTATCGGATTTTCAGGTGATATTCTCAATTCATTCAGTTAACGGACGCTCTGAGGTAAAGTGTTCAGACTGCAGACTTATAGCAACGATTATATTTAATTGTACAGTACAGTCATAACATAACGTACAGACATTATCTTAATTCCATAATGTCCTTAAACATAACAATATTGCTGGCCATAAACTGAGAAAGTGCGCGTCCGGTGTGTGATACAGTTGTCCTAAACGCGACGCGGCGTGTTAGTGTTTTGCGTATCTATGGCAACAACAGACTTTTATAACGTGAATCCAGGATCGCTGTCGTGAAACACTTAAATGTTTCCCTTACCTAAGAGAACCGTTTAAGAGATTATATGCAACACCCTTAAGTTATTCTCTTAGGTAAGGGGAAATCGCCCCTTAAGTATCATACTTAAGGGAAAAACTTAAGGTGCTTTATGCAACCGGGCACTGACTCTCCTGAGTCTGTGGTGTCAGAGGGGGAAGACGATACATCATGCAGCTCGCTGGAGGGGTCAGGCTGCATAATCATCTCTAAAACTTCACTACAAGTCAAGCCCTTTCTCATGTTGCTTGCTGCTCTTCTCACCATCAAATGACCAGCAGGCTTGCATGTACGCGTTTAAATCCACTTGCTTTGTTTTTGTTTAGTCTGCATTTCTCACCATCAAAAGGCAGCAGATGCATAAATACACTTACTTTGTTTTTGTTTACTCCATGTAGTTCTGAGAGCTGAGGTGCATATTTTGATTTTCTCAGACGCATCAAGGTGAGTTCACACACACACACACACACACACACACACACTTTATTATGCTATTATACTTCATATAAACTCCATATAACTCCATGTAAAAGCCAGAAACTAAGCTTTTTTTTGCACAGACCTATCTAAAGGGTTAATGGTGCCACCTGGTTATCAACAGTAAAAATTACAAATTTTACCTCTTCCCAACAGGGAAAACCACCAACAATCAAAAATGCATAATTATATGGTGTCATGACTTTGCAATCAAAAAATGTGGTTATAATGGAAGTCAATGGGGCAAAAACAGCCACGAACAGTAAATGAGGGAGAAAAAGTTAAAATCTGATGCTGCACAAAAACTAACAATGCATCAAAACCAATGTTGTTTCTAATCTTTGACATGTCCAAGACTGTGATAAAAGGTAAAAAAAAATCCAGTCCACAATCACATTTTATATTGAAAATGAGTCATTTTGTGTGTGTTTTTTCCCAAATCAGTGACATCATTTACGAATTTGGCAATTAAAGAGTTAAAATCCTGAATTTTTTTTAAACATTTAGTATTTTTGAGCAGGACTGAGGTTGATTAATAGATTTATGCAAAAAAAATTGAAAAAAATATTTATCTGATATATTTTTACAGCAGTTTAAAGTAGTGGCTGTTTTCAGCCACAAACATAACGAAAGGGTAGTAAATTTGCCGACAGTGTACTGTTGAGTTTTTGAAAAATTTCAAAGCATTTTCCCAAAATATGTGTCAAAATAAGATTTGTCACCAAAAATCATTCCATTTGCTGAAACACAGAGAAAGTTATGGCCAAATTTAGACTAAAAAATACCCCATAGTGGATGAAAACATCCCCAACAGCACATAAGGGGGAAGCTTGTTTCCACCACAGAATAAAACATTTTAAAATATAATTGCGACTTTTTATCTCACAATTGCGAGTTTACATCTCGCAATTCTGACTTTATTTCCCAGAATTGCATGTTATAAAGTCGCAATTGCTTGTTATAAAGTCAGAATTGAGAGTATAAAGGCAGAATTGCGTGAAATAAAGTCGCAATTGCGTAAAAAAAAGTCGCAATAGCGTCTTATAAAGGCAGAATTCTGACTTTTTTTCTCGCAATTGCGACTTTATATCACGCAATTCTGACTTTATAACACATAATTGCGAGTTTATATCTCGCAATTCTGACATCTTTTCTTAGAATTGTGAGATATAAACTCACAATTGTGAGATATAAAGTCCAATTCTAAGGGGGAAAAAGACAGACTTTTTTTTTTTTACCTCAGAATAGTTTATATCTCACAATTCTGACTTTATAACACACAATTGCGACTTTATATCATGCAATTCTGACTTTATATCTCCCAATTGCATATTATAAAGTCAGAATTGCGTGATATAAAGTCGCAATTGCGGAAAAAAAAGTCAGAATTCTGACTTTATATCATGCAATTCTGACTTTAAATCTCGCAATTCTGACTTTATAACACGCAATTGCGACTTTATTTCATGCAATTCTGACTTTTTATCTCGCAATTCTGAGAAATAAAGTCAGAATTGCGAGATGTAAACTCGCAATTGTGATATAAAAAGTCGCAATTATCTTTAAAAATGTTTTATTCTGTGGCGGAAACAAGCTTCCATACATTATACCACCCCTTTAATTCACAAAAAAGTTTTCTTTATATATATATATAAAGGCTATATAAAAGTCCTGGATATATACATATCATAACCATTATGGTGATCAATGTTTTCATTGGGCTCATGAGATTGAGATTTTAATGTACCCTTATTTTAACACTTTCAAGTGTGGTCAAAAATAAATTCCCAGGAGAGTTAATTTAACACTGGAGTTTTTGCTGTGTATATATAGATGAAGTGTGATCTTGCGCATCTGTCAATGCAACACTTCTGGAGGATGTGAATTTGTGGTTTCACAAGCACAACCTTAGTAGCCTAAAAGCTTGATGGTGCACACTCTCACACACACACACACACACTCTCACACACACGCAGACACACACACACACACGCGCACACACACACACACACACTCTCACACACACGCAGACACACACACACACACACACACACACGCGCACACACACACACACACACACACACACAGCAAGCGGTCTTGGCCAGGATGTGACCTCACGCTGGCACTGCTGGCCTCCTGTGCAAAGGCATGAATCCTGGCATGAATGGCATGAAATTCACAACCCTCAGAAGTGTTGCATTGACAGATGCATCGTGATCACACTTAATCTAGAACGCCTCTTATTTGACAAACAAACTAAATGAATGCCCTGCTAGTTAACTGGAGATGTTTTATTTATTTGTAGTATTAGGTGCATATTCATCACCCAAACAAAAACTCATATTGCTCCGTGACGTGACTCGCTTTGGTCAGGTGGTATTTATAGCAGAGGGGGCGGAGCTTTAGATTCTATAGAGCATTTGATTGGACAGAAGATGTGATGAGAAGATGAAGTGTGCGGTGATGTCATAAAAATCTGTGATCCATTTTAGCGAGGGACTTTTGAATGCTTATATCTCCTGAATGCGAATTTTGTCATTGGTTTGGAACACACCAGCTTATTCATAAGCCTAACATATTAAAAACTAAAAAACTTATTTTGATTACAGGACTAACACAATACGATTGTGGTTTTAGTTAAACATCTAAATTTACAATATTTGTCACAAAAATAAAGAAACCCCAGACACACAATTTGTCTGTTTTTAACTTAAGTCCCCCCAAAATGTGAAAAGTATCATACATGTTACATTTATTAAATTGTTATGAGGGACACATGAGCAGTAGGTGTTTGTTTTATTGCAAGTTTTGTGTAAATAATCTTTAAACCAAGTCCATTTTGTCCATTACGGGGTTTAGAATAAAAGATGTTTAAATCTGAAAAACACTGAAATGAATAAAAGGTCTTAAATGCCTGAGGTGGGAAAATATGATTTTTAAAAAAATGATTATGATTTGTTTAATATGTCTAATGATGTGGGCTATTTAGCAAATTATTTATATGTAGTTTAAAAAAAATCCAAGTTGAAATATTATCGAATCCTAGTATTTACAGAAACATCTTTTCTCCTAGTATTTTCCCTCAGACTCTCGACGCTTCACTCTCCAGTCCAGCGGGTGGCGGTAAGTCATGCGTTTGTTTTCGAGATAAGTTTACAGCTTGATCTCTGGTGTTATACATAGTGCTACTGGCTTCATACAAACTCTTATTAATGTACTTTTAGACCAGAAAGATTTTGAATCGGGTGAATACGCCTGTGGAGTTGCTGCAACTGAACTGAGAAGATCGTGTTTGTTAAAAGAGGAGACTGAGGAGGACTCGAGTGAACCAGAACCCTGGATAATTAAACACGAGGAACGAACAGGTTGGTGTCCTATATTCATCTTTAATGACTGTTCTGGTACATTAATAAGCTAACAATGCTTTAGACACCCCTTGCAAACATTTCCTGTGGTATTCCATGTGATAAACCATCAAAAGTACCAGAAACTGGTGTAGTATTTTGTTGTTTTTTAGGACGCTTTACCACAGGATTTTGTTGTATTGTATGTAATATTGCTGTGATATTCTTGGGCTACTGTCATATTCCTGCAGTAATACTTGAAATTTGCTGAACCTGTGATCCTTAATAGTGTAATTGTTTTGCACTGTTTCTGTAACCTTTTATTTATTTTATGGTAACTTTCTATAGTACTCCTGCTAGAAAAGTTGTTTGTCCATGTTAAACTGTGATATTACTTGCATACTAGTCATAATCTGAAGATATAGTACACATGCAAGACAAGGCTTTAGTGGTGACATGTTGATATACAATATATTGCTACAGTCAGTCATGTTATGTGACATACACTTGCTGTATTACATTTTAACATTTATTCACAACACATACCATGACTGTTCACAAACATCTCTATACCCTACAAACTAGGGTAAAAGCACAATAACACAAAGAATGAAATGGCAACTATGTAGACAATACTTTTATTAGTTTAAATTAGTAACAAATTTGTACATGTCATTTGAGAGTTTGTTGCGAGTCCACATTGTACAATACTAGTTCCCGACAATTCCCAACCCTCACTGATATACAATTAGTTAAAACAAGTATCTGAATAAATGCAATCTGCTATTTTGGGCTGAAATCTAGGCTGAGATGGGAGAAGTGAAATCAGAAAGTGTTTTGTGTGTGTATGTGTGATAAAAGTCATGCATTTAGAGAGCATGCTAAACACCATGTAACAATGATTTTGGTATATAATCATATCAATAATAAAAGTAGTATTACAATGTTTATTTTAACAAATAGTCTAATTTTCTACCATATACAATTGAATAAAATTAGCAGCTAGCTAACAACAATAGTTTCAGTTGTTATAGATCAGATCAGTTGTTTTAACCAGTCATTAAAATGAATTAGTTCAAAGGAATCACAGTAGCAGTTTTAACATTAAGTGACATGGCATCTGACGCACAGAAGCCAATGGCATATATGTCACTATGCGTATTGGCACATCCGGTCTTCATTGGCATGGGCCAGTGGATGGTGGCACACCTGTATTTGATTGGCATGTGCCTCTGAATGTTGTGTAATACCAGTGCTACTTTATGTTGTTTATCTCGCAAAGTCACAAACCGCCCATTCTAGGAAAGACATGAAATAAATCTATCATGGGTCACTACGAATAACGTAACAGTAGAGATGCACCGATTGATCGGCTGGTGACCGGAATTGGCCGATTTTCACGTGATCGGCCATCCCAGCTAACACAAATACGTGACTGTTACGTAACTGCAACGTAATCTGGTGACCAAACTTTCGTCGTGGCGACGTAACTAGTAACTTTGTAACGTTGTCAGTAAGTAACGGCGACGTCGTGGCAACGTTGTGGATCGACAGTCGTGTATTGGTAACCAGTTGGTCATTTTAGTTTTTAATAATACGGGCGGACATGCAGTGGTCTAATTTAACTTGTCCTCATTGGCCCAAAACTATTTTAGAGACTTTTTCAACGACATATGAAAGATACAGACTCAAAATTCGGTTAATTCAGTTAATTTACTATAGAACAAAGCACAAACAGCAAAAACAGTATGCAAACAGGTTATACATTTAAATTAACCAGGTTTTCCCCAAAAGCTTGAACATCTAACTACTCCTACACGTCTTCATTTTGGTGGCCCTAATAACAAAGCAAGAATAAGAAAAGAAAAATGCAAGAAAAAAGAACAGTTGAGTGTTTTCCCATTTAACATTTAAATACACAAAGCAATTAGCACTGAAAGATAGAATCTGTATAAGCAGACAGTTTTTTTAAAAATCGCTCATATATTTTTCTAAACATTGTCACAAATTTATATTGTGGCAAGTGCATTATTTCCTTTTAAAATAATTTGGTAACTTCATGACATGTATCACTATATTTTATAAAACCTTGGTTTGAAATCTTTTTCTTTTTTTTGTACATTTAATAATACATATTATTTTGTTTTTCTTATTCTGATTACGATGTCCATTTTCTTTAAACTAGGCCTATTTATGATGATTCCTGAAGGCAGCATTAAACCCCAAAATGTCAAGTGATGGTGCAACTGTCCGAACAAATTAACAGACTAAGAAAACAATTTAAAATGGTGTCTTAATAATAAAAAAATAAAAACTATGCCATCATTTTAGGTTTGAAGCCTTTCATATAATTGTTTTTTATAAATATCAGTAGTTTTAAAGCTGTTGAGATAATTGAGAAATTCAAATGTTATTATGAATTTACAAGGTAATAACAGTAAACATAATGCATCATCCAGAGGAGCCTAACTGATCTCTTTGGCAGAGTGAAAAAGTTTGTAGAGCTCTCTCAAATACAGATAAAAACTGCTAATTTCAAGTATGGGTAAGTTGGTGGTACACTTTCCATGTCACTAAAATACATAATATTTTTGTTGTACCACCTGACATGAAAACTTCAATTAGTTTAAACACTTTAAAATATCATTTAACATCTGAAAATTGTTTAAACACATTGTCTTCAAGAGTGTCATTAGAGTCTTCCCAAGTGAGGCTGGATCCTGGATCCGAACTGGAGCTGCTGTCATCTCTAGTAAAACATGCTGAGCATCCTGAGATGGAAACAAGGAGACAACAGGAGAAAGATTAGCATTGCTGCTGTTCATATTATTTCAGGCAAAAGATGGTCATGTGCACTTTTTACTATTTCATCACATATAGTGCAAGATTATGAGATGTGTTAATTGAATGCTTGGCTAAAGAGATGTGTCTTTAATCTAGATTTAAATTAGGATAGTGTTTCTGGGCCCCAAACATTATCAGGAAGGTTATTCTAGAGTTATTCCCTTACATTCTATTGAATTAATAGGAAATCATCTGTTTTAAAAAAGAAAACATGGCCTAATGAGTCAGCATTTTAATATTTGCAATAACATTTTTTTTAAAACTTACAATGCAAACGTCCTAAACATTTCTGAGTATTATCAATGTTGAAAACAGTTGTGCTGATTAATCTTTTTGTGTAAACCAATATAAAAGTTTAATCCATTTTCTTTTTTCTCTCTCCAAGATTCGTTGTTAAATAGACCCAACGTATACACTACTGTTCAAAAGTTTGGGTTCAATAGATAAAAAATAAAAAAAAATCATATTTTATTCAGCAAGGATGCATTAAATTGACCAGAAGAGAGAGTAAAGATTTCTGTTTCAAATAAATATTGCTTTTTTTTCTTTCATCCATCAAATAACCCTGAAAAACACAAAAATATGAAGCAGCACAGCTGTTTTCAACACTGATAATAATCATAAATGTTTCATCTCTGTTTTTAGTTTTACTTATTCACTTATTCATATTGCTCATACAGTGTCACTTAAGTTTGGATGTCAAAACTTTCTTAAAATAAATTAAACAAATAAATGTAAATGTAAATATGAGAATTAAACAAATAAGAAAATAACAGCTGCATGGTGATATACAGTAACTTAGGTGACAAAATATTGTGAGAAAATGGATATGAAGTAATTTAATGAGCTTCCTCACTTCACCTGTTTCCAACTTCTCTGGCAGCAGCTTTCTTCAGAAATGTTGAAGTCATGGAGCTTCCCCTCTGTTCTAGAAGGATTATTGTGTTGCTGCTGAAATCACAGAACTATTTTTTTATCAATTTGTGTTAACCATTGAGCAAGTTTCAGCCAATTTTCACACTCCATGTAAGTGACGTCATCGAGTACGTTTATGTTAAAATAAATTAGCTCACTTCCAAACTAACTTATTTTTTACAAAACTATCAAAACCTCTCATCTACCCATACGATGTGATTAAAAGCCTAAACTTTAATATCAAAAGCTCAAGCTATGAAGTTAGCATAACGTTAAGTTACCTCTTCTGGAAACGGTTGAGATGCTAACGGACTTTTTCCTAAGACACTAACGTTAAACCATTTCTATAAAGAAAATATTCAACAGAAGCGTGTCAATTACAGGTAAGAGAAGTGTCAAGAACAGTTGTGTGTATTATTTGTGTGATTTTAGAGACTAAACTCACCCGAAAGCAGTGAAAACAACAGCGAGAGACGGAGTTCTGCTACTTGTCAGTTGCAGTGGGGCAGTCGGTCGGTGACGCGCCGTTTCCATGGCAACTCATCTCCGCTCCAGTGTTTGAGGGCGACTCGAAGGTTCACGCGCACGCCCATTAAAACGTCAAAGCCACGCAACATTTACAAACACAAACATCTAGAATTATAACCTTACGGAATACTAAACAAGCAATTGAAATAAAATATTTCATAGAAATGCAGTCTGATAAGATGGTAATGAAATTACGGGCCCGTGACGTTGCAGTTCCGTTGCCAGTAAGTCATGAAATTACCAAGTTATTACGAATAGAGTACGTATCTGGAACTTTGTTGGTTATCTTATTACCTTAGGAGGACGTACTGATGACGTTGTGGGTTGGTAATATGATGGTAATGAAATTCTGAGCATACGACGTTGTAGTTACGTTGTCAGTTAGTAAAGTCATGACGTGACCAAAAAGTACGAATACATTACGTAACTGTTACGTCGTGTGTTAGCTGGGATGACCGGTGACCGGCCGGTCAGTCTGACATATGCCGATTTTATGCCGGTCAAATGCACTCGGGCGCCGCATGATTAACCTTTTGAGCGGTACGGTCTCATATATGGGGTTTTTATTTCTGTGCCTGAGAGTAACGTTACGGCGCCACATTTCATGTTCAGTGACATCGCATAACTGCCAGATTCAAACTGTGCTTTAAAGCGTTGGCTGGCGCTGAGCCAGAGTCGGACGCGTTCAGCGCTGTCATATATCACAACTAAGCAGTGTTTTCAACCTCATAATGTTTATTTTAGGTTTCAGATATTTAAATACACATAAGCACGAGTAAAACAATACATTTGGAGTTTGTAAAATACACTGATGTCTGGAAGCAGCAATAACAATCTATTAAAATATAATTTGCCGACATGGGTTATTCATATCAGTCAAACATAGTGGAAGTAACTATAAAGTTTACTCTATTCTTCTCAGTTCACCGGCCACTTTCTTGCATTTATTTCGGGAGAAACTGATGAATTCACGTGCTGTAAATCCGACTGACAGGACAACATTGCGGCGCCCATCTCATGTTATAGATCAAGATTATTTATAAAGGTTTTTTAACGACCAAACGCACTCACTTACACGTATTTGAGAATCGGAATATCAGATAGGCAAGTTGATGACATATTTGTGAATATTGTAAGCAAGTTTGTGAATATTTTGAATAAAAAAGGAAAAGCGCAATAAAAGCGACACATCTGTCATACAGAATTATTGTGGCTGCGGTGTATCGCGTGACGCTAAAATCGGTATCTGCAGGTCAATCTCAATGAAAAATCGGAAATCGGAATCGGCCTAGAAAATTGTAATCGGTGCATCTCTAATTAACAGTCGTGTCCATTACTTTGTCCATTACTCAGCGCCAGCCAACGCTTTAAAAAAAAAAAAACCTTTATTTTTGCGTGATGCTGCACAGACGCACGCCAGTAGGTGTCAGAATAAGTGAGTGTAACACTGGCCAGCGCAAGATTCTCATCTGTATATCTACCAAAACTGCTTATGAAATGCCAAGTAACAATAACCCAGTCTCACAGACAAACATTAATCAATGCAAGTGTAACTCCTTACAGAACGGTACACAATTACCCAACCAATTCAACATAAAAAAAATATTTATTTTTAGTCTTAGGTCTGTCTTAACTCTTTTAGTTTTTTCCTTTTTTTTCAACAAAAACAATGTCAAAAGAAATTAGAACATATTTTTCACAGAATCATAATGAATCATAATGAAACAAATAATTTCATCAACACTGTGATAAATGTAATATCAATTTCATCAGTTTTAAACATTTCATGTATTGAGGCCCACAAAATAAAATAAAACAATAAAGGTCTTTGGTTTAATTTATATCACATAAAAGCAATAACTTAATGCGAGTAAACTTTTCTAACAGTTCGCAAACAAACCACCTCAGAAATGTTAGTGTTCGTTAGTGAGTGGTTAAGTGTGTGGGTATGTGTATGTGCATAGTTGATCACAGTTTGTAGCGTCTTTTCCGTGGGTGGGGGCGAGTGAATGAATAGTTTGTAAGAGGAAGAGTGGTGTACTGTCCCAGTCCTACCTGGAGTCAGACGCTCAGTATCTTGATCTCACAGTCCACAATGAAAAAGGGTAACTCACTCACAGCGCTGTAACGTTCAGCTCGTGCACAGCCCAGGCACCTCTGATAACGTGTCTTTCAGGAAAAGCAATAGCGATAATCCAGACACTCTTTCACAGTGCAGCCAGCAGTTACTTAGGAACACAGCAATCTTCCGTCAAGTTTGGTCTTTTTCAGCAGCGATGAAAAAATCATAATCACGATTATTTTGGTCAGTATTGAAAATCACGATTATGTAACACGATTATTTCACATGATTTTGGGAACGTGTTGCATTTTAAAAAGACACGGTAACACTTTACAATAATGTTAATTAGTTAACATTAGTTAATGTATTAACTAACATGAACTAACAATGAGAAATAAATTTGTTACAGTATTTATTAATCTTTTTTAATGCTAGTTAATAAAAATACAGCTGTTCATTGTTTGTTCATGTTAGTTCACAGTGCATTAACTAATGTTAACAAATACAACCTTTCATTTTAATAACGTATTAGTAAATGGTGAAATTAATTTTAGATTAGTATAAGATTAGTAAATTCTGTAGAAGTATTGTTCATTATTAGTTAATCTTAACAAAGGTAGTTAACTAATGCTAATTAATGAACCTTATTGTAAAGTGTTACCAAAGACACCTTTCAACAATTCTTAAAAAAATCGAAATTTGAACATTGATTGTACTTTTTGAACTATTAAAATAAATAATATAACAGATAAAACTTCACTGAGTATTTTAATAATTCCCGCAGGTCTACCACTTATAATGCGGGAAATTCCCCCGCAAACATTGATTCACTTTAGCATGTAGATTGTATGAGTAGCCTAAATGAATCCACACAGATTATAAAATAAAATCAATAATTTTAAAACTTTCTCCAAGATGCAATTCCACAAACCGCGTGATATTCAGCGGTGATGCGTCTTCTCTCTCTCTCTCTCTCTCTCTCTCTCTCTCTCTCAAAATGCGCTGGACAAGGCAAGCGTCGAAACTACACATTCGCGTTTAGGAGTCGGGACATGATGGAATTGTCACTTGTACAATCGGCCCAGCATTGCATCGTAACTAAAGTTTATTATTTTCACTTCTTTTTAAGTTTTATCAGTTTAAACATTCAAGCTGAGAGAGTTTATGGCATCGGGAGGGGCGGATGTGCGCGTGCGCGCGTCATTCAGAACACAAGACAAAATTAGAGCATTCTTTCAAAACAGAACATGGCAAAATAATCGTTAAATTATACTATTTTGGTGATCGTTGGGAGCAAAAATCGAAATTGAAATCGAAATTCAATTAATTGCACAGCCCTAGTTTCTTATACTGCCGAGTTGATGGCAAACCTAAATTCAGGTAGATATTGGTCCCATCGCTTATGATTTTCATCTACATAGGCAGCCATCATACCTTTGAGGGTTCGATTGATTCTCTCTGTCATGTTCGTCTGCGGGTGATAAGTAGTAGTCAGCTTTGGCATTATGTTCCAGCTTTCACATAATTCTTTGAATACTAGGGCTGGGGACCGAGTTCGATACTTTTTAGGTACCGACCGAATTGCCTCGATACTATCGAGTATCGAAAAATGACTTGTTTTTCGGTACCAGATTTTGATACCTAAGGGGTTAACTCGTCAACGTCAGTGCTCAAACAAATACATATGAAATGCACAACGACACGCCTAAAGTCGCTCACGCACATACCCGGTACACGCAAACTTCACACACGAGACACGTGGAACTCTCTGCGCACATACTCAAATGAGACGCGCGCGCGCGCACACACACAAACTGTTCACGCACATTCTCATATGAGACGCGAGCACACACACACAAACTCGCACACATACTCAATGAGACGCGAGCACACACACTCACAATACCCTAAAGATGTGGAAAAGTCGATCAAAAGTGTGGCTACATTTCTCCAGGTTTGATGCCAACAGCGCGCGATGCAGTATTTGCGGTAAAATAATTGCTGCAAAGACCGGTACCGCCACACAGATACTGTATGATGAAGCCCTTGACAGTGCACGGAGTAAACATAAGAGCAGAAAGTTGCTCCGTCTTCGACTGGTAAATTAAGAGGTACCTTGTTGATCACTCTGACAGTGTTTATATTGCAATAATGAACTACTGAATGTACACTGCCGTTCAAAAATGTGTTGGTTGGTCAGATTTATTTTTCAGTAAGGATACATTAAAGTGATTAATGTAAAAAATGACCTTAAAATGTGTAATGTTACAAAAGATTTCTGTTTTAAATAAATGCTGTTCTTTTGAAATTTTTATTAATCAAAGAATCATGAAAAAATGTATCATAGTTTCCAAAATCTGTTTTCATATTTCTGAAGGATCATGTGACACTGAAGTAATGATTTTGAAAATTCAGCTTTGACATCACAGGAATAAATGACATTTTGAAATATATTCAAATAAGATTTTAAATTGTAATACTATTCCACAATATTACAAGTTTTACTGTATTTTTGATCAAACAAATTCAGCTTTGGTGAGCATGAGCTCTTTATAAAAAAATATGTTGTTCCTTATGTAGAAGGAATATTTTGTTCCTTTGTGTTTTTTTTGTTCCTTTGTGCACTGGCTAAGGAGCATGAGTCAAACTGAAAAAATAAAACCAAAGTTTTTCTGAGGTAATGTGTTATGTAATCTTGTTAAAATGGATTTCATAAAATTGGTATCGAAAAAAGTATCGTTCAGGAACCGGTATCGAAATCAAGGTATTGGTATCGAAATTTTTTGAACGATACCCAGCCCTATGACACGAACTGAGTGCCTCTGTCAGACACCAGAAAATCTGGGACTCCCCATCTGGTTAGGATCTCTTTTCTGAATAGTGTCTATTAACTGTCTTAGCAGTAGCTACTCGCATGGGAAAAAGTTCTACCCAGCGAGTGAAGTAGTCAACAAATACTAGAAGGTACTCGTTTTGGTTAGTGCTACGGGGTAAGGGTCCCATGATGTCTAACCCCAACATCTGATTAGGTCGGTTGCTGACAATTTTCTGCATCTTTCCAGCAGGTTTCTGTTTGTAAGCTTTTAAGGTTTGGCATTTTACACATCTTTTCACAAACTGTTTGATGTCGGACCACATCCCAGGCCAATATGCCACATCCTGAATTATTTTGTACGTTTTATAGATCCCAACATGACCACTCATAGGGCTACAATAATAGTGTTCCAATATACAAGGTACAAGATCTTTGGGAACAAAGATACGGTAATGGAACTGATTCTCTGTCAGCTGAGTTTTGAGGTACAGCTTATCTTCTACGACTTCATATTTGGCTTGCTGGTCATCATTGTTCTCAGCCAAATTTTGAAAGATTTTTGTGATTTCTGGATCATTATGTTGTTTCTCCCAGATCAATTCTGCAGTAACTGGAAGTGGGTTGTGGAAATCCTTCTGATTGGAATACAAGTTACAACTTGTGTGTGGAGTTAACTGTGATAGAGCATCTGGAGCTGCGTTTAATTTTCCCTTTCTATACTCAACAATGAAATCGTACTTTGCAACTGTAGAGCCCAACGAATAAGATGGCTGGTGGTTTTGGGTGAATTCATTACCCACTGCAAAGCAGAATGATCGGTAACAACAGTGAACATTCTGTGATCCAAGTAGTGCTGCCACTTGTCTAACGCCCATACTACGGCTAAACATTCCTTCTATGTTGCAGAGTAGTTTGTCTCTGCAGGATTAAGAGTTCTACTGGCATAAGCTATTACCTCCTCTATGCCTTGTCTCCGCTTTTGAGTCAGCACTGCACCCAGTCCTATCTCGCTGGCATCCGTGTACACAATGAATAGATGCACTAAATTTGGATGGCCCAGGATGGGTGGAGTCATCAAGCAAGTTTTCAGTTGTTTAAAAGCCTGTTGGCACTGTAATGTCCACTGAAAAGTTCGGCCCTTTTTCTTTGAGTTGAGTGGTTCAGCAATTATGGAAAAGTTGGAAACATCTGTGGTACCACCCGGCTAGTCCAAGGAAATGTTGGACTTCCTTCAGATTTCTTGGCACAGGATAGGTACCAATAGCTTCCACTTTACAAGGGTCAGCTGAAATGCCTTGGATGTTGACTAGATGACCTAGGAAAGTCACTTCATGCAAACAGAACTTGCTTTTTCTGAGGTTGATGGTTAAACCAGCCTCTTGTAACTTCTGGAAAACAGCTTGGAGGTCAAGGAAATGCTGAGTAACAGATGGAGAGTAAACGAGAATATCGTCAATGTACACAAAGCAATTCTTGCCACATAGCTCTCCCAAGACAGTCTCCATAAGACGTTGGAAAGTGGATGGGGCATTTAAGACCAAACGGCATTACATTAAAGTGAAATAGTCCTGCAGAGGTAATAAAGGCAGTCTTGGCTTTACTGGAAGCATCCATAGTCACTTGCCAATATCCACTGTTAAGATCCAGAGTGGAGAAAATAGCTGACCCCGAAAGGGATTCCAAGATTTCAGTAAGATTTGGCAGAGGATAGGCGTCACTTTCTGTTATGGCGTTCAATTTGCGATAGTCTACACAAAATCGATGACGTCCGTCCTTCTTTGGGACAAGGACTACAGGGGAGGCCCATCCTGACTGTGATGGCTCTACAATACCTGCATCTAACATTTCTTTGAGTTGTTGATTCACTATGGCTTGTTTAGCAGGGGACACCCGATAAGGCCGTTGCTTTATGGGAAATACCTTGAGATATGTTTGGTAATTGTATCTGAATGAATTGAAAATTAATTTGCTACATATTTTTTTTCCTTATGAAAATGAAAGACAAATCAAATATAGCATTTTTTGTGTAAATCTATGTGTATATGTGTATGTTTTTGTGTATGTTTTGTGTACTATGTGTATGTTTTTTATTAGTGCCCTTTATAAAAAATAACAATATATGACATTTTAATGTGTTTCTTTGTATACAGTCCTTGAAAATGTCATACGGTAAAACGAAGTGATTTTTAGAAATAAGTTAAATTTGATATTCATGACACGGTTAAATACAACCAAGAATGTAATAGTTGATCTGTAAGTATTCTATAACAAGTTGCAAAATATAAACACCTACACCACAAATACTAGATATTTTGTTTTTTAACGACTACAGCATGTCATCTATGGACATTTGTTCTATTTTTTTGCTAGAAATTAGTCAAAAATGCCTTGAAGTTATATATATATATATATATATATATATATATATATATATATATATATATATATATATATATATATAGATAGATCATACTAGCTCTCCTCCATTATTTTCATGAACCATGTAAACAAACAAAGTATTTATTTTTATTTATTTAAAAATTCAATGTTTTACCATATGACATATTTAGTTTTACCGTATGACATAGTACAATTTCAATGTTTCATTGCATTTTTAATGTAATAAATTGAGGCCAATTCAGAATGATTTCAAAGAAACAGAAGGCATCTCAAGTGAACCTTTTATTAACAGTAGAATATATTTCCCAACACTTGAACATTTCTTTTAGTCAACTCAACTCTCTTTCAGTACAAGGAACACATAGGACGTGCTATATGTAATACATGACAATATCAGTCAGATTTACAACAGTAAGACGAGTGAGACGAGTGCATCTGAGACGAGTGCATCTGAGACGAGTGCATCTGAGACGAGTACATCTGAGACGAGTACATCTGAGACGAGTACATCTGAGACGAGTATGCCAGACAATTATTTCTGAGACGAGTATATCTGAGACGAGTATATCTCAGCCGAGTATTTCTGAGACGAGTATTTCTGAGACGAGTATTTCTGAGACGAGTATATCTGAGACGAGTATATCTCAGCCGAGTATTTCTGAGACGAGTATTTCTGAGACGAGTATATCTGAGACGAGTACATCTGAGACGAGTACATCTGAGACGAGTACATCTGAGACGAGTACATCTGAGACGAGTACATCTGAGACGAGTACATCTGAGACGAGTACATCTGAGACGAGTATTTCTGAGACGAGTATATCTCAGACGAGTATGTCTGAGACGAGTATGCCAGACAATTATTTTTGAGACGAGTATTTCCAAGACGAGTATTTCCGAGACGAGTATATCTGAGACGAGTATATCTGAAACGAGTATGCAAGACAATTATTTCTGAGACGAGTATATCTGAGACGAGTATATCTGAGACAAGTATGCCAGACAATTATTTCTGAGACAAGTATATCTGAGACGAGTATTTCTGAGACGAGTACATCTGAGACGAGTATATCTGAGACGAGTATTTTTAAGACGAGTACATCTGAGACGAGTTTATCTCAGACGAGTATATCTGAGACGAGTATTTCTGAGACGAGTATATCTCAGACGAGTATGTCTGAGACGAGTATGCCAGACAATTATTTCCGAGACGAGTATTTCCAAGACGAGTATTTCTGAGACGAGTATATCTGAGACGAGTATATCTGAAACGAGTATGCCAGACAATTATTTCCGAGACGAGTATTTCCGAGACGAGTATTTCTGAGACGAGTATATCTGAGACGAGTATATCTGAAACGTGTATGCCAGACAATTATTTCTGAGACAATTATTTCTGAGACGAGCATTTCCGAGACGAGTATTTCTGAGACGAGTATATCTGAGACGAGTATGCCAGACAATTATTTCTGAGACGAGTATATCTGAGACGAGTATGCCAGACGAGTATATCTCAGCCGAGTATTTCTGAGACGAGTATATCTCAGCCGAGTATTTCTGAGACGAGTATTTCTGAGACGAGTATTTCCGAGACAAGTATGCCAGACAATTATTTCTGAGACGAGTATTTCTGAGACGAGTATTTCTGAGACGAGTATTTCTGAGACGAGTATTTCTGAGACGAGTATTTCCGAGACGAGTATTTCCGAGACAAGTATGCCAGACAATTATTTCTGAGACGAGTATTTCTGAGACGAGTGTATCTGAGACGAGTATTTCTGAGACGAGTACTTCTGAGACGAGTACTTCTGAGACGAGTACATCTGAGACGAGTACATCTGAGACGAGTACATCTGAGACGAGTACTTCTGAGACGAGTATTTCTGAGACGAGTATATCTCAGACGAGTATTTCTGAGACGAGTATATCTGAGACGAGTATATCTCAGACGAGTATGTCTGAGACGAGTATGCCAGACAATTATTTTTGAGACGAGTATTTCCAAGACGAGTATTTCCGAGACGAGTACTTCTGAGACGAGTACTTCTGAGACGAGTACATCTGAGACGAGTACATCTGAGACGAGTACATCTGAGACGAGTACATCTGAGACGAGTACATCTCAGACGAGTACATCTCAGACGAGTACTTCTGAGACGAGTGTATCTGAGACGAGTATTTCTGAGACGAGTATGTCTCAGACGAGTATGTCTGAGACGAGTATTTCTGAGACGAGTATATCTCAGACGAGTATGTCTGAGACAATTATTTCTGAGACGAGTATTTCTGAGACGAGTATTTCTGAGACGAGTGTATCTGAGACGAGTATTTCTGAGACGAGTATATCTCAGACGAGTATATCTGAGACGAGTACTTCTGAGACGAGTACTTCTGAGACGAGTACTTCTGAGACGAGTACGTCTGAGACGAGTACTTCTGAGACGAGTATTTCTGAGACGAGTATATCTGAGACGAGTATTTCTGAGACGAGTATATCTCAGACGAGTATTTCTGAGACGAGTATTTCTGAGACGAGTATTTCTGAGACGAGTATATCTGAGACGAGTATTTCTGAGACGAGTATGTCTCAGACGAGTATGTCTGAGACGAGTATGCCAGACAATTATTTTTGAGACGAGTATTTCCAAGATGAGTATTTCCGAGACGAGTATATCTGAGACGAGTATATCTGAGACGAGTATTTCTGAGACGAGTATTTCTGAGACGAGTATATCTCAGACGAGTATGTCTGAGACGAGTATTTCTGAGACGAGTATTTCTGAGACGAGTATTTCTGAGACGAGTATATCTCAGACGAGTATATCTGAGACGAGTATTTCTGAGACGAGTATATCTGAGACGAGTATATCTCAGACGAGTATATCTGAGACGAGTATTTCTGAGACGAGTATATCTGAGACGAGTATATCTGAGACGAGTATTTCTGAGACGAGTATTTCTGAGACGAGTATATCTCAGACGAGTATGTCTGAGACGAGTATGCCAGACAATTATTTTTGAGACGAGTATTTCCAAGATGAGTATATCTGAGACGAGTATATCTGAGACGAGTATTTCTGAGACGAGTATATCTCAGACGAGTATGTCTGAGACGAGTATGCCAGACAATTATTTTTGAGACGAGTATTTCCAAGACGAGTATTTCTGAGACGAGTATATCTGAGACGAGTATATCTGAAACGAGTATGCAAGACAATTATTTCTGAGACGAGTATATCTGAGACAAGTATGCCAGACAATTATTTCTGAGACGAGTATATCTGAGACGAGTATTTCTGAGACGAGAACATCTGAGACGAGTATTTATGAGACGAGTATATCTGAGACGAGTACATCTGAGACGAGTACATCTGAGACGAGTACATCTGAGACGAGTACATCTGAGACGAGTACATCTGAGACGAGTACATCTGAGACGAGTACATCTGAGACGAGTTTATCTCAGACGAGTATATCTGAGACGAGTATTTCTGAGACGAGTATATCTGAGACGAGTATTTCTGAGACGAGTATATCTGAGACGAGTATTTCTGAGACGAGTATTTCTGAGACGAGTATTTCTGAGACGAGTATTTCTGAGACGAGTACATCTGAGACGAGTACATCTGAGACGAGTTTATCTCAGACGAGTATATCTGAGACGAGTATTTCTGAGACGAGTATATCTGAGACGAGTATTTCTGAGACGAGTATATCTGAGACGAGTATTTATGAGACGAGTATATCTGAGACGAGTACTTCTGAGACGAGTACATCTGAGACGAGTACATCTGAGACGAGTACATCTGAGACGAGTACATCTGAGACGAGTACATCTGAGACGAGTACATCTGAGACGAGTACATCTGAGACGAGTTTATCTCAGACGAGTATATCTGAGACGAGTACTTCTGAGACGAGTACATCTGAGACGAGTACTTCTGAGACGAGTACATCTGAGACGAGTACATCTGAGACGAGTACATCTGAGACGAGTACATCTGAGACGAGTACATCTGAGACGAGTACATCTCAGACGAGTATGCCAGACAATTATTTTTGAGACGAGTATTTCCAAGATGAGTATTTCTGAGACGAGTATATCTGAGACGAGTATATCTGAAACGAGTATGCAAGACAATTATTTCCGAGACGAGTATTTCCGAGACGAGTATATCTGAGACGAGTACATCTGAGATGAGTATTTATGAGACGAGTATATCTGAGACGAGTATATCTGAGATGAGTATTTTTGAGACGAGTACATCTGAGACGAGTTTATCTCAGACGAGTATATCTGAGACGAGTATTTCTGAGACGAGTATATCTCAGACGAGTATGTCTGAGACGAGTATGCCAGACAATTATTTCCGTGACAAGTATTTCCAAGACGAGTATTTCTGAGACGAGTATATCTGAGACGAGTATATCTGAAACGAGTATGCCAGACAATTATTTCCGAGACGAGTATTTCTGAGACGAGTATATCTGAGACGAGTATATCTGAAACGTGTATGCCAGACAATTATTTCTGAGACGAGCATTTCCGAGACGAGTATTTCTGAGACGAGTATGTCTGAGACGAGTACGCCAGACAATTATTTCTGAGTCGAGTATATCTGAGATGTATCATATACTCTGTTATACCTTTCCCTACTCTTGGCTAGGTTCTCCTCTCTAGCTGCAGGATCTGCCCTTAGCTTTGCACAGAAACGTGCACCCCTCTCCTTACTAAAAAGAGGCATCTGTAATAATGTGAAAAAATGCTTGAAATAGGCAGAAATATATTATATATGTTAATATTAATTCATAGTAGTTGTACAAACTATATATGTGATAAAACAATTAAGAAATAACTAAATAATTCAGTGAAATGCTCTGTGTCATATGGTATAACAACATGTCATACGGTAAAATCGTTTGTTCGTATGCCATTTTTTGTTTGCCCTTATGACAGTTTCATGCTTTGTCATTTATAACAGGCAGTTGCTTGGCCACCTCCTTCTACCTTTACCCTTGACCTTGACTTTTAAACTTTATATTTCACCTGTAAATCAATATTTTTTTCAAATTTTTAATGTATTAAAGGTGAACTAAGTAACTTTTTTACCTTAACTGAACAGCTTCGGAGTCATTGGAATGGTTATAATACTTATTTCGGGTTGAATGGTGGTCGTTTCGCACCCCCCTGGTGCCCGTGAGCGGAAAATACGCACTTGCAACTTTGGGGCGGCGGGCCGCTGGCCGCCGCGTCAGGAAGTATCGCGTGATATCAGGTCTCGCGATGTAAACAACTGCTTTACGGCCAAAAGAAATCTGCTAAAATGCCGTCATTATTGCGCTCCCTCACGCTGTTTGAACCCGAATGAAGAAGACGTTTTAAAGAATGTCCCATCTGCTTTGATGTCGTTGATCTACTAGCCTCTGGTGTCTGAGAATCACCAACGCGTTTTTACAACAGTGTTGTCAAATATCTATTCCGAAGCTGTGGGGGGAGCTCTAGAGAGAAACCTGCGAGCAAAAAGCGAGAATACAGCGAAGAAATCCCGAAGCTACTGAGTGCTGCTTTAAACCCTTTTTTGACGTTTGACCATATGACACCCAAATCTGTGACGCGTGATAACACACTTGGAAAAGGTGAAATTACCTGAAATTTAAGAGCAAAATCTTAAACTTACCTTCAACTTGGCTGGTCTTCAGGGGTCCTCTGAGTGATGTCATCACATGTCACATGACTTAAGTCATTAATATTCAGTTCCAAAATGGTTTCCAAACTTTGTTTTTCCGTATGACATAGGGAAAATGTGTCTTTGCGGAACAATTTGTTTTAGATACTAATGACATTTCTTAAAGGTCTATCTTACTGATACTTTAATATGCTTATCTTAAGACTTGAAAAAATATGCCAAATGAAAAATTTGATCATTTTTAAACATTTTTAATCATTTTAAATGCAATTGTCTTAAATAAATTTAAGTGAATTCCGTTTGACCGTATGACATTTGACCACATTAATAGTCGAAAAATTACCTATTTTTGAAATTTTCACACAATTATGAAGAGTGAGGAGGACAAATGATGTGAGATTATATAATTTTAAACCTATTTTATATAAATATATAATATTTATTGCTCCTGGAAGTGCAAATCAGTGCGGCACGTCACTGACCCAACTACTCGTGTAACTGTTTTTAAATAGGGAAAACGCTGATGTGTTTGGTCACTTCTAAATTCATTGCTGTTAGATACCATTGAATATACTGGGCTAAGCTAAGTGCCATCAGAGTGTCACCGCGTGCTAGACCGAATAAGTGCACGCACTGAGATGAGAGAGGTATGTATCGTCTTATTTAAGGGAATAACATAGTTAAATATGAAAAAATTTGAAAATACTCGGTGGAGTATCCCTTTAATTTTAATAAACAGTAACTTGAACACTTTGCAGTTTGAATGATGTCCTGTAAACAAAATGACGTATGTTTTTGTTTCCACTGTTCGATCGTGCCTCACACACACACACACACACACACACACACACACACACACACACACACACAAACATATTCCAGCATTGCAATCTTTACATCGCAGCCTGCTTCAGAGCTAAGGCGGGGCTACAGATTAGGTGTCCCTAAAGAACCTGCGTATCTAACAGTAGTTCCGCATTACATTAATTAATTTGCACGCAAGTTTTATTTATTTTTATACTGTGTATTCTCTGTGTAAATTCATGCACCGAACCGTGACGCCCGTACCATTTCGGTTCTATACGAATACATGTACCGTTCCACCCCTAGTCTACAGTGAAATACAATCACACTTTACACTGTTTGGCCAGCATTTTAAACGTGTTTAATCCAGCTACTAGCTAACGGTATGCTAAAGTTAGCTGGTCACTAGCATCACGTGCAGTGAAGTGATGTTTCTGTTATTCTAACGTCCGTTTTCAGAGCATCCAAGAGACGCGCAGGCATAACAGTACACAACAACAACAACACTAGGCTGCCCACAGATGCGCCTGCCTATAATCGGCTTTATATCCTTGGATATTGGTCGATGCCAGTTATGTTAAAAAAATGCAAAAAATCGTCCGATTAATCGGTCGACCTCTAGTCCGTGTGAATTAGTTCAGCTTCACTGGAGACCCACGGTCGACAAACTTTAAATCCTTGCTTTCAAACTATGTTGCACTATATTAAGGTGCCCACTATATCATATTCATAATTGTCACTGTGTGCTGGTTTTAAATCAAGTTTTATCTCGTTTTTATTTGAGAAAAAAAAAAATTACATGAGATTTTCACCAGATGTTGGTAACAACCCAAGTAAGCCATACATACAAAGAAACAAACAAAAATAAGTTCGGAAATTAAGTTATGTGTAATAATGTGAAATGACACAGGGAAAAAGTATTGAACACACTGTATCTGAAAGGGAGAACACAGAAAGGGAGGCGCAAAAAGTCATGGAAAGCCAAGACAACTGCTGAAAACTTACAGTAATTAAAGAGCAATCCAGCCCCCTGTCAGTGGAAATTAATAACCACTGGTTCAGTCCCAAATGATGGCCTACAAAAAGGTCTCATTGCCAAGGTGTCACACAAGACACATCTCATGATGGGTAAAAGCAAAGAGCTGTCTCAAGACCTTCGCAACCTAATTGTTGCAAAACATAATGATGGCATTGGTTATAGGCGCCATTCTAAGCTTCTGAATGGTCCAGTGAGCACTTTTGGGGCCATAATACGGAAGTGGAAAGACAATAATTTCACCATAAATTTGCCTCGACTAGTGCTCCTCGCAAGATTTCTGATAGAGGAGTGAAAAGAATAATCAGAAGAGTTGACACTACACTCTCACGTTTAGGAGTCGGGACATGACGGAATTGTCACTTGCACAATCGGGCCAGTATTGCATCGTAACTAAAGTTGATCATTTTCACTTCTTTAAGTCTTATCAGTTTAAACATTCAAGCTGAGAGAGTTTATGGCTTCGGGAGGGGGCGTAAGTGTGTGTGTCGTTCAGAACACAAGACAAAATAAGAGTGTTCTTGCAAAACAGAACATGGCAAAATAATTATTTTTACTCGATTGTACTATTTTGGTGATCGTTGGGAACCAAAATCGAAATTCAATTAATTGCACAGCCCTAGTCTATGATATTTTAAAAATAATAATCATCTCATTCATGGAAAGTTTCAGGGACGTATTTATTTATGAAAATGGGTAAGAAAGTTTATAATATTTTACATAATTTTTACATCAGTGCTCTCTGTTATGTCATTTCACATGTTTCTCTTCATAATTATTTTGATGTACTGGAATTGAATTTTTTAAAAATATTTTTTTTTTCTTTCATTTCAGACCTGATGGAAGTGAACAAGGAGAGTGAAGAACTGAGTGAAGTGGAGGAGGAACATCATGTCAAACCTGGAGAAAAATCTTTGAGTCGCTCAAAGACAAAAAATAATTTTTTAAAGAAAAGAAGAGCCAAGAAATCTTTCACCTGCACTCAGTGTGGAAAGAGTTTCACAAGCAAACCAAACCTTAAGAGGCACATGAGAGTCCACACTGGAGAGAAGCCTTTCACATGTGATCAGTGTGGGGAGAGTTTCAGTCATTCAGCATCCCTTAAAGGGCACACGAGGATCCACACTGGAGAGAAGCCGTACGCATGTGATCAGTGTGAAAAGAGTTTCTCAAGTGAACCAAACCTTAAGACGCACATGAGAATCCACACTGGAGAGAAGCCTTTCACATGTGATCAGTGCGGGAAAAGCTTCACACAAAAAAATAATCTTATGGGGCACATGAGAATTCACACTGGAGAGAAGCCTTTCACATGTGATCAGTGCGGGAAAAGCTTCACACAAAAAACTAATCTTATGGGGCACATGAAGATCCACACTGGAGAGAAGCCGTTCACGTGTGATCAGTGTGGAAAGAGTTTCACACACAAACATAGTCTTGGAATTCACAATAGAGTTCATACCGGAGAAAAGCCGTTCACATGTGATCAGTGCGGCAAATCTTTTTTTGGTGCAGCAAACCTGAAGGAACACCTGACAGTTCATACGAAGGAGAAGCCGCATTCATGTTCTGAATGTGGAAAGAGTTTTTCACTGCGACACAATTTAAAACTACATCAGAAAATTCATACTGGTGTGAGAGAGTACATGTGCTTTGAGTGTGAGAAGACTTTTACTACAGCGTACAGTTTAAAACAGCACCAGAGAATTCACACTGGAGAAAAACCTTACAAGTGTTTACACTGTGACAAGAGATTCAATCAGTCTGCAAATCTGAAAACACATGAGATGATCCACAGTAGAGGGAAGCCACATACGTGTGATCAGTACAAGAAGAGTTTCGCTTTTAAAAGTCACCTGGAGCTACACATGAACATCCATACAGTGGAGAAACCACAGAAATCACGGTAAGTAGTTCATCTTTATATGCTGATCAACCAAGTCTCTTCTAAGTTAGTTTCCTAAAAGCCACCAGGAGCGACAGGACATTTTCACATTAACACGAATGTTCGGCACAAAATTCACATGAGATTTGTCTGTTCAGACCAATGCAAAATAATGGCAGTAAATGCACATTCAATCTCTGACAGTAGGTGGCGCTCTTGGTAAAGCGGAAAAAAATAGCGCTATGCAACTTTGTTTTTGACACCCGCTTGTCATGCCTGCTACAGACTGCAATTTTGGCAATCCTCTAAGATCATTACTAGGGATGTCCCGGCATCGCTTGTGGGGATGGCACTTGAATATCTTACGTTTGAGTTCCAAGCTAAAGTCTCAAACCAACTCTCAGAAGTGAGAGGAGACCTGCTATACAAATACAAGGTGGCTATCAAGGTGGCCCGATGCGGGCCAATGCTTGGTTGGTCTAACTGGAGCTTTATACAAAACGGTGGCCTAGGGAGAAAACCCCCAAATGGGAGGTAGCCTTCTCACGCGAAACAGAATCTGTTTGAGGCTCTCATGCATGCTGGCCTCTGAAAGATTTTGTATTTTCAGTCATCAGATTAATTTACATTGTGACTGTGTATCAGATGTAATGCACTCTGTCTGTGTCTGCAAAGGTGTGTGCCAAATGGCCCATACAGATGAATGACCCATTCAGATGTATGGCCCATAGAAACTGATTGGTGTGAATAAATAAAAGAATCAGCATTGCTCAGAGTGGATTAGCAAGTTAGATCGATCTCCTGTGGGAGGTCCTAACAGGTTTCTATTGTTTGTAGCCCATAGGCTATGTCTTCATGTACAAAGTTCTGTCTCAAGACACAGAACTTTGGGGTTAAGATTGTTGAAGGGCGACATGCTAACATCGCTGCTGAAGGACTGCTACACTACAAACCTTCAATAAATTCTTCTCCCCACAAGAACTCTGGTCAAGCTTACTTATTTTATGTATTGGAGAAATCTAATACATTGGCGAGCCACCCAAACCACTGCTCGGCCAAATACACCAAAATCTAACACCTCACTAGAGATTTCTCTGAGATGAAGCCAACCTGTACATCACTGGGTGACCAAGATTGGCACCACCTACTACATACAGTAAACCTGATGACTCTAACACAAGGAAGTCTATGATAAGGTATGCAAGCCTACCTATAAAAAAGCTACTAACTGAAGGCCCTAATATCCTAATTCTAATATGTTCCTATCAAACATACCCCTTAAAACTTTCTAAACAGGGAGCCAAGGTCTAAAGTTTAACAACCTTATATAAAGACCTACCAAGATCATCCTGCTGCTCATAGAGCGGTGGCCTAAATTATATTCTTTGAATGAAGGCCTACCACCCAAAAGCTAGAAAGGGCGCACTCACTACCAAGCCCGACTCCGGACCTTCAGAAGCATTCCGTTTAATCGGAAAATTTCGTCATCGGTCCAGGCTTCAGGCCTGATGTAAGAAGCGCCTGGGGGAGAGGAAGAATAGAGGTGAGGCTGGATGTTATTCACCCTCAGAGGAAGGGGATCCCTCACTGACACTGGGAGTGCCTGTGTTGGATCACCTCCCTCAGATCCCTCTTCTTCCTTGAGTTGCGCCTTCTCTGCAACCTACTTTGTAGGAGGAGGAGCGCAAGAGGCGATCCTGAACCTCTGGCCCTGTCTCTGATCCTCGAACCAGGATAGCCCATGCCCCCCTGGCTTTCTGGGTGTGGATTCGGGTTGCGCCTTAGCCTCTCTAAACTTTTTCACCACAGTCTCAGTGGAGGTGCTGAAAAGTTCAGATGGCGAATAGGGGCATCAAAGAGAAGACCCTTTTCTTTCTCCCCAATGTCAGCGAGGTTCAGCCACAGATGTCTCTCCGTGGCCACCATCACTGCCATTAACCTTCCAATTGAGGCAGATCTGTGGTGTGGTGCAGCTCATCCACTGCATCAGGGGAAAGACCCTGACCCTTGTCCAAATCCTTCATCAGGTCGGCTTGGCCTGCTGCCGTGTATGCCAGAGGTTTTAGTGCTGATGCTTCTCCAGCAGCGAGATATACACGTTCACGCATCCCCTTGACATCAGCCTAGTTTTCCCGCTGCTGACGATGGATGCGTGCAGAATATGGGTTATTCCATGCCTTCTTGATCTCAGTATGCAGTAATGGAAGGTTCACAGGAGCTGGGGAGTTATGGTAGGTCCTTCCTTCACGCACTCCCACGGCAGCTGAAGAGCACTCCATAACACCCAACAGTTCGCGGGACAGGGAGGGTGTGAGGGTTCAGGTTGTACCTCTTCTTCACCCTCATCAGTCATCTCCTGCTCTATTGGGCTAGGTGCCAGCAGAGCACTTGCTGCCGGATCAAAGAATGTAAGAGATAACACATCCTCATCCAGCAGCTCACCCTTGCGAGCTTTTGACGGTAGAAAGGCGCGGTTGGCGGTTACAGCCGCGGATCGGGCGGATGACGTGATGAAAAATATTTTAATTCAATTCAGGCGGTTGAACCAATCAAATGAAAAATATTATATATACTGGAATCAGCGGATGGCGGGCGGGTGCGGTTTTGTAAACTCTTTAACAACAAAAATACCCCATTGTAAATATGCAATGAGTGAGCAAACGTTTTGGTGAGATAAATGTAATATAAGAAAATTTTATTTAAAAAGTCTATATCGTCATTAATATCTAATATTCTTGAAATATCATGATATAATTTTGAGGCTATACCGCCCACCCCTAGCGAGCTGCATCTGGGAACTCCATGATCCAAGTCTCCGCAGTGCCTCAGCACGAGCGGGACTCGAACCACTGGGCCCAGATACCTGTCCCTTTTCCCTGGAGAAGTGGGCCAGACGAGAGCAGAGTTTTATAAGCAGAAAACTCACATTCTACACAATCAGATCCTTCAAGAGCTGATTGTGTGTGCTCTTGACCCAAACAGTAAAGGCACATCTGGTGTCAGAAACCTGAGACGCGTATCAACACACTTCTTGAAAAGATTGTCACTTGCCATAATTGTTCTTACCTTTTCCAGGTAATTTACATTTACATTTAGTCATTTAGCAGACACTTTTGTCCAAAGCCGCTTATAAAATGAGGAACAAAGCAAGCGAGTCATCGTGAAGAGGCAAAAACAACACAAAGAGTGCTCAAAATACAAATTTCAGTCATTGCTCAGAGTAGCGTAAGCCAGACAAGAGAGGATTAAAGGAAAATAAAAAATTTTTATGAGATGAAGTGCTCACGGAAGAGAAGTTTTCAATTGTCTTTTCAATGTTGTCAGGGATTCTGCATTCCGGGTGAGGGTGGAGAGATATTTCCATCAGCATGGAACCGTGAATGAGAACGTTCTGCCTCTCTGTGATGGATCCACGAGACGTCGCTTTTTGGTCCGATCGTAGGCTTCTGGTAGGGATGTAGACTCGTAGGAGTGAGTGAAAGTAGGAGGGAGCTGAGCCTGTTGTAGATCTGTAAGCAAGCGTCAATGCCTTGAACTTGATGCGAGCAGCGAGAGGTAGCCAGTGCAGAGAGATGAACAGAGGAGTGACGTGGGCCCTTTTGGGCTTGTTGAAGACAAGACGAGCTGCAGCATTCTGAATCATTTGTAGAGGTTTGGTTGCACATGATGGAAGTCCAGCCAGAAGAGCGTTGCAGTAGTCAAGCCTAGAAATGACCAGGGCCTGGACGAGAAGTTGTGTTGCATGCTCAGTTAGGAAAGGCCTGATCTTCCTGATGTTGTGTCAGGTAATTGTAAATCAGACAAAACTGTCCCTGGAGACGAAAAGAGAATGACATGTTCTCTAGGCGCCCCTTTTATACTTCCGGGTCGCACTAGTAGTGACGTCATAGGCTGTCGCCGGTCAATTTCGATTGCTGTGATTGGATAGTTTTTCAGACACCAGTTCATGTGGAGGTCATTCCCCAATAGCGTCATCGACACAGTGTCAGTTCCCTTTCGAAAGGGAAAGATCTATCTATCTATCTATGTGTCACATTAATTGGTTGTCTGGGAGGGTAATGCTTTGTAAAAGTTAACATAAAACACAAATGTAAAAAAAAAAATGTTAACATAAGATATCTCTTTAAAAAAAAACAAAAACATATTTAAATCTTTTTAAAATTGACTTTTGCAAATAACCTTTGTTAAATTTATAGAAGTATTTGTTAATATTAATGGACCAGAGCTTAAATAGTTTTATTTTTTAACTAACAACTAAAAAAAGATTTATAAATACTAAAAAAAATATTGCTCATTCATTGTTCGTTAATGTTAGTTAATACATTTATATGACAAACAAATTTTAAATGGGCTTTTTTTGTGAGAAGTTTTTATTTCTATGATGCATTTATTGGAGAGAATAATCCTGTCAGACGCAGCACTGCTGTGAACGCGCGTTCACGTTTAAACACAATTTAAACAATGTATTATTCAATGCATTACTTCTATATAATTATATATTAAGTTGCTCAAGCAAGTGGTAAAATATTTAACCATGTATTTATATTAAAATCTTTTGCATTTAAATTTTAATACAATAAATCTGGCATGTCACAAAGAACTTGTTTTTCCACCTCCACGAATGTCATTATGTCGCCTTGAGGTAAATTGTAGTTTTCCTTGCTTTACCCCGGTCTTAAAGTGAAAAAAGTAGTATTTAATTAAATAAATTTATGGTGAGATTACTACATTTTATTTAATTAATCGCACTTATGGTGAAATGACTACATTTTCAGGTCAATCTGTGTTCATTTTGACCACGAAACATGCGCTGTCACTTTAATTCAGCGTTTGCAGCACAGCAGAAATCATAGACCGTATATAAACGGCAAAAGTAGACTCGGTGCGGAAACGATCGCTGCACTGCTGTATACGCACCGCAACTGGAACGGATCGATCATCGACGGACTGCATCCACGTGCAGTGTGAAAGCTCTGTAAACATGGGTACGGAAAAAAAGACTCACCGCACACGCACTGCAAACGAAATATGTGTGAAACGGGCGTAGACTTGGAGCAGGAGAGCTACTCCGGCTGCTACTCGCAGTAGAGCGAGTGTTGCCATCTTCAGTTCAGCGACATATTTCCCGCCGCGCGCTCTCTGTCCGCTAGTGCTCATCTGTATTTGACGCAAGTGTTTGTTTGTGTGTGAGTGTGCACGCTTGCGCACTCATTGGGATAATTGTAAACGCGCAAACACAGACAGAAAAGACATGCCATCGTGGAAATAAGATAAATAACATATTACTTAAGGGCTATTTAGTTTTTTTTAATAAAATAACAAATTGTAATCTGGCGCTATAAAGAAAATCAAATCAAATTTACTTGACTTCAAGGGGGGCGGGGGGAGCCGTTAGGAGGGCGGGGCGCCCCCCTTATATAATGGTAGGGGAAACACTGATATTTAAATGCCTTTTTCATAATTTGGCATTTGTTTAGTTGATGTTCTACTTCCATTAAACAATTGACAGTGCACGTTGTATACTGAATACCATTCTAATAATACTCATCTGAGTGAGTATTAATTGTAATAATACCACATCAGAGTAAACAACATAGGCATCTGTTCAGCGTCCAAGGCAAACTGTGTTATTCGAAGCTTTTGATGTAAAGCATTTTCATGTTGAGGAAAACTTGGCTCGTGCACATTTCCTGCAGCAGCTCACCGTGTGACCTCCATTATTTTCAGATGTGTTTTATCCATAGAATTGTGTTTTTCAATGGCTTCATTCAGGATTTAAAAAAAAAAAAATGTTTTATGTGATTAGTCTGAAATATTTGTTATTCATCTTACACCGTGTCTGTTGGAACTGACACTTGTTTGTTTTTGGCAGAACTACCAGACAGCATCTGGATAAAAAGGACAGAGAGAGCGAGGAGAGTGAAGAACTGAATGAACTGGAGGAGGAACATCATGTCAAACCTGGAGAAAAACCTTTAAATCGCTCAAAGACTAAACAGACATTTTTAAAGAAAATAGACGTGAAATCATTCACCTGCACTCAGTGTGGAAAGAGTTTCACAGCTAAAGCAAGTCTTGGGCGTCACATGAGGATCCACGCTGGAGAGAAGCCCTTCAAATGTGATCAGTGCGGGAAGAGCTTCGCATACAAAGAAAGTCTTGAGCTTCACATGAGAGTTCATACAGGAGAAAAGCCGTATGCATGTGACCAGTGTGAAAATAGTTTCCCAAGCAAATCAAACCTTAAGAGGCACATGAGAACCCACACTGGAGAGAAGCCTTTCACATGTGATCAGTGCGGGAAGAGGCTCACAAATAAAACATATCTTATGGGGCACATGAATGTCCACACTGGAGTGAAGCCGTTCACGTGTGATCAGTGTGGGATTAGTTTCAGTCAATCAGCATACCTTAAAGGACACATGAGGGTCCACACTGGAGAGAAGCCGTTTATGTGTGAACAGTGTGGAAAGAGTTTCCCACTCAAACATAGTCTTTTACTTCACAATAGAGTTCACACCGGAGAGAAGCCTTTCACATGTGATCAATGTGGCAAAACATTTCTTCAGGCATCAGCCCTGAAGGCACACCTGACAGTTCATACGAAGGAGAAGCTGCATTCATGTTCTGTGTGTGGAAAGAGTTTTTCACTGCGGCGAAATTTAAAAGTACATGAAAAAATTCATACTGGTGTGAGAGAGTACATGTGCTTTAAATGTGAGAAGACTTTTACTGCAGCGGAGAATTTAAAACGGCACCAGAGTATTCACACTGGAGAAAAACCTTACAAGTGTTCACACTGTGACAAGAGATTCAGTCAGCCATCAAATCTGAAAGCACATGAGAGGATCCACAGTAGAGAGAAGCCACATACGTGTGATCAGTGCGAAGTGAGTTTCTATTTTAAAAGTCACCTTAAGCTACACATGAAGATCCATGCAGCAGAGAAACCACATAAACGCAGTTTGAAATCATGGTAAGTAGTTCATCTTTATGTGCTGAGAAACAAATGTCTCTTCTAAGTTAGTTTCCTAACAGCCACGATGAGCGACAGGACATTTTCACACTAACACGAATGTTCGGCACAAAATTCTCATGAGATTTGTCTGTTCAGACCAATGCAAAAAAAAATAATAATAGGCTATGACACAAGTTTGTATAGAAGAATTAAACGTCATCAGCATTTGCTAATGGTAAATAGGGCAAGGTGAATTGCACAGTAATTGTGGCTTTATGTGCGTTGAATTAAAGAGGAAGCGAAAGAGGTCATGGCTTGGGAAGAGGCCATCTTGGTTATGTCAATTTTGCAAATGGAGCTTGAGGAAAATAGTTTTAGGTTTTAGCACTCTGTCGCGTTGATCCTTACGCCATTTCATCTTGCATTTTTTTTGGCCAGTCAGTAGACAGGTCGTAGCAACAAACACTGCTGATCATGTTAAATTTCTGCCGCTTTTAGAAATTTATCGCAGCCACTATTTGGTCGGCAATGCGACAACGACCATGTTTGAACCTCTCTCACTGTATGACGTAGCACCACGGTTTGGGAGCCACGACCACAAAAAACAGTATTGGTCCTCTTTTGTCTGATACAGTCCAAAATCCTACAATGTGTACCGGGCATTACCGAGAACATCAAACAGTATTTTCATTTCTTCAAACAGTCATCCGTATTTTCTATTTGCTTTGGTGCTTATCAAAAATAAAGAGCAGAAGAACCTTCTGCTTAGGTTTTTACGCATATGCAAGGGTCCACCCACAGTGTGCATGACAATTTTCATCTCTAGAATAGTCGCTTTCTCCCTGATTTACACAGTCATTGCACAGATTCGCCTCGTGTAAACAAAGGAGATTGTGTCGCACAATCTGACGTCAAACAAAAGGGATAACAGCACGCTCTCTGATGTCACCAAGCTAAAATCTACGTTTTCACCATCTACATGTCAAACACTGCAATCAGGTTTTATTAAAATCTTCACTCTGGCAGGAGTTTTCAAAAAAGTTTGGTTTCAGATGCTGCATTTGTGTGTGGATGAACGGCCAAACGGCAAATCTGCAGTTTTGAAAATATGGTTTAGATCATCAAAACAATCAAAGAAAAGTTTTGTTGCTGTGGCTTCGACAAAACCTGATGAATCAATATGTTTTTGTTTTTTACACGTGATTAGTCTGAAACATTTATTACTCACATCATATCTGTTGGAAATGAAACTTGTTTGTTTTTTGCAGAACTGCCAGAAAGCATCTTGGAAGGAGAGGACAGAGAGAACGCCAGTGATCCAGAACCTGCAGAATGAAACATCATGACACTGAAGAACAAAGGTTGGTGCTTTAATTCTCAAGAGAAAGTTTCAACATTTTTGTTTGACCAGATTGAAGCAAACACTGAACCAAACTATTTAAATATTGAACAAGCAAATTGGTTGCGGAAGCAGCAGCAGCCAATCAGCTTGTGCCGTGTAGGAAACGATGTGATTTCTTACAGATTAAATGTCAAGCGCCATCTAGAGTTTCATGACCAAACTGGTATTTTATAACACAAATCATCTTCATGACATTAAAATAGATCATAATCGTGCACAGCAGTTGAGGACCAGATTTGATGAGATTAAAATTACTGTTGAACTCATCAGTGATCTTGACTTTGAGCTTCACTTTTCATTTCAGATTTGTTTCTCATTTGAAATCTCACATGATTTAATGTTTCTTTTAGATCTGATGGATGTGGACGAGAAAGTAAAAACAGAAGCCAAAAAACTGTCACCTGCCCTCAATGTAAAAAAAAAACATTTCAAATGTAAATCAAGGCTGAAGAATCACATGAGGATCCACAGCGGAGAGAAACTTTACACACGTGATCAATGCGGGAAGAGTTTCACTCGGGCCTTCGTTCTGA
Source organism: Abramis brama (assembly GCA_022829085.1). NCBI lineage: Eukaryota > Metazoa > Chordata > Actinopteri > Cypriniformes > Leuciscidae > Abramis > Abramis brama. The sequence continues at coordinate 9,628,645 of CM040766.1, forward strand.
AATCACTTCTGCCTTCTCATTCAGAAGAAGAGCACCAGAAAATTAAGCTTTCATGTTCAGGGAGCTGAAGAAGAGTTCTTCATTGCTTGAGAGCTGCCTAGTTCATTTTCATTTTTACTTAGTTCGTATACTTCTAGTAGTAATTGATTCAACTCATTATCATTTTATTGAAAACTTATTGTTATTGTCCAATTTTTATTTTCTGCTGATTCTTCTTGCACTAGTAATAATTTTATAAATTTTGGTTCTAATAGCCAAGTATTGTGTTTGCTTCAGGGGCTTCCTGTAACAGAGTCGACTGGAGGCAAGGTTGAAGAACCCAAGTGCAGTATTTATTCATAACATAAAACGAAGGCATGGTGTGGCATGACACTTAAAACAAGAACATGGAAGATGGCTTACCAACAGCAGTTACAGTGAAACTATACTTGACAAAGTAACAAGGCTAACACGAGGGCTTAAATGCACACAAGACTAATGACTAGACAAGGGACACCACAATCAAGGCAATAAACCAGAATATGACACATAAGACAAGGGAACACATTGTAGGGTCAGCAGGATGACAGACATAAAACAAGAGGATGAAACGAAACTAAGTGGCCACAATTCATATATGCAACTATACCACAGAAGTATAGTCCGAGCCTTGTGCTTTGTTCGCGCCATTTTGAAGACGATTGCTTTACCAACTTAAATGCAATCAAACTTGGATTCGCGAGCCGGCTGATATTGAAGGAAGGTTCAGTTCTAATGTATTTGCATCAGCTTCCTCCTCCGTATCACAACCTGTAAGTGTTATTAATAATTGTTGCTTTTATGTTTTATGTAGCATGCTTACCAATAATTATTTGGTTTGTTGTGTAAGCACCGTTTAGCTTCTAGGTCTTCAATGACAATTGTATTGAGATATGTGAAGTGTTTGTCGTTGTTTTCGGAGTTGTTGTTGAGAATAGAGTAATACCTCGTAACTGCATTTTTTTTTTTTTTGTAAAAACATTATGTTTATGCCTCGGGCTAACGCAAACAAAGACTGATTGTGCTTTTACAATATGAACTCTGGGCTATGCTCGCTAACATAACATTAAATTCCTTATCTCATTTTAAATGTTTTACTACAAACTACAAAGCAGTGGACTATAATCATTATTATAACACAATTTAATTGATAAAAGCATCATTGTACTCCGTGTTTAACAATAAGTATTATCTCTGTAAACACTGCTAACATCATCGGACCAATCACCACAGATTAGCGTCACGTAAAGGCGGGGTTTTGAAAAGTGATTCACTAAACGAATCATTTGAGAATTGCGGTCAAAACAGGTAAAAATAAATGCATATTATAAGAAAACTAAAGTCTTTTTTGTCATTGCATGCATGCAAAACTGTTGTTGGGGACTTCTAAAACAATATTAGGAACATTTTAAATGCCATAATAGGTGCTCTTTAACACCGTTGTTATAAACCCTTCTTTCTTTTTCTTATTTCAAACTCTAATAGATTAAGTATTTCAGAATAATAGGCCTAAGCATGGTGCAGTTGAGAGTAAGGCAGCCAACTGTAATTTCTCAAATGCATTTTGTCATTTGTTTGGTCTACTTTTTCATATTCTTTTTGTTTTGTGAGATCTCTACCTAATCTTGGATCCATGGCCAATAACATTTCCATCTCATTATCCAAGTTTTGACATCATTTTTGATTTCCTAATTTTGGACTATTTGGAGTTATTTTTCCTTCTGTTTCCGTCTATTTTTTTCTTTGCCAGAGAATAATTCTATCATGCTTTTAGCCCTATAGTTGTTGAAAATTATAGCCCTCAGTTAACCCTAAAGCTTAGTTAACTAAACCCATTTGCTTACAGGTGGTGAGGTATCTACTGTAAGCCTCTGCATGGGTCAAATTGGGGTGAGCCATCACTAGTTCCACCTCTTCATTTGTCCACCTCCCCTGGATGTTTGCAGGTATTGTTGTTGTCTCCACCCTTTCAATAAGTTGATCCTCTTCTTCTTCAGCTTGTTTAATTGTGGGATCTTCTGGTTCTTCTTGTTAGGTGGGGTTTTGTACTGATGGGGGACGTTTATTTGTACTGACTTTGATTGTGGCTACCTTGTATGGCACCGTGTCATGGAGCCGGTTGACACGTGGAGAGTGTATCAAGATCAGTGGAGATAGCAGGTGTGCCTGCTGGAGCTGTTGTTGGCTCATTGGGAGCTTGGCCATGAGGGACCCAAGGGATGAAAACAAAACAAAATCCCCGTTCTGAATGAGTGCAATACAACTCACAAAAGTGAGGACGGAGATCTTCACTTCTTTTGACATGTTTTTTGGAAGACGTTGTAGGCATGTATCCAACCATGGCATGCCCCCCTCTTTGTACTTTTGGATGTGTTTGGCATATGTCAGATTGCTTCTTTCCATGTTGGCACAGATGTTCCCCATTAGTGCCGCTGCCTGAGCTTCAGTGGATGGCATCTCAGTTTGACTATATAGCTCGATATAGTCTCTTTTATTCCATTTTGCCTTCGGGTGGCGATTCTCATCCCAAAAGACAATTGATGGAAAGTACTTCAATTTGGAAAGGGCCAGCTGTAGGCACTGCTGGACGTCCTGACCAGCCGCCTCAACAAGTTGTAGCGCCCTTTTGAAGGTGTGTGGGTACTTGAAAGCATCCCGCTCCACCAGGTCCTTGCTGAAATCGCTGACGGTCCTGCACCCGACTAACTTTCCAAACAAAGGGGGGGTCTGCTCTTTAAGTGAATGGATTGGGATACGATTATTACATTCGTGCAAGTCACTTAAAAGGACTTGCACCAGGGATTCACCAATGATGAGTGGTGGTGCCTTCAGTGAATCGGTCAGCGGGAATATCCTCATCACTCTCATCTGTTGAACTGGGTCATTGAACCAGGTGCTCAGTGGTGGTGGACATTCTCCCACGCTTGCACTTTCTGCTGGAGACAATCCAAGAAAGCCTCTCCTTTTGGTTAAGCTGTTTGGGTTAATTCCATTCGTGCCCAAGCTTTTCTTTTTTCCAAAGAAAAGCTCTTCGAGAGCCAGCTCAACTTGGAAGACAGTCCAACTGTTCATATACCCTCCCTGTCCTTTGCATTCGGTCAGTAGATTAAACAGGCTTTGAGTGAGGCATTCTGCAACAGGGTGGATAACATGCCGCAGTCCCAATTTTTGTTGGTTGTTTTTAAAGACAAGTATCATTGGAAAATCTTGCAGAAGTAGATGTCTGCTTCGTCATAAAAATCACGTGCTTCAATTCTTTCTGGGATGTTATCCTTTAGCAGAAAGACTGCCTCCATTCTGGTATAGACACGGCATCTGGTTTTGTCAGCAAGGTCCCGCATGTAATCCACATAATCCTTTGCATGCTTCAACAGTGATTGGCTGTGCTGTGGATTATGCAGACCACATGTTGCGATTATTCGACTGACAGGGTGCCTTTTCGTGTTTCCCACATGACAGTGGGGTGTCGTTGCGTATAGATGAACAAAGTTTAAGTCAGCATTTGGCTCCATTCCACTGAAAACCATCTTTAGATTAGGCTCGATTGTAAGGGGATACTGGTCCAGGTTCGACTGAAAGTTGCTTGCCTCAGGGATCCCGTATGCAGTGAATAAGGACCCCCTGTGTCCAACCACCTGTTGCAGTCCATGCCGTGACCACATCATCTCCATGCGGTAGTCTTTCGGACGGATGGTGCAGGCTGCGTGGACAGAGATGGATTGAATGCTTGTTACAGTATGTCGATCATTTCCGCAAGCTCGATGGGCTCGGGGTCCTTTTGTCCAAATTTGGTCAGTGTAACAACAAGGGATTGGTCTGTATTTGAATCGACTTCCCCTATTGCCTCCATCAGTAGTTGTAGGACAAATGCTTGATCCTGTTTCAAGATGTGCATCCGTCCCAGATTGTAGCTGTTGTTCTTCATTATTGTTTCACGTTGTTTCTGTTCTGGTGGCAGATTCTTAACTTTTTCAGCAAACACATGAAAGACCGTGTTGATTGTACCTAGGACATTGGCACGGGCGGCATTTTCTGACTGAAAAACTATGCCAGGGTGAGTGTGTTGAGCGGACAAGATGCTCAAATTTAGAAAATGTCCTCCATCCACAAAGGCCAACACAGTGCCATAGGTCTTATGTAGTGCAGAGAATCCAGCACCGCTGTATGTGTGGAGTTGGAGATGTTTTTTCAAAATGTGCCAGTGGTTTTGCAGACTGGGCATCAAAACTTTTCCCACAAAGAGATAGTGTAGCCGGATTCTCAAAGCAGACATGTTCTTGATCTGGATAACAATGCCATCAAAGTCATACTCACATTTTACAGCATGGTTGGCTTGTTGCACTGTTGTTGGGAAAATGGGAATGGTGAGGTCTTCATTCTGTAAGAAGTCATTCACAAAATTGTGTGCATATATAGCATCCAGTAGGTTTTTGGTGTTCTCCTCAGAGGAGTCGCTGAAGAGGTACCCATACAGGAAATCCAGTTCTTCATCGGTGTAGTCTTGTTGTCCAAGGTTAGCCATTATCTGAAAAAGATTTTAAAAAATAAGAAAGTTTAATTCAAAGAGCAGGAATAGTCATCAAAAACTGTTCACATACTAGAAAGAATCATAATGAGAAAGGTACATTGAAAGATTACTTTAAGAGCACTGAAACGCACAGTAAACATGAAGAGCATGACCTAACTTCAAAAGTGCTTGAAAATTGGAAAAAGAACCAGAATCAGGAACCAATAAGCAGATAAGAACATCTCAGAGATGTTCAGATATGTTGAGAATGGCCTAGTATCTCCAGAACTTCATGGAAGTCAAATACCAATGACATGTTATGTAATAAGTGGTTTACTACAATGAATCAGAGTAAAATTCTCTCCAAGAGTCCACAATCAAAAAAAGCTGGTGGCCAAATCAGATTGATCTCAAAGAGCAGAGGATGGCAGTCAAGACCACCATCTCAACCTTCACAGATTACCCTAAAGAAAGCCGAGTGCCCCTCTGCAGAAAGACCCCTCCAGAAAAAGTGTCCAGCTAACATATGAACAGTTCAGATGCAAAAGCCTCTAAGTGCCATCTGAAATTTTCTTCTAGAATGATAATTTTGATCAAGCTCGTATATTTAAGTTCAGTAATTTCACTTAAATGCCAATGCAAATTACCTATTAATTGTCATTTAAGTGAAATTACTTAACTTAAATATACAAGCTTTATAAAAATTATCATTCTAGAAGAAAATTTCAGATGGCACTTAGAGGCTTTTGCATCTGAACTCTTCATATATACACACTTCCTTGTATCAAATATGGTAATGCATTCTATAGATTAATTTGAGAAATAGTTTGTACCATGTGACTTTATTGAAATAGCATTCTCTGTTGCATCAGCCTTCCTTTAAGTAAAGCCCTGCATTTCAGCCCGAGCCCGACGGGCCCCGACTTTTTTAAGCCCCTAGGGCCGGGCTTCGGGCCAATTTTCACGTCATAGTTCACATGCGGGCCGGGCCTCGGGCCTTTTTTGGGTTATCCTTCTTTTTATATTTTTAGACATTAATTATAAAATATATGAGAAGTTGACGTAGACGATAGAAAAACAAACATAGAAAGAAAGACATTTAGTAACCTCTTAACTTTCATAATTACAATTACACTGACATATGATTGACATGACAGTCACACGCACGCACGCACACACACAGAAGGTTTCCCGTCAGTGGAACCAACGATTCACCTCATGTGCAAATAATGCAGAATAAAAGAAAAATCGCGAGTGATAGAAGAGAGGACTGGGTTAAAATCTTCCACTGTGGATGCTATTCTTGTTCTCCACGATGCTCTGTAAGAGACTGTTCTAACTTTTCGTTTGATTGGACTTTATTTTCGTTTAACTGTTGGAAACTGCTGGAAAAAAGAATGGCCATGTTCTGTGGTGCATTTTTGAGGTAAGATAACCTGCAAGTTTGTTTTTGATTTATTTAATTTAATTTGTTTAGATTGACTATTGCTCATTTCGTTTGCGAGCGCAGCCTGAGCCTGCCTCAGTATTTTAAAAAAAAATTACTCACTGTGGTTTAATAAATAAACATTAAACTAACTGTCTGTGTAATATGTGTGAAGTGTTTTATATCTATGGATTTTATTGTAGCTAAGTAAAGTATTAGCGTTGATTTGAGAGGCTAAATTGATCAAACATGTTTTACTCGCTGTTGGCTCGGCTTGCTTGGTCGTCTTTTTTTTTTTTTTTATGCTCCAAACATTTGTCTAAATTAACTTAATAAAGAAATGAAAATAAAAGAAACATAATTAACAAAACGGACATATTTTAATGGCAGTCTGCCGCTGTTAAAAAAAAAAAAAAAAAAAAATCGGGCTCGGGTCGGACTCGGGCTGATAATTCTGATGAGCTGTCGGACACGGGTCGGGCTAGGGCCTGAGCGTCTCGGGCCAGGGCCAGGGCCGGGCTCGGGCCTAGATTTGAGGCCCGTGCAGGGCTCTACCTTTAAGCCCCCAAAAGTCAGACAAGCTACAGTCTGAAGGTGAGTGAACATTTGCTTGCCAGTTATACTGTGAACCTCAACAATTTACCTACACTCTGTAAATCCTTGCTATAAAAAAAAGCCAAATTCTGACAGTAACGTACCATTTTCCATTAAAACTGTGATACACCATAGAAAACAATGCAATCTGGGTAATATTTAATTTTCAAGAAAATAGCAGGAATATACTTGTATATATGTACGGCAAATATATGAAGCAAATATACAGCGTTTACACTCAAAGGCTGTGTTTCAAATCACACCCTATACCCTAATTCAATATTTCTTACATTAGTTCACTTATGTAGTCCACTTAAAAGAAAATAGAGAAAAGAGTACTGTACTGCAGCCAGCCACCAGGGGGCGATCAAAACATCTTAGCCTTATTTTCCAAGACGCGTGTCAGACTAGAAATAGTCCTCAGATGCCATGTCCGTAATTTATAGCAAAACATCTAGCATTAATTCGATCTCAAACAGATTCATTAAAAGTAGTTATTACTCATGAAATCATTAACCAACGTAGTTGAACGACCACTTTGCGATAATGTGGTTTCGGGAAACAGTCGTGACTAGCTAGTTGATTTCTTTAACGATGCATCGTACAATGGTAGTTAAGCAGTGAGCTGTGTCGTTGTATGGGGAATGCATATAAGTAGACTGAGTAGACTATTTAGTAGACTGAAAAGAAATATGTTCACAGTAATAATATGCTCACATTATTAGCATGTTATAAATATTAGTTTAAACATTTAATAGCAGTTGGCCAAATCAAGGCAGCCTGCAGGTTTCTGCAAATTAAATAATTTCACTTGAGGTTTAATTTAGTGCATTATATTGCCAGTATTTACCATTAATTTACAGGGCAATGTATTACAGTGTAGAAATGTTTTTGATCAGATCTGTCCAGTGTCCTCTGATCTGTGTCACAGACACCCAGGTTTCTGATGTACTGCAGGAGTTGATGATACCAATTGTGTTGATGTACCAACAGTGTCTGTGTAAACTTTACACTGCCAACCTACAGTATTTGCTTAAATAAGGCCTTGTGAGCGCTTTGGAGGCACAAGCCACAGAAGTAATGTGTTACTAGTGTTACGCCCTGTGGCTGTATTTGTGAATTATGCGCTCTTGGGAGAGTGTCACCTACTGGGCAAATTATGCATTACATGTTTCCATCTCTTGCTCTTTCTGACTCTCTCTGTTATAGATTGTTAATTGGATTCCAGCTGATGTCCATCATTCATCAGTACTGAGTGAACGCTACAGAGATCCAAGGTGTATAAGACGGCAAAGAGACAATGCTTGGGGGGCTGACGGCTACGCGCTCACTCTTTGTCCTGATCCAGACTGGTGTTCTTTTGTGCATTTCAGTGTGACCAAGTGTGGTCTTTATTACCTCTTAACTTTGTGAATGAACTTGTCAATTATAAACTATGAGAGAGCGTGTGAACGCTATGGTGGGTGTGTTTATGATTCTTTTGTGTTATTTTCTAATTTATGTAAATACTTTTGTTTGTCTTTCTTTGGAAGCGGTAGGGAGAGGGTGCCATTTTCTTTGAATTTAAAATTTTGTTTATGTTTATGGTAGACAGGGAGATAGGTAAGACTCTGTCATTTCTTTTCTTTTCTTTTTTTTTGTTAAGGTTAGTTAGAGTTTTCGTGTTTAGTTAGAGGATTTTTGTGTGTTATGTTTGCCTGGCCCTCTCCTGAAGATTTGCTTCCTTTGTTATTAATAAATTAAGATATTTGCTTAATTTTGTGTTTGTGCTTTTCTGGATCAGGGGATTGATGTGACCATCAGACTTTTTTTTTTATTTACATTTTGTTACGACTTCATTTAACCCCTAGACTAACAGTGAGGTTCGTAACAACTAGTATCTATAATTAGTTTGTTTCAACAACAATTACTGACCAGTAATATTAACTTCTCGTCCATTGTTATTTATAGTTTACAAGTAGGATGTGATGGTTGGCCAGTGAGGTATTTGTCTCATCCATCCTTCCCGTGTTTTTGGACATTTGGGTAAAAAGTGACAGTGATGAGTGCTGCGTTTACCCATAGACTGTAAAACAATATTTTTTTTTACCATAACCACTTCTTGTGCTGATGACATCATTTGCTGAATACATGCTGAATGTTTGTCAATACAGGGAGACTCCGGAGGTCCAGTGCTCAGTAGGAACAGCTCCTTGTGGATTGAGTCCGGCATTTCCAGTTTTACTGAACGAAAATGTGATAACCCTAAATATCCCAGTGTGTTTGCCAGAGTTTCTCAGTACCAGACTTGGATCAAGTCTTACATGGGCAGCAACCCACCTGGATTTGTTGAATTCAACGCTGAAAAGCCAACATCCAACTCCAACTTCGGAAGCATACTCAACCTCCTCTTAGTTTCCCTTTCTCTCACATTCTCCATCATTCCTTTCACCTTCTCCATCTATCTTGATTCCTAAAGATTGAATGAACAGTAATTCTCAGTAAGAGCAGTTGTATTGTTATTTTAGTCATTTATTCCCTATCTTTTAAAAATTTACTATTCTTGAAAAGCTCTCTTATTGATATCATAAGAGCATACACTAATGAAGATAATGCTGAACTAGCTTGCATAAAGTTCATATGTGTACTTTTAAGTGCACTTAAAGTGTGCATATTGTGTTCACTTGTATTAATTCATCTAACCTGAGCCATTGCCGCTAAATGGCTAACTGAACCAATGTTAAGTTACATAAACTGCTAATCCAAACAATCTAACTTCAATCAAAGTAAATGTTAGATAGCTCTATTTCTCTCTGCCACCATAATTCTCACTCCCCATTTTTCACCCGAGAACGCATGGCCCATGGGAACAATAGTCATAAACATGGAGCCAATCTCGGTTCACAAACTACATCACCTGATAGGTGGAAGGTTTAATGATTGACCAATAAGAACATTCATTACATCATATAGAAATGTAAGACAAAGAGAAAAACGGAGAGAAATGCATATGTGGCCATATAAATTCTGGACCAAGAGCAACTCCCCTCTTCCCATCTAAATCCCTGTATTTCCCAAAGTCAGGTGGAGAACATTTCTATTTCATCACCAGCTGAAGTACATCTTTTTAAATCAATCCTGAAACTGGAATTGAATGGATGTGACACACTGCAATGGATCGACACACTGTAACATTATAAAATACTTTACCGACACTTTTTTTCACAGTTAAGTTAGTAAATAAATAGAAGGTAGTATTTGTGTTCTAAGAGAAAGACTCGGAAAGAGCACAAGTACTGGAAAATTTGATATTCTTAGTAGAATTGATAGAACTTGGGCTTGATATATACTCTGCTGACAGAACTCTATCTAACCTCTAGATCCCCACAGAGAGAATAATCCAGATCAATATGACAGATGAGTAAAAGAAATACACAAATTACATAGAACAAGCTTGATTCGAAGAAACCTTGTCGTACATCACCCTTTATAGAGACCAAACATGCCACATGTGATTTTGGTTATACAAGTCTGAAACAGTAAACCAAAAGAGTTTAAAAGAGAGAATGAATACATTTATACATTTTCCAAGTGGTTATGTATAGAATTAAAAGGGGTTTATTTCTCCTCCTCAACGAGAATTAACAGAACACCTGGTCCTCCACTGTGTAAGCTTCATTTGGGATGTTAGATGCAGTTTTGCAAATTTTTAGATTTAGCAAATGAATGCCATATGGGTTCCTTATCTGTACGGGAACCTTGTTTTCTGTTTATACAGCTGGAAGAGACACTCAGAAGATGATTGGGCAGTGAAACGACCAGGCCAGCTGACAGTCTTGCCTGGGCCCGGGACGAGATAATCTTAGACGGGCCCCCCCGAGCACAGATCTCTCCTTTTCCCTTGCTGAAGATTATGGAAGATTATTGTAAAGTGTTTTTTTTTTTTTTTTAAATACACCAATCCAGTGTTGGACAGATCAGTTGTTTTAACCCTTCATTAAAGTGAATGGTTCAAATGAATCATTAGTGGACTTGTGGCCTACAGCACGCATTGTGTGATTATCTCGGCAGTTTAGGACATCGCACAAGATTTCTGTCAACACAGAAAACATTTCATCACTGGATAGGTTTTTTCGTTTACTGAAATTGTGGTTTATGTCAGCTGAATTGGCGGAACGCTTTTCAGAGAAAATATATTTTTTTAGCACAAGTCACGCGGTAATTCAGGAGAAAAAATCTCCAAATGCTCCACGTGAAACTGCGGTCTTCCGACCTTTTACTATAGTGTCAATTGATTTTGATTAATAGGCACAAGGGAGAGAGAGCAAGACAGCGCTCGACGTGTTGTTCGAAGACGTGAGAGAGCGCGCGCGCGACCGAGGCTCTCTCTCTCTCTCTGCTCGTTATGCGACCTGTCAGGCGCAGCACTCATTCTATTCTACATCACTTACCGATCAAATAAGTCTTTGGCGCAGTGGCGGATGCAGAACGTGACAGATGGGTGGGCCTGGATTAAGTCGAGGTGGGCCTGAATCTATGGGTGTTCCGAAATCAAAGCAGTTGTCCCGAATCTAGCAGGGCTGGGTTTCCTGAAACCTTCTTAACGCTACGTCGTTCTTATGTTACACTGTATCTTATCGTATATGTGCACGTCACGTGTACATCACTTTTGAATAAGAAACGATAACAAGTCTATAAAAACATCCTAATACATGCAATTTCAACTATTTCTGAAGTGATTATTTTATAAAGAATATTATATATTATTTTTATAAAGAGAATAATTGATTCTGGAGCCGTCGATATCAACTAATTCAGCACTATCACCACAGACAGCACCGGGTAGAGTCGCACGTAAGTAGGTATATCTTAAACAGCTTCCTAAGGCATAGTTCGGGGAACACGCCTAGTAATGGTATACCTTTAGTTAAGTTATACCTTAAGAGTCTTTGTAGCGCGCTAAGAAACAACCGTTATCGAGAAACGCAGCCCTGAAATTATACTAGAGCAGCAGAGTCTTGGGCTGCGTTTCTCGATAACGTTGTCTCTTATGCCTGGTTCAGATTACACGATTTTAGCCCGATTTTGGCACGATCCGTTTGACGTAGGGTGTCGTCGGGATTCGCAAACGACAACGGGCGTTGGGACGTAAGATTCGATCGTTTCATCTCGTATAGTGTGTCATAGTGGGCGACAACCTACAACCTGATGCTTCACGACATCACGACAAAAAGAGCATGTTTAATTTTTAACGGTCCTCCACGACGACGGCGCACGAGTAAAGGAGAGTGAAGCCTTGTTTATACTTTCTCCGCAGACTGCGCGCCCACCTCCCCAAACGGACGAGGCATTTATACTTGACGCGCTCGCCGTTGTACTATTCTTTGAAACGACAGGGGGCGACTCGAGTAATTGTCCTCTAAACCATCAGGAATCAGCAGTGAGAAGAAGAAAGCTATACACACGTGACAATGTTTATTTTAGTACACTCACAAATAACACACTACAAAAAGAATCATGTAAAACCCAGTAAACCCTGAGATTATCACTCGTGACAATACAACAAAATATATGGAAATGAGAGTATACAATATAACTAAATTAACAATCTATAACATATTTTCTAATTTCACTTAACATTTCATGAACATTTTTATTAAACATGGACCTTTATGTTCATTAAAAATACTTTTTATGCTATTGCATGCTCATTTTTTAAATGTAAAGCAACTCATTTAGACGTGCAAACTGGGTGCCGGTGTGGTGAGAAGTTCGAGCTCGGCCAGATTCGGCTCGAAGTCGTTCATCTTCGGATGCGGCGCCGCGCGCGTTGTAAAGGCCTATTTATACTTCTGCGTCGAACTGCCGCCGTAGCTACGTCGTAGGCTGTGTGTAGCGCGCGTACCCTACGGCGTACCCTGACGTGCACCTCTCCAAAAATGTAACAACGCGTCAATTCTACGCGGACACAAGCGCTGTGATTGGTCTGCCAGAACCCCTCCCTCGGGGTTTCACATGCTCCCTAGGTGCGCGTCAACGCGGACAACGACACAGAAGTATAAATTAAAACCAACACGTTGCCTACGGCGTATAGGCTCCGGCGTAGGTCCGACGCAGAAGTATAATGAGGCCTTAAGCCTTGTTTATACTTTCGCCTGGCTCCGCAGCGCGAGTCTCCGCAGACTGCGCGCGCACCTCCCCAAACGGACGAGGCGTTTATACTTGACGCGCTCGCCGTTGTACTATTCTTTGAAACGACAGGGGGCGACTCGAGTAATTGTCCTCTAAACCATCAGGAATCAGCAGTGAGAAGAAGAAAGCTATACACACGTGACAATGTTTATTTTAGTAGACACCACTGTTACCACACTAAAAAAAGAATCGTGTAAAACCCAGTAAACCCTGAGATTATTAGCCTACTCGTGACAATAAAACAAAATATATGGATATGAGAATGTGTACAATATAAATAAATTAACGATCTCTTACATATTTTCTAATTTCACTAAACATTTCATTGTTTCATGAACATTTTTATTAAACATGGACTTTTATGTTCATTAAAAATACTTTTTATGCTATTGTATGCTCATTTTTTAAATGTAAGCAACTCATTTAGACGTGCAAACTAGGTGCCGGTGTGGTGAGAAGTTCGAGCTCGGCCAGATTCGGCTCGAAGTCGTTCATCTTCGGATGCGGCGCCGCGCGCGTTGTTACAAAAAACCACCCACACCGCAATGACGTCATTTTTGCCGCGCGCACCTTAGCACTCGTGCGGACGCGTCGAGTATAAACCAGGCTTTACAAAAACTGTCGCGCACACCGCCAGGCGAAATTGGGTCTTCCGAACCCAACGCGCACGACCGCCCCCTCCGCAATGACGTCATTTTTGCCGAGCGCACCTTCGCGCTCGTGCGGACGCGTCGAGTATAAACAAGGCTTGAGTGTCGTGAGAGTGTGTGTTCGCGAGTGTGTGACAGTGTGTGAGTGAACGAGTGTGTGTGTGCGCGAGAGTGAGTGAGTGAGCGTGAGTGTGTGTGAGTGAGTGCGTGTAGGCTTTGTGAGTGAGAGCGCGTATGTGTGAGTGAATGAGTGTGTGAGACGGCTCGCGATGACTGGTCGGAAAACATCGTGTAGTCTGACATATGTTTCTTGTCCACGACATGACAAGATTTTTAGGAGTCAAAATCGTGTAATCTGACACAGTGACTATCGTAACAGACAAAAATTTGTGTAATCTGAACTAGGCATTAGCGCGCTACAAAGACTCTTAAGGTATAACTTACAAAGGTATACCATTTCTAGGCGTGTTCCCCGAACAATACCTTAGGAAGCTGTTTAAGATATACCTACTTACGTGTGAGTGCGACTCTACCAGGTGCTGTCCGTGGCGATGGTGCTGAATCTGTTGATATCGATTCGACGGCTCCAGAATCAATTATTCTATCATGCACGGGCTGCTTCACTGCGTTATGTGAGAAAGCGGTGTTCTTTATAAAATAATCACTTCAGAAATAGTTGAAATTGCATGTATTAGGATAGCCTAGCCTACATATTTTAAAATTGTATCACATATTGCTGCCACAATAACCATTTCAATGTTTTACGTGCTTTCTTCTCGTTCCCAGTTTTTGTTTGTTGTGGTGAAGCTGCGATGAAATATTGTTCTTGTAAATACTTTCCAGCATTTCAGTAAAAAAAAAAGTGTAGCCTAAATAAGAAGGAATTTGGAAAATAGCCGTTCTTTCACGTTTAACATCAATTTATCATAAACACACAGACCGTTGGATTACAAAAACACTTGTTTTATATTGAGGTTGATTTGTGAAAACTTTCACAGTGCAGTTTGGTTCAGTTAACCCTTCCCTGACGGTTTAAATGTCCAATTCTGATTTCTGAAACGTCCCACAGTTCAGTTTGGGTCAGTTAACCCTTCCCTGAGTGTTTAAATGCCCCATTCTGATTTGTGAAAGGTTCCACAGTTCAGTTTGGGTCAGTTAACCCTTCCCTGAGTGGTTAAATGTCCCATTCTGATTTGTGAAAGGTTCCACAGTTCAGTTTGGGCCAGTTAACCCTTCCCTGAGTGTTTAAATTAACCATTCTGATTTACGAAAACTTTCACAGTGCAGTTTGGGTCAGTTAACCCTTCCCTGAGTGTTTAAATGCCCCATTCTGATCTACGAAAACTTTCACAGTGCAGTTTGGGTCAGTTAACCCTTCCCTGAGTGTTTAAATGCCCCATTCTGATCTGTGAAAACTTTACAAATTCACAAATCATGAATAACGAAATGAGATATTATTTGCATGCCTACGACACCGCACGGCGGTACCATAGCCAAAAGAATAAAGAATATCAAACCGCAAAACTATCTTTACTCCGGTGACGTGTCCAGATGATTCCGCAGCAGCACAAAGCACTAAATTCAGTCTGTGGGAATTACAGTGTACATACACAGCTTTGGGAAATGTCTCTTTCAGGATAGATTGAACGCCTCCTCTGTGCCCAGACATGACCGATGCCCCATCAAAACAGAACCCGACACAGAGAGAAGGGTCCAAACCAAGTGGTTCTAGAATTTCAAGGATCCTCTGCGATATTCCTTGAGCAGACAGGTCAGCTGTTTTGACAAAGCCCAGCGCTCATTCTTTGATTGTCCCACTATGGATAAATCGAACACAGACAGCAACTAGCTCGCGTTTCGAAACATCTTTAAACTCATCTGCAAGTATGCCAAAATATGTGGGCCTAGGCTGTTCTTGCATCTCCGTTTTTATCTTCCTGAGTAGAAGTGAAGCGGCAGCCTCAAGCAGCTCGTCCTGAATGTGGTGGGACATGAGTGTGGCATTTAGTGGCAGTTCAACAAGTCTGTTTTTTATTTCTACATTATACTTCGATATAAACTCAAATAGCTCCAAAAAATTCCCCTTGTTTAACGATTCCTGAGTTTCCCGGTGCCCTCTCAGGGGTATCTCCATTTTGGCACACTGCATGACAACATCCAGCACAACTTTGACGTGCTGTCGATTACGTTCAATGAACGAAATGGAATCTCCGTGCATCTGATTTAATACAGGACCGCTGCCTTGTTGCGCATGACTTTGTTTGTAGGAGAGTAATTTTACAAGTGCAGAAGCATGTAGCTTGCTAGACTGATGCTTCTCACAGACCTGGTCGATACGTTTCCAATTTTTTAAACCCTCTTTAGTAAAAGTCCCCTCAGTGTGCTGTTCAGGAAAATGCCGACAGGCTTTACAAAAAATCAGGTCTTTCGACTGGCTATATTCAATCCAGTTGAACCTTTCATACCACTTGGCGTTGAAGCTTCGATATTTCCCATCAATTATGGTACTCGGGAATGCCTGTAGATGAGGTTGGGTAGCAGGTTCCCCCAGAGCTGACAGATCCGACGGCAGTGGCAGTGCAATTAAGTGTAGCAGTGATCGTCGATTAGCCATAGGCAGATCTGCTTGCCGGTTAGTGGAGGTCGTCGGTTCGGAGTTAATCTCCGCTCCATTCTCAGAGCCAGCGGTTGTTCCATTACGATCCACAGATTGGTCCTCCAAATAATTATTAATCTCAATACGAGTTTTTTAAAAAAAATGAGTGAGAGTAACTTGTTTGGCCATTCTAAGAAAAGTCAAGATACCGTACACTTCTAGCGACCGTCAGGGTTCCTACGGGGTTTGGAAAAGTATGGAAAAGTATGGAATTTGATTTGAGTAATTTCCAGGTCTGGAAAAGTATGGAAAAAATAAATCAGAGTATGGAAAAATATTTATGTTTCCAGACTATTGTCCCTATTTCGTTTTCTAAATATAAAATAAAGAATTTCTAAATGTATATAATATATAATATAGTTTGTATATCATGGCATTTGGATCAGTCTGCCAGCGCTGCCAAAAGATCTTTTTTAGACTTGATCTGCTGGAGTCTAGGTCTGCAGTGATTGGCTGTTACGTTGTTAGGCGGCAGTTGCCATCACAACTACCCCTACCTCAAACTGCTTGACTAAAAACACCTGGAACGTTGTCCTTGATTTTTACATTTAAAGGAGAAGTTCACTTTTAAAATGAAAATTCTGTCATCATATACTCACCCTCATGTTGTTTCAAACCTGTATGAATTTCTTTCTTCTGCTGAACAGAAAGGAAGATATTTAGAAGATTATCAGTAACCAGACAGTTTTTGGGTCCCATTGACTTCCATAGTATATTTTTGTCCTACTATGGAAGTCAATGGGATCCAAAAACTGTCTGGTTACTGATATTCTTCTAAATATCTTCTTTTCTGTTCAGCAGAAGAAAGAACTTCATACAGGTTTGAAACAACATGAGGGTGAGTATATGATGACAGAATTTTCATTTTAAAAGTGAACTTCTCCTTTAAGTGTGGACTTCACGGGAAACTAAATGGGGAAAAAAAAGTTTTCCGAGGGCTGGCTTGCCAATGCTAAATATAAAGCCTGATTAGCCAACGACTTAAAATTTACAAAGAAATTTATTTGCAAACTTTGTGTCAAATCATTTGACATCTCCAACATGGGGGAGGCAGCAATTGTAAGCCATATGCTAGGCCAAAAGCATCATCTCATCACAGCGTCCACCACACAAAGTCTAACAACATTTATGGCCCAGACCAAGGTGGGACCAAGACCGACCACATAAGTCACGAAGCCCATAATGTACCGATTGATCAGAGGTGAGCATTTGAACTAGTCAGTTACGTTAGCAGGAAGTCTAGAAAGCTGACGATCTAAAGCTTATGTCAGCTTATCAATTCAGTAACGTTACCACACCAAGATAATTATGTGAATATAGTATTGGTGAGAAGATAAAGGCCATTTCTAGTGGGAATATGGAGTATTTGGAGCTGCAGCAGTAGTGACATCGGTCTGGGCAATTTATCACTCTTATCAGGTGCGTTCACAGAGTGCAATTTCGTTTTCGCGTGACGCTGCATGAGTGTTGTTTCTCTTTAACATTACTGTTATATTTGATATTTTCTACTAGTTTGAGAAAGCTAGGGTTTGAGGATTAAACAGAGTCAATGGTGGAGTTCTTAAAGGAATAGTACACCCAAAATGAAAATTTGTCATTTTTTCACCCCCATGTCTTTCAAACCCATAAGATTTTATTATATTAAAAATATAAAAAATATTTAAAAATGTATATATTTTTTTTTAAATCTGAGAGATTTCAGTCCCTTTATTAAAGGACTAGTTCACACCAAAATGAAAATGTCCTAATCATTTACTCACCTCAATGCCATTCAAGATATCCATGTCTTTCTTTCTTCAGTGAAAAATAAATTAAGTTTTTGAGCAACCAACTGAGTTGGTTGCCATCTTGGATGGCATTGGGGTGAGTAAATGAAAAGGACATTTTCATTTTGAGGTGAACAAATCCTTTAAATATCTTCTTGTGTCCAAGATTTCCAAGATTAACACAAGTCTTATTAGTTTAAAATGACATGAGGGTAAGTAAGTGATGATAGAAATTTCATTTTTGGGTAAATTAATAACCCTTTAAAAAAATTGTGACTGATTTAGCATTTTGTTCGTTAAGGTCACAAAGGCAATATTTTAATATAGGATTTCTAAATATTTTATTATAATTAGCCTATTGGTTAAACAGTCTTTACAAGTTTGCTGTACCCAACAGCCAATTAAGCATTGTCAATTGACTTTAGCTCCATTTTTTAATTTTCTGGTTAATTGTACATGAACATCCCTTCTGTTTCTGTAGAGGTTTACAGTTAATTAAATGTACAAAATTACAATATGAATAACATTGCACTGTTTTTAGCATTGCAGTTTTAATAAAATGCTGTGCTTTGAACTTGACTGGGTTTGGTGTTAAATTGACTTGTACGAGTAACAGTAGCTACAATTTTTTTAATTTACAAATTTAACATGCTAGCCTACATAGAGGTTTTGACTCAGAATGTAACATACTTGTCGGCGCCGATAGCATTGTGGGTAAGTGCGTCGCCATGTAGCGCTGTTGTGCTTTGGGAGACCCGAGTTCGAGTCCTGGCTCATGGACTTTTCCCGATCCCACCCCCCTCTCCCACCTTACTTCCTGTCTAGCTACTTTCCTATCCTAATAAAAGGCCAAAACGCCAATACTAAATCTTTAGAATGTAACATACTTGTTAGCAGCTGAATTTTAAAACAATTTATCAGAACAAGTTAAATGTGGTCGGAAAAATCTGTAGGGAAGTCTGGAAATTTGAGTCTGGAAAAGTATGGAATTTTGAAATGAAAATTGTGTAGGAACCCAGGACCGTTAAAACCGTTGGTTGTTCGCGTCATAGATGGTTCGCGCCAGATTACAATAGAGCTTGCTACGTTGATGTTGCATTGAGCAATGAAAACACGTCACCAACACACTTAAATTTTAAATAGTTATCAGGCTTATAATTTTAATTGTTTTTAACATAACATGTTATAGATGAAATACACCACATAAAGTAGTATCCATGTTTAACAATACAGAGTAGTATTTTATTTTATTTTTTTATTTCTGATTGGGCGGGCCAGCTGTCAATGTGGGCGGGCCCAGGCCCGCCCACAGCTCCGCGCCTGCTTTGGCGGGACAAAAATTTGCTTTAAAAAATTAAACGCAGGAAAACTTCTGACAAGGCTCGTAAACGTTGGCTGCGCTGTTTCTTACTTTGCTCTACGTTGACTTTACTAGTTCCAGCTTCACCGTCACCGCCTTTTTTTAAAAATATTTGTTTAGAAAATCTCCCAGGCCTCTATTTTCTTCTTCTCTTCTTCTCTTTCCTTTCCTTTTCTGAGCACCGGACTTGTGCTGACTGGACATTTTGAGCGTTCTGAACTTCAAATTAAATGACAACATCAAATTTTGATCAGTGGCCAAACCATTGTTTTGGGGGTGGGGGGTGTTCTTGGCCACTATTTCAAGGACAATTAGGAAGAAAACAAATAAAAAGCTTTTATGTAACTCAAATATTACATATTTTTTCCACAAATAGGCCTTATTTTTTTTTATTATTATTCAATAATTTAATCAGAATCAGAAGAATCAGAATCAGAATGAGCTTTATTCGCCAAGTGTGCACAAACACACAAGGAATTTTTTGTGGTTTTTACAGGAGCTCTTGGTACATACATACATATATGACATTAGAACAGGCATTTAAATGAGAACATAAATAAATAGAATAAACAATAATAATAGTTATAGTATACATCTGAAACAGTTATGTGCAGATTTGTGCATTGTGTGTACAGCTCTATAAATAAAATTTGTATATGTATTTACACAAAAAAAACCTCTTGCTTCTCTCTCAAGTACTGAATGAATTATACAGCAGGTGTTAATTGCTGTTTTAGCTGTTTAAGCTGGAGATAGCATGGGGGAAAAAACTGTTTTTGTGCCTAGATGTTCTAGTGCGCAGAGATCTGTAACGTCTGCCTGACGGCAGAAGTGCAAACAGGTTTTGGCCGGGGTGGGAGGGGTCTGTGATGATGTTCCCTGCCCGTTTCTTCACTCTGGCATTGTACAAGTCCTGAAGGTTGGGGAGGTGTACACCAATGATCCTTTCAGCTGTCCTAACAGTCCGTTGTAGTCTTCTTATATCTGATTTGCTGGCTGACCCAAACCAGACAGTTATAGAAGTGCACAGAACCGACTCAATAACAGCTGAGTAAAACTGAGTCATCTGCGCTTGTGGTAGGTTGAACTTTTTCAGTTGACGAAGGAAGTACAACCTCTGTTGGGCCTTTTTGACAATGGAGTCAATGTGATTGTCCCACTTCAGGTCCTGAGAGATGGTAGTGCCCAGGAACCTGAATGACTCCACTGCTGTCACAGTGCTGTCCATGATGGTGAGAGGGGGGAGTGCAGGGGGGTTTCTCCTAAAGTCCACTATCATCTCCACAGTTTTGAGCGTGTTCAGCTCCAGGTTGTTATGACTGCACCAGACAGCCAGCTGTTCAACCTCTTGTCTGTAAGCAGACTCGTCACCGTCCTGGATGAGGCCAATGACTGTGGTGTCGTCTGCAAACTTCAGGAGCTTGACGGAGGAGTCTTTGGAGGTACAGTCATTTGTGTAGAGGGAGAAGAGCAGTGGGGAGAGAACGCACCCCTGGGGGGCACCAGTGCTGATGGTAAGGGTCCGAGATGTGACTTTTCCCAGCCTCACTAGCTGCTGCCGGCCTGTCAGGAAGCTGATGATCCACTGACAGATGGAGGAGGGCACAGAGAGCTGGGTTAGTTTATTCAGGAGGGTATCCGGGACGATGGTGTTGAAAGCGGAGCTGAAGTCCACAAACAGGATCCTTGCATAAGTCCCTGGTTTGTCCAGATGTTGGAGGATGTAGTGCAGTCCCATGTTGACTGCATCATCCACAGACCTGTTTGCTCGATAAGCAAACTGCAGGGGGTCCAGCAAGGGTCCAGTGAGGTCCTTCAGGTAGGCCAGCACCAGTCTCTCAAATGACTTCATGACCACAGATGTCAAAGCAACAGGTCTGTAATCGTTAAGTCCAGAGATTTTAGGTTTCTTGGGTACCGGGATGATGGTGGAGTGTTTGAAGCAGGAGGGGACTTCACACAGCTCCAGTGATCTGTTGAAAATCAGTGTGAAGATGGATGACAGCTGGACAGCGCAGGCTTTGAGACAGGCTGGTGAGACACCGTCTGGGCCTTTGGCTTTCCTTATCTTCTGTTTCCTGAAGACTCTGCATACATCCTCCTCACTGATCTGAGGTGCAGGCTGAGAAGCAGTATGGGGGAGGGAGGGGGGTGTTGATGGTTGTGTGTAGAGACGGTCAGAGCGGGTGTGGGGTGTGAGAGCAGGCTTTTCAAATCTACTGTAAAATACATTGAGATCGTCGGCCAGTCGTTGATTCTCAACAGTGTTGGGGGATGGTGTTTTGTAGCTGGTGATGGCTTTCAGGCCTTTCCACACTGATGCAGGGTCGTTAGCTGAAAACTGGCTTTTCAGCTTTTCAGAGAAGCTCCTCTTAGCTTCTCTGATCTCCTTTGTCAGTGTGTATTTGGCCTGTTTGTACAAGGCTCTGTCCCCACTCCTGTAGGCATCCTCTTTGGCCTGACGAAGATGTTTTAGTTTTGCAGTGAACCATGGCTTATCGTTGTTATATGTTAAAAAAGTCCTAGTGGGGACACACATGTCCTCACAGAAGCTGATGTAAGATGTCACAGTGTCAGTGAGCTCATCCAGATCAGTGGCTGCAGCCTCAAAAACACTCCAATCAGTGCAGTCAAAACAACCTTGTAAGACCTGCTCTGTTTCGCTGGTCCATCTCTTTACAGTTCTTACAACTGCCTTAGCAGATTTAAGTTTCTGCTTGTAGGCTGGGAGAAGATGAACCAAACAATGATCAGAGAGTCCCAAAGCTGCTCTGGGGACAGAGTGGTATGCGTCCTTTAAAGCAGTGTAGCAATGGTCCAGTATGTTAGTGTCCCTGGTGGGGCAGGTGATGTGCTGTCTGAATTTAGGCAGTTCACGGGTGAGATTAGCTTTATTAAAATCGCCGAGAATGATAGTGAAAGAGTCCGGGTAACTTTGCTCTGTTTGTGTGATCTGATCAGCCAGCTGTTGCAATGCCGCGCTCACACACGCGTCAGGGGGGATGTACACACTCGCCAGAATAAATGAGGAAAACTCCCTCTAGCGACACATTTTCAAAAAAGCGACTAGCGACAAATCTAACGACTTTTACTGGTGTTATTGGAGACTTTTTGACGTGAAACCGCACATTGTTCTTACTCTTCTCAACGAGCAGCGGGTGCTGCCGGTTGACCCATCCCCCGTGTCAAAGCACTCACTGGCGGCCCAGTTCTCACGCACCAGCCCCTCCCAGCTGCAGTCAGAGCGCTGAGATGTTCACCCCTCCGTGTCCTGACTGCAAATGAATCGCGCATCATGTGCGTGAAGCCGCCGCTGGCTGATCCCGCCTTGTCTTACATTCAGCAAGGGATTTAAAATGTAAAATGTACTTTGTCTAAAATAATTAAATCACTTAACAAAAATAAATCGCTGCATTTATTTTGACTCACACAGCCTCAGTCACTTTCTCGTCTGGTCCACTACTTATCTCGTCGTGTTTGTGCTTTCTGTGACATAAGCTAAACTAGCTAGCTAGCTCATCATGTCTCATTTACAAAAATACAGAAAGGAGTGGGAATCAAACCCTGAATTCAAAGGTTGGTTGAAGCCGTTTATTGGAGACAATACACGGGCATACTGTTTGTAAGGCTGGTTCAGAGTCCTGCACGGGTCCATTTTTGGAGACCCGCCCCCGCCCGTACCCGCAAAGTTCAGCACCAGATCCGACCCGTCACCCGTGATAATATCAAAATTAAATCCGCACCCGCCCAGACCCGTTAATATTCGGCCCGTTACCCGACCCGTGCCCGCGATAAATCACACACAAGCTAAAATCTATTGAGTGGTGGGGACGCGTTCATAGGGTGCGCTGCCAATAACGCACCTAAAAGCTGTCACAAAGAACTTGGAAAAGTAATGATTATTAATATGTCAAATATATCAAGGAGACATTTCAATTGTTTATTAATAAACAAGTGTTTTCTGTGTCAAAGTTGAAGTTGACGATGCTGACTGACTCGCGATCTTCGCAGTAGCCTATTGAGCGCGCCAGAGAGAAATTCACATTAGTACGGATTGCATAAGCAGAGAGCAGTTTTCTTTTTTTTCTTTTTGTATTGTTTTGTTTAAAAGTAGACATTTCATGATTTCTATTTCTCAGGTCTGTGAGGCAAGTATACGCTTTCGGTTCATTTAAGAGACGAGCCTCAAGTTCACGCGCCCGCGCCTCCGTGTCGTGATTATTCCCTGCTATCCAGGAAATTGGTTGATGAAACATTGATTAAAATTAAGATACAATTAATACGAAACGAAATTCACTTTAAAGAAAGGCTTTCTACATAAACTTAATGAAATGGTCAAAATCATGTCTGCCCACTGCATTTGTCTCCCGATATTCGGGATCATCTTATTCATGCTTTTCACTTTTCATATAGCCTAATCAACATGAAATTAAAAAAATATATATAATTTATTATTATTATTTAAACATGAATATGAAACTAAATCGTTTTTAATGACAGGGCTACAACACATACAGCACAGAGAAATTTAATGTCGGAGGCGCATTGCCGGTGAGCATGTGGAGGGGGAGATAGACTACGATTTTCGATCATTTATCGAATATTATTTTGCTTGATATGCCAATTCTTAATAGGCTATTTGGTGTTTTTAATGTCTGTTTGAGATCTCTGTGAAAGTTTTAATTGTAGGTTCGTGGCCCTGAGTGTCGCGATTTCGGTTTCATTTCGCATATAGCCTACAGCCCTTATAATCAGATGACACCACCGGTTTTTATTTAAAAGAAAGACCGTATGTTTGTATGTAGGCCTATATATGGGCAATTTAAATACACAATATACTAAAATATAATTAATATCATTTTATTGCATTTGTATTAGTTGTTTGAAGAGTAAAAAAAAAATCGGTAGGTCTTAACACAAGTTCACAACCGGCAAGTCGGTCGGACTAAAAAGGGGGAAAAAAAGAATTGGGTCGGTCCTAAATTGACAGGGTCGGTCGGGTTACGGCAAACAAGAATATTTTTAAGGACGGCCTGACTAAAACACATATTTGCGTATGTGTAATGGTAATTTAGACATACAAATATTGCACATATTTTTCATCCGTTACCCGCCCGCAAGGAGTTCATTATCCGCCCGCGTCCCCGCCCGTGAATTTTAGGAATGTCACAATCCACCCGTTTTAGCCACTTTTATGCGGGTACCCGACCCGTTGCAGGACTCTGGGCTGGTTTCATTCTGTGCGCCCCTCCCCCTATAACTGTTCTGTCTCGCGTCGCGGAGGAGGTAATAGGGGTTATGCGGAACATACTTCCGGGTTCTACAAAACGGGTATAACTACTTCCGGTCGTCAGCTACTGAGGTAAACACAGCGTAGGAATGGCGACCTTTTATAGCCGGTGTTTACAGGAGCTACCCATTCTATCCATTTCAGATGTACATCGTATTGCCAAACGGACGTCCAGAGCCCCGAGTACTCCGTTAAAGGGATAGTTCACTTTGAAATTAATTTTTGATATGTTTTAGCTTACCTCAAGGGCATCCAAGATGTAGGTGTCTTTGTTTCCGCAGTAGTTTCAATTTTGATATTTTTAGGTCAAACCGTTCTTGTCTGTCAGTCATATAATGCAGGTCGATGGTCACTGTCTCAAAACACAAGCACAGAGTCCAAATTAAAACAATTCCCCATCGTCCAAATTAAACAATTCCCCATCGTAAGTACACATTGATGGCCTAAGACACGAAACGAGCGGTTTGTGTGAGAAAACGAACAGTATTTATATCGTTGTTATCTCTTGAACACAGCACACGTCCAAATGATCTGACGGCGCGGGCGGGTATAGATATATACATAGATGTCGCCTTGGCTACGGTTTCGTTCCAATGAACTGCAGTAGCGAAGGCGACATCTAGTGTATACATCTATACCCGCCCGCGGGCGGGTATAGATGTATACACTAGATGTCGCTTGGCTACGGTTTCGTTCCAATGAACTGCAGTACAGCATTACGTGTGTTTGCAGTTAAACCTGCCGGCACTAGGGAGATCTCAGAGGTTGAGGAGGTGCAAATGAATGATATTCCGCAAGAGGTACCAAGTCTTGGTAAGCATATTGAATTGAAAGCCTAAATAATTTCAGCTTTTCTATTTAAATTTAAGATGTCACATATAGGTAACTATTAAAGTATGTAATTCCCATTCCTATCATGCATATGAAGTGACAAAACCATATAAGAAATTGCTAATTTGCTTTATTAAAATGCATTATTGCAACTGGCTTTTTCCTTATTATTATCATTTTATTTTTTATTAATTTAGATCAAAATCTTCAGAGGCTAAAACACCTGTTAACTTCTGTCGCTGTCTCTGCATCAGTGGAAGTAGAAGAGACACCCACCATGTCTGCATGGACCAAAAGACAGGTCATCTCTGAAAAGAAATTCAGGGCTGCAATGCCAGAGATCTTGAATTGCATGTTGGCTGCAGAGACAGTAACCCAGCATTGCTGTCAACAATGCAAAACTGTTGATGCTGTTGTCCGATGCCTAGACTGTGTTCCCTCAGGAAATCAGTTTTTCTGTTCATCATGTGACATCGAGATCCACAGAAAAAATGTTTTCCATGATAGGGAAGCGATGTTTGATGGTTTTTTAAAACCTATTCCACCAACATCCGTAGTGGTGGTTGATGAAAGGGGCCAATATCAACTCAGTGAACAAGGTATGTTCATATAATGTAGTAGGTGCCCTCTGCAGTTTCCTTTTATTTAATTTTTTTTACTTAAATGTGTAGGCATTACTGATATTACTTTCTGAAATTTGATTTACTGCAGTGTGTATGCTTCCAATTCCTCCACCAATGCAAATCTGTTCCTGTGGTCCAAACCAAGACTTCATAATTATCCCAGGAAAGCAGACTGTATTGGTGACTATCAACGGTATGTTTTGTCACTTCCTTCTACCTTTTTATATCCGACCAGATGAAGTCAAGCATAATAATGGCTTACTATATTATTTTGTCCTGTGCTGTACTAATACAGGTCAAATAGTAAACACATGTTTGTTTTAAGGTCCATACCACCTGTGTCTGCCTTGTATAAGCTGTCCACTTTGCTCTTCCAAATGGACTCCTGGGATTAGTGACTTGCTTCAATACAGATACTGGCCAGCAACCACCAGCTGCCAAATGCTGTTTAAGTTTGATCTGTTCACATCATTTAATGAGATGAAATTAGCCAGCCCAGCTTTATCCCAACAAGCATTTCTCAGAATGCTTGAACATCGATGTCTTTGCACTGGTCGGGTAAGGGCTGTTTTCATTTCCAAAGTGTTTGAATTCCAGACTTTAAAATCTTTTATTAACCAAAATAATGCCATCCTTCTTTCCAGATGGGTAGTATTTGCGGTGATACCTTCCACAGAGTCTTTCGAGAGTTTGCCTTCTGCAATTTTAAGAAAGAAGATCTGTGCCTGATGGAGCCCTTTAAATGCCCAGCATGTACACCAGACATGCTTGCTATATCTGCAGACGGTAATAGAAAACATTACCGGTTCAAGAAGTCCAAAGGGTAAGTGAAGTGGATTTTATTTTTTTTATTTTTTTTTTGGATATAGGGTGGTGCAGTGGTCTTTTTGTGTCCATGCTGCATCTCACCTGTCACCCAGTGCTAGATGTGATGGGCTCTAGACCCCCCATGCCATGACCAAAGGAAAAGCAAGTATAGCTATTGGTTGGATGGACTGATAGTTATTTATAGAGAAACTATACTTCACCTTATTGCTGTAAAAAATAACAATCATTTTGTGACATCTAAACATTTCTTCAACATAATATTTTTTGGCTTATTATTATTATTATTATTATTATATAATTATACTTTTATTTGAAATTCATGGAAAGTAACAAAATGTGTCAAATGTGTGATTGCTTCACATTTAAACGTAAATGCTTTTACAATTTAAACGTAAATGCTTTTACAATTTAAAAAGTGTTTTGAAAGATATAGCACTGTTTTAAACAAGCTTATGATATTACAGTTCTATGAAAGCAACCTGGTAAATTGTTCAGGAACTTTGTCTCCCTTCTGTAGCCTGAAGACACAAACAAAAATAACGTTATTTATTTCTGTACTTTAAACAGTATGTTTTTTATTTCTTACACAAGTTAATGCCAAATTACAGTATTAATTTCCACAGGACAAATACTCTAAACACAGTGTTCAAGATCAAATGTAATTCATACAGACTTTGAGAAAATGTAATTCATACAGTTTGTCACGTTTATGGTTAATTGTCATATTAATTTAGGTGAATGCAACGTTTAATCATTTTTATGTAATTGTGTTGACTTGGCGATGAATTCCTCTTATTTAACAGGACAGAAGAACCCAGCGAGCAAAAAGTCGTCCAGAAGACGTCTAAAAGACGTCATTCTTAGACATCCAGAAGACGTCCTCACAGGAGCCAGAATGAAAGTTTTTTTGACGTCTTTTCTGGACATTGTATAGACGTCAATTAAAGACGTGCTAAAGACGTCATTCTTAGACATCCAGAAGACGTCCTCACAGAAGCCAGAATGAAAGTTTTTTTGACGTCTTTTCTGGACATTGTATAGACGTCAATTAAAGACGTGCTAAAGACGTCATTCTTAGACATCCAGAAGACGTCCTCACAGAAGCCAGAATGAAAGTTTTTTTGACGTCTTTTCTGGACATTGTATAGACGTCAATTAAAGACGTGCTACAGACGTCATTCTTAGACATCCAGAAGACGTCCTCTCAGGAGCCAGAATGAAAGTTTTTTTGACGTCTTTTCTGGACATTGTATAGACGTCAATTAAAGACGTGCTAAAGACGTCATTCTTAGACATCCAGAAGACGTCCTCACAGAAGCCAGAATGAAAGTTTTTTTGACGTCTTTTCTGGACATTGTATAGACGTCAATTAAAGACGTGCTACAGACGTCATTCTTAGACATCCAGAAGACGTCCTCTCAGGAGCCAGAATGAAAGTTTTTTTGACGTCTTTTCTGGACATTGTATAGACGTCAATTAAAGACGTGCTAAAGACGTCATTCTTAGACATCCAGAAGACGTCCTCACAGAAGCCAGAATGAAAGTTTTTTTTACGTCTTTTCTGGACATTGTATAGACGTCAATTAAAGACGTGCTAAAGACGTCATTCTTAGACATCCAGAAGACGTCCTCACAGAAGCCAGAATTAAAGTTTTTTTGACGTCTTTTCTGGACATTGTATAGATGTAAATTAAAGACGTGCTACAGACGTCATTCTTAGACATCCAGAAGACATCCTCACAGAAGCCAGAATGAACGTTTTTTTTGCGTCTTTTCTGGACATTGTATAGACGTCAATTAAAGACGTGCTACAGACGTCATTCTTAGACATCCAGAAGACGTCCTCACAGGAGCCAGAATGAAAGTTTTTTTTACGTCTTTTCTGGACATTGTATAGATGTCAAGTAAAGACGTGCTACAGACGTAATTGTTAGACATCTAAAGGCAGCCAGAATAAAAGTTGTATTAGACGTGTTTTCTGTAGTAGAAATGTCAAAGACTGTTAAAGACCCATACTGACATGGAAATCCCATATGTGCATTTTGCAAGGATCCAACTTTAAAAAATATTTACTTACAAATATTTATAAAACAGTGGTTGAACTTGTGAGTGAGCTAGTTCTCACTGAGAAAAACCCAGTTACTCCTTGTTAATGGTTGTCGTGTCATGAAACTGCAGACACACAGACCATAGACCTAAATAAGATTTTAAAGAATATTGATAATATTGTATATTCAATTGAATAACTGTGGTGTATATACTTGCATTTGTATATCTTAACAATATAACTAATAAACTGCTTACCATTTTCCTGTAAACCAAACTAATCACTCCAAGAAATCAACTATTTAAATCTCAAGATATATTTTTATTACTATTTTAAATCTTAACAGCCGAAAGAGTAAAGTATAAATTAACACAATAAAACTTAAAAGACAGAACAGTAAAGTTGTAAATTAACACAATTTCCCTTTAAATAATCTATAAAATGTTGTTAAAAAAATATAACATAACAGTTAACAAAATATGGCTGCTATAAGGTTCACAAGCTTCATTTATAGCAGCAAGCAGTTCCAGATGATCGGCTACAGACTTTCTTTGGGCCTCTGTTGCAGCTGGGTCCCATTTCATGACAGCAGCTACAATCAAAGCAAAAAAATCCACATGTAAAATAAATAAATACAAATGCCACTGTTGTGGTTTAGCTTATAGCAGAGATACATAGTTGAAAATTTGAGTACTCGAATCAATTAAATGAAATAAATCACAAATCAAGTAAAATTACATCAAGCCTGATATAAGGCATTCCACACACACACACACACACACACACACACACACACAGGGGCCATTTACAACTTCATGCGATTTTAGTGATCGGATTGCTATATGATCTTGAAAAGACCAGGTGTAAATGCCCTCCGAAACGCATTCGTGACGCATTTGAATCTGAATGCTCAAACCACTTCAGGAGGTGGTCTGGGTCGCATTCCAGAAAAAACTGGACATGCATCTGGTTGTTGAAACCACATATGTAAATTTTACTCCTCCCAAAAACGCTCTAAAATAAAGGTGTGAGAGCGTGTTATAGGCTATATGTCATGTTATAGCCAGTTATGACGACGCTACTGCCGCATCGCCGCTGACCATCTAACGTTATTCATCAAGCCAACGTGCAAACTATCGCAAATCAAAGTGAAAGTAAGTCCCAGATTCTTAACACACAGTTATCATCATTAAAAGTAAAGAAACGAAATGATCTTACCAGGGCTGTTGCGCTCTCTCCTATTGCGGTCTTTGATTTAGAAATTTTAACGGATGATCAATAAAATGCAGCTCATATCTGTTGCTTTCGGTGACGTGAACGCCATTAAATTTGCATAGCGAGGGAATCGAGGGAATTATGTGACCAGGTGTAAATGGAATTGTTGTGATAAAACAGATAGCTATCCGATCTGAGAAAACGCATCAAGTGGCCAGGTTTAAACAGCCCCATATACACACACACACACACGCACATATTAGGGGTGTAAGTTAACGGTTCACAAAATCCATGGTTCGGTTCGGTTCAATACGATACACTTGTGTCACGGTTCGGTACGTTTTCGATACAGGAAAAAGAAAGAAATACCAGAGAAATTTCCTTGTTTTAATATTTTTAACTTTTTTTTTGTATTAAACCTAACATCATAAAGTATGATTTTTTTTTTTTACTTTGAGGAATGATGAAGCTATAATTGACTCTTAGAAGCATGTAAAACAGCTCCTTGAAAAAAATGAAATGTAATATTGTAGTTATAAACAAAGGTTTATTTTAGTTCAGATTAACATTTGAGGGCAGTAATTTTATTTATGTCAAAAAAATAAAACCAACGTAATGTAACTTGAAAGCATTATAGCCTACTATTCCTGCCAAACTTCCATGGTTACAGTTAGTGTTACTACAGTAAATCCATGGTGAATGTTGCTGATCTGTGGACACTGGATTGTTCATTCATGGCACAATGTTTCTACGTCAGCGCTGTTTGATCCGTTAATAACAGAGAAATATGAATGCTTCTCACTAGATCTCGCAGCGATGTTATTACTTCAGTGGGGATCTATTAGCGCCGTGTAGTAACAGTGTCGCTTGATCAAGATCGGCTCGCGCTGCACTGGTCCAAACTGATAAACGGCCCGTGAAACACATAATAACAGCACCTGCTTTCTGGTCAGTTAGCCTACAGTACCTGCTTTTTTTGTGGAAACCAAAACTTTTGATTGTGAGAGAGCCATGTGTTAAAAGTCAGATGGCACTTAAGCTACTTTATGATTTGCCCTATGTCTGAACAAAAGAAATAAAAGTTAACTATCTATACCATATTGAATTGCATAGCATCATATTTTTGCAATACGTTGAATCGAAATCGAATCGCACCGGATCGTAATAATAGTGAATCGTATTGCATTGCATTGGTAGCTGCCAGCTGGCAGCTGCTTATATGTATCATTAATGTATTGTATCGTTGGCTATGCATCGAGATGCGCATCGTATCAGCCTCAGTTATGGAGATGCACATCCCTAATACCTACATAGGAAAAGTAACTACATTTACATACTGTGAATCGTTTTTTTTATTTATCGAGAATCGTTTTTGAATCGAAAATCGCAATTGTATCGAATTATGACATTTTCTTAATCTTACACCCCTAATATAAACATACATATAGTACTTTGGAGACCAATTGTGTTGAAATAACATTGAGACAAAGGAGGTAGAGGACGAATACTCACTTCTCTTGGTAGCTGTTCCGATGAATGACGGATCCTGGCCACAGAAAGATAAAAGAGAGAGGTAAAAGGGGGGAATAAATTAGCATGGGTCACATTTCATCTGTTTTGTCTGGTATCTAAAACTTATGTCTGATAGAAAAATGTGCATCACCAAAAGAAGGAACATGTAGATTAACACAGTGGATCTGTCCAAATGGTAATCGTTTTAATAACGTTGTCATCTGTACAAAGAAAGAACTCTTCCGTTTTTAGTACATTGTTGTTGAGTAAAAGTTCCTTAAGTTTGTGTGTTCTTGACGTCTTTTCTTTTAACCCTGCAGGTAGTTACATTAACGCATCTATTAATAAAAGTTTTACCTATGGAACTTCGGTATGATGAAAATGTGTGTAATATAGCAAACCCAAACAAATGTTAAATGGAACTCTTCCACCATATCTAGTTTTAAAATGAATCACAGGAACTTGCCATCCTAGGTCACATTACCATAAATATAATATAAAATTACTATAAGATAAAATTACTTCAGTTAATTTACCATCGCATGCATGTCCCCCTTTGCTAACCCTTTTGTGGAAGGGCTCTTTGTGAAGGGATTTAGATGTTTGCTTGGAACACCCCTTTAATTGTACATTTATTAAATCACATGTAAGGTTTATAAATAATACTAGGTAAAGGAGAGCAAACTGATTCCCCCTTCATTTTATCTACCTTATGCCGACCGAAAGGTATATGATTTTCTTTCTTCAGATGAAAACACATATTTTAGAAAAAATAAACTAGACTTTTAGAAATATTATCCATCTCTTGTGTTTGTGTGTCAAATAATGCAAGTGAATAGACACCAAAATGCTGAAGGTCGAAAAAGTCCAAGAGCATTGCTCACATGATAAGTGCAGAAAACATCTTGTGTGAACAACACAGCAAGCTGTGAGTAGGCTGTATGAAGTTTCTGGCATATGCACTTGCATTATATTGGCTTAGAATAATGGATAATTAAAAAATATATATTTGTGGAAAGAAAGTCAGATTTTTAATTTCGGAGTGCATTGTGCCTTTAAAATTGACTGCGGATTTAGATACTGGGTAACACTTTATTTCAATAGTCCACTTTAGACATTCTACTAACTATAAGTAACTTTGCAACTACGTGTCAACTATCTGTCATTAGAGTATTAGTAGACTGTCTGCTTAATATTTGCTAACACTCTGTTTTGTTGGTCCCCTAACAGACATTCTACTGACTATAAGTTACTTGGCAACTACAACTCAACTTATTCTCCTAACCCATTTCCTAACATCTAAACTTAACCTACCAGTCTATTGACTGTCTACTACAGCCTACTAATACTCTAATGAGAGTTAGTTGACATGTAGTTGAAAAGTTATAGTTAGTAAAATTTCTAAAGTGGACTATCGAAATAAAGTGTAACCAGACACTGCAGTGGATACTTACTAGTGATGGACTTGTTTCTCTGTTGGTGCCTATTCTGCTCCGTAAGTCCAATGCTTGATCTAAAAATTTTTTTTTTTTTTAAAAGAGTGTTAATAGGATTATTGATCGGGTAACATAGGACCATTTTTTTAATGTTCCATAAGTGTTATATAAATCTGGAGAACCCTTACTAAAAATTAACACTGTTTTGCGACACTAACCAAATGGTAATAAATTATTGTAATACGTAAAATAGGAAAGAGGCCGCACTATGCATAAACTTTTATTTGCAAAAACACGTTTCGGCGTGTGCCTTCATCAGTTTGCACGCGCCGAAACGCATTTTTGCAAATATAAGTTTATGCATAGTGTGGCCTCTTTCCTATTTTACGTATTACAATTATCCAGGCCAGCACTCTAAAACTTTATTAATATATGCAGTGAAGCCTGCTCCTATACTTACTTAATAAATTGTTGTATTAAATCCACCATAAAAACATGGTTTCTACACTATAATAAATAAAACATGGTTAATTTAGCAAATGTCCTTAAATGATTAGTTCACCTCAAAGTTGAAAATTGTGTCATCATTTACTCACCCAAGTTGATTTAAACCTGTATGAATTTCTTTCTTCTGCTGTACACAAAGAAAGATATTTTGAAGAATGTCGGTAAACAGACAGACTTGGGTCCCATTGACTTCCATAGTAGGAAAAAAAAATACTATGGAAGTCAATGGGACCCAAGTTACAGACATTCTTCAAAATATCTTTCTTTGTGTTCAGCAGAAGAAAGAAAGAAAGAAATTCATACAGATTTGAAACAACTTGAGGGTGAGTAAATGATGACACAATTTTTAACTTTGAGGTAAACTAATCCTTTAAAAGAACAGCTCATCCAAAAAAAAAAAAAAAAAAATAGAGTTAGCTTACTCACCCTGGTGTTGAAATTTTATGAGTTTAATTTTTAAAATTTTAAATTTTATCAATTTCTTGTGTAGAACCATAATTAAGATATCTTGAAAAATGCCTTTTATTTTTGTCATACAATGAATATAGGCCTAGTTGTTTTATTCCCAAAATTCTTGTGTTTCACAAAAGTAAGTTATAGAGGTTTGAAAAAAATACTTTCATTTTGAAAGACATTTATTTTTGGGTCAGCTAGGCCTGTAAACTCAAGAAGATAAAGCTTGTCTGGAGGGTTTGAACCAGTGCATTTGAGCAGAGTTTACATGTTCTGCCTCTATTTCACGTGTATTTTATGACAATACTCACCGCATCTGAACATCGTGTGGCTGGATAATATTTATTCCCAAAATGCCTGGATCATGAAGGAAACACACACATACACATCAATATTAGTTATTTGTTTTACTTACTAACGGAGACATTTGCAAAAGCTTGCAAAATTGACTCACCAGCTCCAAAACATATTATTACGACTCGTTAATTTAACTGATCGGTTAGCCATCCCGCGATCAACAATATTCAAAAGCCTAGTTTGGAGATTCTTATAGTAAGACTGTGACAGTTCCTTTCTGTCTAAGATACAATATTCTCAGTTCACTCGTTGTAAAGCATTTATTTTTTATCATAAAGTTAGACAAGTTAACGTTACACATCCTAGCAGCACATAACATTAATACATTGGGAATACCGTATGCACTAATAATATTGCTCTAATCGCGTTTAGATTCTCACTTAATACACTATATCTTGATGTAGCAGAATTTGTATAAAATAAAGTTATTTACCTTCCGTAGATTGCAATATGTCCGTTGTTAAAATTCTTTGTCCATTTCCTTGTTTGTTCTTCATTTACACCCAGCAACACCCAGCAACTCGCTCAAAACATTTAGCAGTCCGATGTAAAGTAATCCATGTTTTAAACGATGTAAAACCCACAGAATAGGCTAATATTGAAGATCCCGCGCAGCAGCAAAGCAAACACCGACTCGCTCAACTGACGTTTATTCAAACTTGACTTATAAAGGCGCGCTTAGTTGTCATTGGCTAGATTCCTGGATGACAGTCAGAATAAACAGAGAATAACCAATCATGCTCAAAACAGCTAGGAGAGACAGCCAATAGTGTGGCAACATTGCAATTACAGGAAAATATGAATATATATATATATATATATATATATATATATATATATATATGTTTTTTTCATTGCAGTGCATGATTAAAAATTAAAGATTAAAAATTAAAGATTAAAAATACTGTAAGAACTTACAGTAACTGACCATATATAATATGTATTTACCACTGTTCTTATAAAGCGCAATTTAATAGAGCAAACAGTGTATTAAACAGAGCAAACACTGCATATATTCATATACAATTCTGTAAGATCTATATGAAAATCTAATGAATTGGTATCATGGTGGTGACAGTTACATTCATGTGACCCATAATGACCCTTTTACACTTTCACAAATTCTTGACCTTTCCTTTAGAAACACTCTTATGCCTAATAATGTCAACATCCTTTTTCACCCTGTGTGGC
This sequence comes from Abramis brama, assembly GCA_022829085.1. Lineage (NCBI taxonomy): Eukaryota > Metazoa > Chordata > Actinopteri > Cypriniformes > Leuciscidae > Abramis > Abramis brama. The sequence continues at coordinate 9,664,083 of CM040766.1, forward strand.
ACTGGTACACAACCTGTTGGTTTAGAGTTAATCCTCTGTCCAACGCAACACTTTGGTAACATTGGCATAATTATATACAAGTTACAACATAATACCCCGGGTTTCACACTTTCACAGGCAAGACTTAAGCCTGTAGTCCCAGACTAAAATGCATGTTTGAGCAGTATTACCTGAAAGCAACTGACATATCTTATGGCAGTGCCATTGTTTTGTCTCAAGATGCACACCAGTAATGTTTTTTTTTTTCTAAGGCACATTTTTAAAAGCTATAATTAAATACCCAAATTGAACTAAGGACAAATCCTGGCTTTATCTAAACCCTGTCTGTGAAACCGGGTCTGGGTTAGAAATTAAGGGTTAAGGTTAACCCTAACCCTAACCTTAAGACTTGCCTACAGACTTTTATTTAACAGCTTGGTGTTAACTGCAGTGGTTAGGCCTTTAGCATTGATAAAGGACAAAAATCTTCTCACTGTGACAGTCTGTTTAGTAAAGATTGTTTGTATGGATTGTCCCTAAACTAGAGCTATTGATGCATTCAAAACATACCTGTATCATAAAGATCGTATTTACAAATTGAACATACATGAACGCCGCCACAATGATGAAAATATGAGTAGGAAGCTTGGGATTTTCTTTTAGCCCGATCTTGAAGAGTTATGAGTGTGTCAGTGAGAAACATGTAATACCACAATACTTTGGTATTTAGCAGTTACATTGTCAGGCTTTTCTATTTACGATGAAGTAAGCTAATGCCTGCACAAAATATGACAGTAGTATTACAATATAACATGTAATGATACATTTTACAGTGGCTTCATAAATTAATTTCAACATAAATAGTAAAATAGTAAAACCTCATGAATACAAACTTCCCAGGAGGACTTAAAAGCATCATGTGTGCATCATGAACCCTGTTGGTGTCTGACCAGCAAGATCAATTTAACAGTTAATGATATAGTCTGTAAATTAACAGTCAGTTAATTAATTTACAGATATTGTTTGTCATTTTGTTCTGAACTAGTTCTGGCTGTCAGTGGACGTTTAGATTATGGCTGGATTGGACATCATTATTCACGTCATTTATGGACTGTTTCTGGATGTCAACGGACGTCCAGATTATAGCCAGTATGAACGTCTTTTCTGAACTAGTTCTGGCTGTCAGTGGACGTTTAGATTATGGCCGGATTGAACATCTTTATTCACGTCATTTATGGACTGTTTCTGGATGTCAAAGGACGTCCAGATTATAGTCTGTATGAACGTCTTTTCTGAACTAGTTCTGGCTGTCAGTGGACGTTTAGATTATGGCCGGATTGAACATCTTTATTCACGTCATTTATGGACTGTTTCTGGATGTCAAAGGACGTCCAGATTATAGTCTGTATGAACGTCTTTTCTGAACTAGTTCTGGCTGTCAGTGGACGTTTAGATTATGGCTGGATTGGACATCTTTATTCACGTCATTTATGGACTGTTTCTGGATGTCAAAGGACGTCCAGATTATAGCCAGTATGAACGTCTTTTCTGAACTAGTTCTGGCTGTCAGTGGACGTTTAGATTATGGCTGGATTGGACATCTTTATTCACGTCATTTATGGACTGTTTCTGGATGTCAACGGACGTTCAGATTATAGCCAGTATGAACGTCTTTTCTGAACTAGTTCTGGCTGTCAGTGGACGTTTAGATTATGGCTGGATTGGACATCTTTATTCACGTCATTTATGGACTGTTTCTGGATGTCAACGGACGTCCAGATTATAGTCTGTATGAACGTCTTTTCTGAACTAGTTCTGGCTGTCAGTGGACGTTTAGATTATGGCTGGATTGGACATCTTTATTCACGTCATTTATGGACTGTTTCTGGATGTCAAAGGACGTCCAGATTATAGCCAGTATGAACGTCTTTTCTGAACTAGTTCTGGCTGTCAGTGGACGTTTAGATTATGGCTGGATTGGACATCTTTATTCACGTCATTTATGGACTGTTTCTGGATGTCAACGGACGTCCAGATTATAGCCAGTATGAACGTCTTTTCTGAACTAGTTCTGGCTGTCAGTGGACGTTTAGATTATGGCTGGATTGGACATCTTTATTCACGTCATTTATGGACTGTTTCTGGATGTCAAAGGACGTCCAGATTATAGTCTGTATGAACGTCTTTTCTGAACTAGTTCTGGCTGTCAGTGGACGTTTAGATTATGGCTGGATTGGACATCTTTATTCACGTCATTTATGGACTGTTTCTGGATGTCAACGGACGTCCAGATTATAGCCAGTATGAACGTCTTTTCTGAACTAGTTCTGGCTGTTAGTGGACGTTTAGATTATGGCTGGATTGGACATCTTTATTCACGTCATTTATGGACTGTTTCTGGATGTCAACGGACGTCCAGATTATAGCCAGTATGAACGTCTTTTCTGAACTAGTTCTGGCTGTCAGTGGACGTTTAGATTATGGCTGGATTGGACATCTTTATTCACGTCATTTATGGACTGTTTCTGGATGTCAACGGACGTCCAGATTATAGTCAGTATGAACGTCTTTTCTGAACTAGTTCTGGCTGTCAGTAGACGTTTAGATTATGGCCGGATTGGACATCTTTATTCACGTCATTTATGGACTGTTTCTGGATGTCAACGGACGTCCAGATTATAGCCAGTATGAACGTCTTTTCTGAACTAGTTCTGGCTGTCAGTAGACGTTTAGATTATGGCCAGATTGGACAAAATTACTCAGTGTCATTAATCGACTAATTCTGGCTGTCAATGGACGTTCAGATCATGGCCTGGACGGGCGGACTTGATATCAACCTGTTTTGTACGTCCACAGACGTCGCTTGCTCAGTGGGAACCATCTCTTTTTGATGGACTGTTCATTGCACAAGATGGCAAAGTATCTGCCTTTGTTGACCAAATTAGAAGCCAAATGTTAAGTGTAAGGATTTATTTAACTCCATAACCCTTCTTTTTGTTTAATTTTATTTTTTCTTGTCCTGGGATTACATGTAACATTTTTTCTACTTTCAGAGGACAGGTCATGATGTTTGCGGACCGGCAACATTTACAGCAGGCAGAGAAGTAGCACAGAAGTCCAGGGCCAAGGTGGATGAAGAGGGCCTTGAAATAGCTGTGTGCAGACATGGAATCTTGCTGCAAGGCTTGAACCACTACCGTGGTGAAATATATGCCTACCCAATGTTCCTGCAGAAGGAGCTGGCACAAGCTGCAAATGCAACATTCTTTTGTATGGACATTGCTTGCAGGTAGATAGCCATTGCCAAGTGATAACTGAAGTTTGTACTGATGTTTTACCTTTATTAATATATGTAATGCATGGGAATAACACCATGACTAACTAAAAATCACACAATATATATATATATATATATATATATTATATTATATTATATTATATTATGGAATTAGAAAATGAATATGGCTACTACCTTATCAGTACTGATACAACACATTACCATACATATGACTACATACTGACATGTGTCATAGTGTTATTTGATTGGTTACAGGAATTGTACTAGTCATTTAGATCCTTGTTTGTCTCATTACCAGTTTTGCAAATTTTTCCATTACAGGTACTGGCCTTATTTAGAAAAGATGGCAGAAAAGTTTTCTGAGCTCCAACCCCTTACCACGATGAAGCCTTTTCTATCTGTAATGCATGCCAAGGCTCACACTGGCAAATGTGAGGTACTGTGTGCAAGCTAAGTTTACGTTTTAATGTTAAGTTTTTTAGAAACATATAAAAAAGTGAGAAACTGTCATATAAGTGAGATATACAAAATGTTTAGTGCTGGGTATCCTCAAGGACAAGTTTAAAAACACTTATTTAGTGTGTGTGTGTGTGTGTGGATATGGATATATCTCTATCGGTGTATATATATTACACCCACACACACAATGCTTATGGACTTTTTAAATATACTTAACATTAATATCATTAATATCAACACTTTTACAACAGTACTGATCATTCTGGTTTAACAGCAGGGTTGTTTGCAGGATTTGCTTCCTGATCCCTTCCAAAAGTTCTAACTGCACAATTGCAGTTGTGAAAGCTTTTCTTTCATAGTTATCCTACCTCAGAACATTTTATATTTTCACATATTGAACATATCAAAATTTGCTCATGGCACCAAATTCAATTGATGATACACAAACTAATAAGATTTGTATGATAAAGGTCTTGATCTTATTCTTTGGAGCAGGTTAGGTGGGGCGGTAGAAGCCAGGAGGGTGCAGGAAATACTGTTGGTGAAGAGGTGGAACAGGTCAATAGCTTCCTTTCAAGGGCAGCTCTTACTACAAAGTACATGACCAAGTCAGGTTGGTTGAAAAAGGGTTAACCCTTGTGTTTGACACAATGCTAGATTGTACCATTGATTTGTTCTTATTGTTTTTTGTTGTTTTTTTTTTATAGGCAGAGGAGATATGATAACTGTGCTTGCCATGGGATGGAACAATAGGAAGGTGGAGAGTCTCCACAAGACACTGGCGAAAAGATTTGTCAAAGTAAGAATCCTAGACTGCATGTTAAGGTGTTTTCTGGGCCCTGGAGACACTATGACTGTGATCGCGCTCTCCCCTGCATTTTTTTCGGGGGCATTTGTGGTTAATTTTGCAGTGATAACTATGTTTTCTGTAATTTTTTATCTTTTTAAATAGACTACACAGAGAGCAGAAATGGAAGCAGCCAATCTTGAGAGTCTCAAGCAGGAGTTACACATCTCTTTGGAGGATGCTGATCGGTGGGTGTGTGATGTCAAGCAATGGGCAGCCACTGGTATGTAACACGCTGGTGTATACATTTCCATATATATTTTTCTACATTTTTGTAATGATACTGTGTTTTCTGTAATGGTCGACTTTGCTTATTTCTGGTTTTCTAGAGAGACACAGGACTCACAGTAGGCAGGAAGAGCTCCAGAGTGAAATCGATGAGATTATTTTTTCCATCCGAAGAAAGAAGCATGATCTGTATCGACAAAATGGTATTTGATACTACATCACTCAACTTGCATGTTGTAATTTTAATTTAATTTGAATTTTTTTTTTAACTTACAGACAGTAACCAAACAAGGCAACGCAAACGGAGAAGACTTGGTGAGCTCAAAAAGACACTCAGAGAGAAGATAGTGCTGTACAACACCATTCCTGGCTGTGAGGACAAAATTGACACCGAAGCAGCATGCAGTCTCTCTGATGATTTTATTCTGCCTTGGGAAGCACAAGGAGATGGTAATTAATGTCTTGTATTTTTGTGCTTTTTTTTAAATTCACAAAATCCAGTTGATTGTTAGTTTTTTTTTGATTGCTAAACAACAGTGAGCACAACTGGAGTCACATGTGCAAAACTCTAACTACAGTCTGCACAGCAGCAGTTCATGTGGACCAAACTCTAGTTCATTTTTCATTGGTTGAACAGTTTTTAAAACTCTACACACTTATCCCTAGCCTGACTACGTCAGACTTCCTACTTCCGCTCAATTTCATTTCGCTTCTGTAGTCAGTCTGAGATAGCAGCTTATCTTTCAGTTTTCCAGCGGCCTTCGGACGGCCGGGCCAATCAACGAACAGAGGGCGGGCTGAGAGCCGTGACGTAGATGCTGATTGTACCGTGGATGCGTAGATTTACTTCACATAATATGCAAAAGTCGTTCACAGCCATGTTTACTCCGGTATTTCGCTCGATGGTTTTGTTTTCGCATCATACATGTTTACAGTGGAAGTTAGATGCGGCTGAGCATGCGCATAACACACGCCATAACCAAACGTTATGTGACTGGCTTACGGGTAACCAATGATTTTAAACTTCAGACAAGCGCCCCCTAGCAAGAGAGAAAACACTTCTCTGTTATGCTATTCCAGACTCTGTCTACGAAGCAAAGTGAAGTAGCAGAGTTTGGTATTACCAGGCTAACTTATCCCATGACTTCAACCACAACCTGCACAACACTGTGGATTTACTGTGTTCAAATGCTAACACACTGCTGTCAAAACTGTGAACCACACATTCAAAAAAGAATAGATTTCAGCCTTTTGCCTTTCAAACACTGCTGATTGCAATTTCAGCTGAAAGGCTAAGCAGGTGTCTTGTTTTAGACTTGTTAGTGAGAACACACACACACACACACACACACACACACACACACACACACACACACACACACACACACACACACACACACACACACACACACTTTTAAGGCGGGCATACACTGTGCGATTTTCGTCCGATTTTGAGCCGAATCAGACTCGTGCGACTTTTTCGGCTCGGGCCGATTTTCAGCTTTGTCGTGCAGTGTTCGTGCAGTGTACAGGGGGAAACGAGAGGCGATTAAGCTCTCACGACCGGCAATCGGCTGGTCGGATGAATTTCTGGCATGTTAGAAATTTTGGTCGCTCCTCGTGACTATATCGCACAGTTGAAGCAGAGCTACGAACCGATTGCCCTAAACTCAGTGTTTTTTCCCTCACTGCGCCTGCGTGAAAACAGTTTCATCTGCAGCAAAAAAAGACAAAAGGGAGCTTCACTGTAATCGACCTAAATGTTTTAGACAATTTTTTAATGAGGAGAATAAGCTTCTATGTAATATTTTATTATCCTCACAGCGCGTTGGTTATGCGGTGATGCGCTATGAAATTGTTGCGTGGCAATTTAATTATAATAGCCTATCACTTTAATAATAAAAGTAGCCTATGACCTTCCCTAATAATAATAATAATAATACAATAATTCTAGCCTACTAAAAATGTAATATATAAATTGGAAATGTTAAATCTTCTTGATATTGATAGCTGATGCTTGTTTTGACAATATCTCTGACTCTGGATATGATATCGTCTATATAGGCGCAACCCGGCACGAGGGTTTATCGCACTGATTCGCGCATATTTCACATGTATAGTGTGAGCAGTCAAGTCGCAGCTCGACGTTCGGACCGTACAGTGTGAGCACATAAATCCTGAGCTTTGGCTTTACATCGCATGCGATCTACTCGTTCAGTGTGAGTAGGTTCCTTGCTGAAATCGCACAGACATCGCACAGTGTATGCCCGCCTTTAGTTTCTACCTTTTTTTCTCATTACTGTAATTCTGTAAATTACTACAGACTATTGAAGCAAACTGCTAATTTTCATTTACCTTAAAGAATTATGTTTTAAAAATTTAAATAAATCATCTGAAAGAATGTCACTCTTTTCTTTGAAGAATATTTTACTTTGTATGAAGTCACTGAAATTGTTCAAACTGTAAAGATGAAAAGTTAGTATTTTCTGTATTGGTGTTTGATGCTAGTGTGTGTTCTGAGTGACAGTGTGTGCTATCTCAGTGAGGGTTGTGCATAGTGTTTGGCTGCCCTGAGCCTGTTTTGAGCCATGTGTTAAGAGTTGTGTTGCTCTGAGTGAGTTTTGCAGCTGATGTGAACTGTTTAGCCCAGGTGACTGTTGGTAGTGCAGACTGTAGTTAGAGTTTTGCACATGTAGCTCCAGTTGTGCTCACTGTCGTTTAGCAATCGAAAAAAACTGTAATACAAGTAATAACACTCAGCAATTAAACACTGCCACCCAGTAAAAAGCTGCAGTAGCCCAACATATTTAAGAAGAAAGCCATATCTATTTTGAAATAGCAAAATCCAACCCAAGCATGAAATAAACTCTGCCTACCAATTAGATATCCACCATCATTCAATATGTCTTTAATAATAATAAAAAAATAAAAAAAAAAGATATATATATATATATATATATATATATATATATATATATATATTATTAATAATAATAATAATAATAATAATAATAATAATATTCTTAAATGAGCATTTCTTTAACTTTGTTATATTTTAGTGTGATGTTTCAATTGTTTTCAATTGTGTATTGGCTGCATTATTATATGCATACTTAAGGGATGATACAGTTAGGATATTGTCTATATTACTACCCTTATACATTTTATAAAGTTCTTCATCAATTTTATTCTCAAGGTGCTCAAAATGACTAGTGAAGAACACTGTGCTAGATGTAAAGCTGAATATGTTGTTTGTTAGAGTTTAATTTTTTTTTGTCCTCCACTTTTATTTTCAAAAATAGTGGTGAGTCTCCGCTTGAAGAGGCGACTGTTTGATCAAGTCATGCTGGTCAGGCGCATGGAGGAGGAGAAGATAATAGTAAAGGAGATGACTCAGCATTATCAACATCTAAAAAAAACATTGGACAAACTGGATAGTCTTCTTCGGGAGACTAAAGAGGACATCAAGATCCATAGTATGTATGATAAATGTTTTTTATCTAATGTGCAAAAATATGGTGATGCCACTAACCAGGATGTTATAGTTTCCTGTAAATATTGCTTCAAAAAAATAACAATACTTAGCTGTTATTTTTTGTTTTGTTTTTATGAAATGCTGCTTAATTATCAATGTCAACTTTCTTTTCACTTTTTACCTCAAGATCCGCCTAGAGAGCTGACCGAAGAGGGACACAGGGGGCTCTACTGCTGTATCTTACACAAGCGGCAGATTCTCCAGCAGAAAATTGCAGCAGTCACCAGCACCTATGGCAGTGTCAACACAGACCCTTCCTTCTCGCTGGAGGAAGATGTTGAAGAGGAGAGTGAGGACAACAGCAGTCCAGAACTTTCTGAAGAAGAGTTTTAAAGTTTTAGCACAAACATTGGAAGCATTGGATTCATCATCTTCCCAAAATCAGACTTTTGAGTTCTAGTCTGGAAATTAAATATTTTTCAGAAATAATTAAAACAAATAAATAAGTAAAAGTCATTCAGGCTACTGTGTCTGTTGTTTTTTACAGAAACATTTTCTAACTGCAGCAGATTTGAATAACAGAAGGGTCTACATTATCCATAAGCTATTCAAGTAATATTATTTGAATGTCAAATATTCAATATAAAATAAGCAAATAAATAAAATAACAAATAACTAGCCTAGAAATAAAAGGGAGGGAGGGTTATATAAAAATGTATTTAATGTAGACTAATATATATATTCCTTTATTTTATGGAATATTCTTTGATTTTAGAGTTGCACATATCTTTTCAAAATGTATACATTTGCTCTTAATTTCATGTTATCTTCATAATGTAAAGTACATTAAGAATATATTATATGTATAATATAAGAATATAATATATGTATAAAAGGACATTTTTATATAATATATTAAACTGGGGATTCTTGCTTTATCCATTATTATTATTAAATTATTGCATTAAAAGCTGTAATTCTCAGCATTCTAAATAAATATACATCATTTTTATTAAGTAGCATCGGTCCTATACCCAAAACTATATTTTGTATCTTTATATATTTAGTTTTTTATAAAGAAATCTTCCCTGAATTAGGCTACTTCTGTTCACTGAAGTACTTCTGTTCTGTTCACTGCATCTTATCCAACATCCTAAAGATAAATTATTATAATTAGAAGATATTTCTAGTGTTATAAAATATCGCATATTAATTTTCCAAGCAAAATGTATATTTTAGTCAGAATTATTGCGCTCCTATTCGCCGCGCATGCGTGCAGCGGCGCTCGTTCAATATGAAGATTAGCAGTAAAATGGATACATTTGCTCGACTTTCTAACATTTACAGATGGAGAATATAACTGTAAAATGTAATTTTTGAAATGAGGGGAAAAAACATGTCACAAACGCATAAAACAGCACAAAATATAGGCTGTTTGATGGTGGATCGATTTGATCCACGATCGACCTCTAGGGCTGCTTCAGAAACGCGTGCACACGCAATTATCTAGACTTGATAAACCTGGATCAAATTAGTGAGATTGCGTGAACTTCAATTACCTTTTATGGAACCACTTTAGCCCCAACTTATTTGTTAGGCTCATTCAAGTCCGGTTTTGGAGTTTAATCCCCGCTTTCAAAATACTTGCTATTGTTGACATTACTAAAACTGCATAGACTTTTATGTTTCAGTTTTACAGGTAGGCTATTTGCATGCAAAACATGCAATCAACCATTTTACACTAAATGTCTTGGTTGGGAACTGTCCACATGTACAGTACTGTTCACAGTCATAAGCATTCCAGTAAAAAGCTAATCAGTTTTTATTCCTTTTACTACAGGAGGTACAGTAGAAACACGGTTTGAACAGAAAAAGCTTTACAGTATTGCTTACAGTGAACAAAATATCCATGAAACACACAAGAGCATTCTGAACAAAAAAAAACAACAGCAAATTGGGGGGGGGGGGGGAGTTATCTCTGCAATCTTCAAGGTTAGGCCACATTTTTTTCATCAAGATCACATCTGATATCATCCAAAAAAATCCTAGATTGATATGTGGGGTTAGGGTTACGGTTAGGGTTAGGTACAATCGTGTTTGTGTGTGTGTGTGTGTGTGTGTGTGTGTGTGTGTGTGTGTGTGTGTGTGTGTGTGTGTGTGTGAGTGAGTGAGTGAGTGAGAGAGAGAGTCTGTATCAGTGTGTGTGAACGAAGTACACAACTTCCTTACTTGAGTGAAAGTACAGATACTACTGGTCAAATATTACTCCGTTACCAGTAAAAGTTGTAAAAAAAAAAAACCCACAAAATTACTTATCTATGCGATCTTCAGGGTTATGCCACATTTTTTCATTAAGATCACATCTGATATCATCCAAAAAAATAAAAATCCTATATATACAGTAGATGGCTATGTGGGGTTAAGGTTAGGGTTACGGTTAGGGTTAGGTACAATCGTGTGTGTGTGTGTGTGTGTGTGTGTGTGTGTGTGTGTGTGTGTGTGTGTGTGTGTGTGTGTGTGTGTGTGTGTGTGTGTGTTTTTGTAAACAAAAAGTTTACATTTTGTCACATTT